>CM077290.1:305000-467500 GCA_039654925.1 Anguilla pacifica | reverse complement strand
TCAGACTGCCAGAAAGTGAAGCGTGATTCATCACTCCACAGAATGCGTTTCCACTGCTCCAGAGTCCAGTGGTGGTGTGCTTTACACCTCTCCAGCTGACGCTTGGCATTGCGCATGGTGCTCTTAGTTCTTCGATCTTAGCACAGTTCTTGTGCTGACATTGTTTCCAGAGGTAGTTTGGTACTCTAGTGAGTGTTGCAACCGGACAAATTTTTACACACTGTACGATTCAGCATGTGGTGGTCCCATTCTGTGAGCTTGTGTGGCCCATTGCTTTGCAGCTGTGCTGTTCTTGCTCCTAGACGTTTTAAAACAAATCATTAAGCACAAAAAACATTGGGACCATTTTCCACTGAATCACATTTTTCACCAGCAATGTCTTTAGCCACAGTTCTATCCATTTATACAACCATGGTTACAGAAACATCATTTCCAATCTATTTGTGTAAAAAATAGCTATTTTTTCCAACCCAAATTTTTTCTCATTTTTTTGGACATATAATTTTAATCTTACTGCTAGATATAGTCTGCATGTATTCTGTATTAGTATGTTCTTAGTGAGCATAGTTAACCTGCACTGGTCCTGTAGTGATGTTCTTAGTTAGCATAGTTAATCTGCACTGATCCTGTAGTGATGTTCTTAGTTAGCATAGTTAATCTGCACTGGTCCTGTAGTGATGTTCTTAGTTAGCATAGTTAACCTGCACTGATCCTGCAGTGATGTTCTCGATTCGCATCGTTAACCTGCACTGATCCTGTAGTGATGTTCTTAGTTAGCATAGTTAACCTGCACTGGTCCTGTAGTGATGTTCTTGATTAGTATAGTTAACCTGCACTGATCCTGTAGTGATGTTCTTGATTAGCATAGGTAACCTGCACTGGTCCTGTAGTGATGTTCTTGATTAGCATAGCTAACCTGCACTGGTCCTGTAGTGATGTTCTTGATTAGCATAGCTAACCTGCACTGGTCCTGTAGTGATGTTCTTAGTTAGCATAGTTAACCTGCACTGATACTGTAGTGATGTTCTTGATTAGCATAGTTAACCTGCACTGGTCCTGTAGTGATGTTCTTAGTTAGCATAGTTAACCTGCACTGGTCCTGTAGTGATGTTCTTAATTAGCATCGTTAACCTGCACTGATCCTGTAGTGATGTTCTTAGTTAGCATAGTTAATCTGCACTGGTCCTGTAGTGATGTTCTTAGTTAGCATAGTTAACCTGCACTGGTCCTGTAGTGATGTTCTTGATTAGTATAGTTAACCTGCACTGATCCTGTAGTGATGTTCTTGATTAGCATAGGTAACCTGCACTGGTCCTGTAGTGATGTTCTTGATTAGCATAGCTAACCTGCACTGATCCTGTAGTGATGTTCTTGATTAGCATAGGTAACCTGCACTGGTCCTGTAGTGATGTTCTTGATTAGCATAGCTAACCTGCACTGATCCTGTAGTGATGTTCTTGATTAGCATAGGTAACCTGCACTGGTCCTGTAGTGATGTTCTTGATTAGCATAGCTAACCTGCACTGATCCTGTAGTGATGTTCTTGATTAGTATAGCTAACCTGCACTGGTCCTGTAGTGATGTTCTTGATTAGCATAGCTAACCTGCACTGATCCTGTAGTGATGTTCTTGATTAGTATAGTTAACCTGCACTGGTCCTGTAGTGATGTTATTAATATAGTTAACCTGCACTGGTCCTGTAGTGATGTGGAATTTCACTCACAGGCACTCTTTTGTGTCCATGTTCACATATTTACACTCATTCACAAGCATGTTCATATATTTACACACATGTGCACTCATTCACATGCATGTTCATGCACTCACACACTCATTCACATGCATGTTCATATATTTACACACATGTGCACTGATTCACAAGCATGTTCATACACTCTCTAATTCACAAGCATGTTCATACACTCACGCTTATTCACACATGTGCATATGTTCACTCAGGTTGGAGTTTGGTGCTTTGAGGATGGATGTACTCTAACGTCAGGCCCTTAGAAGAGCATAACACCCAAATACCCTTTACAAGTCAGATACTCCTATATCAAGCAATAAAGACACAGAGACACTATTAATTGTAGGCAGACAAATAATAATTTGAAGATTTAATCAGGCCCTTGATGTCACCAAAGTCAAAAGTCAGGGTTCGTACGGTCATGAAAAACCTGGAAAAGTCATTGAAATTTAAAATGCAATTTCCAGGCCCTGGAAAAGTTATGGAAAATAATATTTTTTGAAAAGTAATGGAAACACAGCTAAAGTTGCATCAAATATAATTACTAATTAATCCAATCATAAAAATAGTATGTATAGTAATAAAACGTAAATTGGCACGTAACCTTCGTGGTATTTTGGTCGTGTGAGAAGTTAATTCGGTCTGGCTCAGTCTGTTTACAGGCACGCCCGACAGGCACTCTTCTGCTAATGTAGCAGTTAGTAAACGTAGGCCCTACTGTGCCGACAATATGCCAGGGAAGTGCAGCTTCAATAATAGGGGGCTCGAAATTAACTTTTTAACTTGGTAGCACTGGTGCTCCCAACTTCAAAAAGTTATGAGCACCCACCAAAATGTAAGGAGCAGCAACAATATATGCAATAGTTTTTTTATTGATAAAAAAACGACAATATAACAGTACGGTTTACAAGTAACAGTTAAACTGTCACAAATTAAATGTATAAAAACTTCAACTTTAATAAGCTTAAAAGAAGGAATAAATTAATCAACTGGCTTGAAAAAGTAAATATGCATTTATAATTTTTAATATTGACATAGTCTGAGTGTAAGATATAAAAGTGTCTTATACGACATGAAATCATCAAGTGAAGAATTAAATAAATTTATATATCCATGAATATTAAGTGTGTCCTAGTCGATTTTTGGATCTGAAGAACACTCTGTTTAGGATCTATTGAAGCTCTTTTATTCATCCCACCCATACAAATTAATCAAGCTGTCCTGATATGAACTCTGGAACACCTTTTCTCTAAAATCCCCCCACAACGAACTTCTACCTAATCCAACCTCAGCTCATCAAACACACACACACACACTCACACTCATACACACACATACACACGCACACTCACATAGATACACACGCACACACACACATGCGTACACACACACACACACACCATCATCATCGGCGATCACTCGGGGTCGAGTGTGACTGTCCTCCTTCAGGGTCCTTGTGGGTCTTCAGGTGGGCGAAGAGGCCGATCCTGGAACCACATATTTTGGTGCAGTGTGGGCAGGGGTGAGTGGTAGTAGTTGTGCGTGCAGTTGGGGCCTTTTTGGTGGAAGCTCTCTCCTTCCTGAGTCTGTGCTTGTCGTGTGCAGCACAGCGGAGGTCGCTGTCATAGAGTGCAGCTCCTTTACAGACTATATTTCTCCAGGTCGTCCCGTTGGTTGCTGTGTCCTCCCAGGTGTGAAGATCTATATGGCACTTTTTGATGTTTGCTTTGATGTTATCCTTGTACCTTTTCTTCTGATCTCCTGGGGCACGTCGTCCTACAAGGAGCTGGGAGTATAGGACTTGTTTCAGCAGGCGTGAGTCAGGCATACGGATAACATGGCCAGTCCATCTGAGCTGGTGTTGGGCGATGGTGGGAGTTATGGTGGGGATGTTGGCCTCCTCCAGGACGCTGGTGTTGGTGCGTCTGTCCTCCCAGCTGATCTTAAGGATCTGCTGATGTGCCTCTAGTGCCTTCAGGTGCCTGCTGTATGTGGTCCAAGTTTCTGACCCATACATTAGGGTGGGCAGCACTACCGCTTTGTAGACCAGGATTTTAGTCCTGGCCTGGAGGTCGCGGTTTTCAAAGACCCTCTTTCTCAATCTTGAGAAGGCTCTGCTGGCACAGCTGAGGCGGTGGTGGATTTCTTTGTCAATATCAGCTTTGGAGGATAGAAGGCTGCCGAGGTAAAGAAAGTGATCCACGTTCTCAAGTCTGGTGTTGTCAACGGATATGGCTGGGGGTAGTGCAGGAGTATTTCTCCCAGGTGGTAGCTGGTAGAGGATCTGAGTCTTTTTTATGTTAAGGGCCAGACCAATTTTCTTGTATGCCTTGGCGAAAGCATCCAGAATGCACTGTAGGTTCTCCTCTGAAAGGGCCACGAGGGCATACCTGCAGCTCTATGATGGATGTGGTGGTGGTTTTGCTTTTTGCCCTGAATCTGTTGATATTAAGAAGTTGTCCGTCTGTTCTGTATGTGATTCTTACACCCTGAGACAGATTCTCACCCGTGAGGTGGAGGATGGCAGCAATGAATGCAGAGAACAGGGTAGGAGCAATGACGCAGCCCTGCTTGACTCCGGTGTCTACCCTGAAGGGTTCCGTTTCATCTCCATTGCCACTGAGTACTGTAGCTGACATGTTGTTATGCAGCAGTCTCAGTATTCGGATGAACTTGTTGGGGCAGGCAATTTTTCCCAGAGTCAGCCAGAGGGCCTGACGGTTCACGGAGTCAAAAGCTTTGGTGAGGTCAATAAAGGCCATGTGTAGTGGTTGGTTTTGTTCCCGGCATTTTTCTCAGAGCCGGCGAACAGTGAAAATCATGTTCATGGTGCCCGTTTGGGCGAAATCCACTCCATACACACGCACACACACGACTCTGCTGCCATCTGCTGGATTTTCTGCTACTCAGTAAGTACTGTGGATAATATTCTCAGCGGCTGTTCATTTGGGGACCCCTGTGGACTATATTCTATATCTGAGGTGGATTCAAACCTCATTTAAAGGGGAATTGCACTTGATAACACTTCTGCTTCTCACGACTGATATTGTCCTTCTAATGAATGTGTTGTCCTTCATTTTTCGATTAGTTATTTCATTTTAAATGTCTAATGTTAGAAAGAAAGACCTATTTTTTTAGCGCAAGCCCACATAGTAGTATGGTTTCCGGTTTTTTCTTCTTCAATATCGTTTTGTTAACTTAGCGTTGAAATCGGACAAACTAACGTTCTTTTGTTTGATGTGATATCGGTGTAACAATGAGGTGCATTGTACCCGGTTGTTATAATGCCCCCGTTAAACTTGCCTTGAAAGCACATTTTCATAGTTTTCTACACGATGCAACTTTGTGCCAGACATGGCTGGATGTAATCAGACACCCCAAAATAACAACCGAAGAAGTTCGCAAACGAGGACTTAAAAACTTAATGCTCAATGGACTTAATGCAGCGACCACTTGAAGCCACCGACTACCAAGGCGACCGTCTGAAGCCTGGAGCTGTACCCACCGTTTTCCCATCGTTGGTCGAACCGCTCGAGGTAGGTACTAAGCGGGCTGGCTAACGCTATCGCGTCTGTCTGTGATACATAGGATGTCTACGGTAACAGTTAGACAGCTTGCTGGCTGTTATGACATTGCCACCATCCATTTATTTCCTCCTCAGACATTTTCGGTTTCGCCAGCTAGTAGTAATATAACACTATTTCTACGACCAACCTAATGTTATTGTCTTCAGGTAGCCTACGCCCATATCAGAAGTCTCGCAATAATATGCATCCTCGAGTTCGACACTAAACTGCCTGGGTCTAGTTCCTGCATTGGTAAAGGAAAACAACAAAACAGCGTAAAAAATATTAACATAATGAAATAACTAATCGAAAAATGAAGGGCCACACATTCATTAGAAGGACAATATCAGTCATGAGAAGCAGGTGTTATAAAGTGCAATTCCCCTTTAAGGCCAATAACAGAGGTTAGTTCAGAAAGACATGTAAGCTTCTTCTAACTCTGTGATGGTAGAGTATACAGACTCAAGATCGTCCAGCCATTTCTGAAGCACAGCAGACACCTCCCTGATCTTCTTAATGAACTCCCTGGTTTTTAATGCTTTTTTTCCCTCTGCAATGCCAGCCTTTGGGCCTGCAGAGGCTTCATCAGGGGGTTCCTCTGACTCCTCCTCCATGTTTGTGTAATTATTTGAGCCTTGCTGTCTGATGGCGTGTATCTCCCTGGAATCATCAACAATGAAGAAGATGTCAACAGCCAGAAAGAGACCTGCAAACACCCCGGTGACCACCTCTGCTGCACGTGCGAGTCTGACAGCTTGTGATGCTGCCCTGAACGCCTGAACTGCAGGGGCCAGTTTCACCAAACCCCCAATGCTCCTCACTATCCGAGTGGCACCTGCTACATTGAGGGTTCTGCTCTGGTCCAAATCCTCAAAACCCTTGGAAATGTGCTGGAGACATGTGACCAGAATCAGTATCTTCGCCTCACATTCATGTATAATATTCTCTATGGTGCGGCGGTCTGTGCGCTCATTCACCATTTTGGTGACATTAGAAGCAGCTCCAGTTACCCCCCCAGCTGCAGCAACCCCAATTCCCATCCCTGTCACAATCAGAGAAGCCCCTAAAGTGACGGGGGCGAGGGCAAGCCCCACTATGGTGGTGATCCCCCCCGCAGCACCTATCACCCCTCCAGCCAGACTGCCCACGGTGGTGCCCCAGAGCACGCGCTCTAAACCATCTGCCACTCCATCCAGCTCTTTCAGTTTCTGACGCAGCTCTTCCGGGATTCCCATGGTCTGTGGAAATACAAGTTACAGGTTACAGCCCTGAGCCCTATCCTTTATTCAGCCTTTCTGTTAGCATTTCTGTATGAAACTGTGGACAGCAACCAAAAAGAGTCACCTTTTGGATAAGGATCCCTAGAAGGAAGGGTCTCCCCAGTATATCACTGGCAGAGGGTCGATCCGCTGGATTCTTCTGAAGCAGAACCCTCACAAGGCCCCGTAGATCAGTGGAGAATGGTCCAGAGATGGAGGGGTAGGGCCCATCCACAATTTTATTGAGGAGTTTTAGAATATTTTCTTCTGGAAACTATGAAGGAAAGTCGGTACACTCATGACTGCCGGAGTCCTTTCAGGCATATAAAACACATTTCCCAGGATGCAGTGAGGCCTGTAACCACGTGTGCTGTTTATGGCCCCAGATTTTGCTCTCTTTGAAAGTAACAGCAGTCCAGATTTTCAGAGATATCCAAGTACTTGATGAATCACAGCTCTGACCCATGGCAGACAATCAGTTTTATCCATTCAGTTGAATGTGACCACAAGAAGTTTTCAGAACTTTCAATCTAGCTTTCAGAGGTGTAAGACATCTTCATTTTCAATAAATCAGAAATTAACATGTGTACATGTGTAATTAGGTATTCATTAGCCATGCTTAAAAACCAGACAAGTTCAGAACATAAAATGTATCAGAGCCTTGACTTGTACTTACCGCAGGCCTAAGCTCACACAATTCATACAGTACACACCCCAAAGCCCAAACGTCACTGCAAAGGACAAAAGTTCATTTTAATAATCATACATGCTTTTCATTTATAATTACTTGTATTAACTATAATCACACAATGATACAAAAATAAAATGGAACATAAACATTACTAAAAACAACAGGGTACTGCATATAACTACATATAACTTTATAAAAACCCAGAATACAGGGTGTAACTATTTTAAATTTGTTACAAAATATATTGAGGGGGGTACGCAATATATTTTGTCTCAGGCCTGAGAATTTATAGTTGCTGCCCTGCTTTGTATAAATAAAGCAGCGCTTTCATACGTAGCCTTATAGCACTGTCCAAGCAGTAATAAAGCAGCGCTTTCATACGTAGCCTTATAGCACTGTCCAAGCAGTAATAAAGCAGCGCTTTCATACGTAGCCTTATAGCACTGTCCAAGCAGTAATAAAGCAGCGCTTTCATATGTAGCCTTATAGCACTGTCCAAGCAGTAATAAAGCAGCGCTTTCATATGTAGCCTTATAGCACTGTCCAGGTATTAAACAACAGTGGTATCATACATAGTGTTATAGTTCAGTCTTAGCAATAATGATTCAGTGCTTTTGCACACAGTGTTATAGGTCAGTCTTAGCAGTAATAAAACAGTGCTTTTGTAGCAGCATTATCGTACACTGTACTGTACCTTGTACTGTTGTATGCTACTTCCTCAATTACTTCTGGACTCTGGTAACAGATTGTTCCCACACCTGTGTTTGCATAGCTGACCAGCCCAAACATTTAAGAAGAAAAACAAAAATGAGTGAAAATCAGTAGTGTTCACAGAGGAGACTGTACATCTTGTGGCTGTTAGAACATCTGTCAGTCAGTGGAACAGTTTATGTCAGTCAGTGGAAAGGTGTGAGTGTATTTAGTCTGGTGCGTAGAAGGATATTTTCAGCTCACTCATTCTTGTAGAGAAGAGATCAAGGCTCTTGAGAATGTGTAAGGGTAAATATACTCTCATTCCAGGTAATGAAATAGATGATTAAAGGGGATACTCAGACAGTACAAACAGCACAGACAGCATAAATAGCACAGACAGCATAAACAGTACAGACAGCACAGGAAGCACAGACAGCACATGTAGCACAGGCATAAGCTGATTGTGAACTTTCACACTAAAGCTATACAACAAAAAGGAAATGAGGAAAATGAGGATTAGAGATTTATTTCCCAGCCACTATCTTTTAAACTTTGCGTTGTGTGGATCAGAAATTCTTAATTACAACAGCAATACACATGTCCCAAAGCACCCACTGAAATTTGGTTTTGATGTTACATCAATTTATAAGCTGCTTTCTAATTATAGAGGTTGTTCATAAATATCATAAATATTTTTCATCTTCTTTCTACAGTATAGAACAGTGGAATAGTACCTTTCAAGGGGCTTTGCCAGTCCAAAGTCTCCCAAGCGAGTCCTCCCATATTTATCCAAGAAAATGTTCTAAATGTAAATGACATTGTGTAAGGGTACAGGCACAGAGCACAGTGCAGTCAGAGCAAACATTACAGTAAGAGAAACTGACATTGTGTAAGGGTACAGACACAGAGCACAATGCAGTAAGAGCAAACATTACAGAAAGAGAAACTGACATTGTGTAAGGCTACAGCCACAGAGCACAATGCAGTGAGAGCAAACATTACAGTAAGAGAAACAACACTACTGTATCTCACGTAGCACAGTTATGAAACCATTCTGTGCTCTTGGGAGAATTTACTGATTTGGAAACTTTCTGGAAATATTCTGACAAACACAACTGATATTCCTTTGCGTCTGGAAATTAATTAATCTAAGTGACGTACTACAGTTAAATAAATTCATGAATTTGTGAAATAAAAACATGACATTTTCAAGCCTTTATGTCTTAATCTGTTATACAATAAACAGCTAAATACAATGATAATCATTCTATATGATAGTATTTAAAATCATTTATAAAAAAAAGTTTTTAAAAGTAATTGGCAGGCAGGTGGCAGGTGTAGCACAGTGGGTAAGGAACTGGACTTGTAACCGAAAGGTCGCAGGTTCGATTCCCGGGTAGGACACTGCCGTTGTACCCTTGAGCAAGGTACTTAACCAAAATTGCTTCAGTATATATCCAGCTGTATAAATGGATACAATGTAAAAATGCTATGTAAAAAAGTTGTGTAAGTCGCTCTGGATAAGAGCGTCTGCTAAATGCCTGTAATGTAATGTAATGTAATGTAATTAAAATACTTTAAATACGTATCTGACCCAGGTCTGATCACTAGCCTAGTGAGCCTTGGCTGAGTAACATATTGCATTAGCTAGCTAGCAAACACCCCAAAAGTACACATGGGATGCATAGAATTGAAATAAAAGAAATCCTACATTATCCTGGTGTAAGCTTATTTTTGTGAGAAATAGGGAGATTTTATAAATAAAAGTAGGGGCGTCTGGGGGTCCTCTCCCAGATAAAATTTAAGTTTCAAGGACTTTTTCCTGCATTCTATTTCCTGCTCTCTGGTATGACAATAACAAAATAATAAGCACACTGCAACTGAGTTTTTATGTGAAATAGGCCTACGTTTTAATTATAAAAGCAAGTTTCAACAAAAAACCAATTTGCGAGTGTCTGTTTTAAGTGTTAAGCTCCATCTTATTACACCACTGAAATACAGTGAAATAATCCATGTTGGGCAAGTTCCTCTAAAAATGTAGCTAACTGGGCTACAAATTACTCAACACTGGAAGTAGTAAACTGTAGCACAACTACCAATAAGAGTAAATTAAAACTACTTTTAAAAAGTTGTTATGCTGAACCTACTTAATGATAAAACATAAATAAGATCACCTATGGGAAATGCCAGACATTGGCTAATGCTACTGTTGTCATGCTCAGACCCACTTTAAATAACAAAAAATAATTATTCATAAGTTAACTGTTAATTTGGCTACACATATTTAAGTCAATTTTTGGGGAGAAATGTTCAAGATGAGTTCTCATGAACTTAACTACATTGTTCAGTTTTAATAAATAATGACTTAATGTTAGCTAACCAGACACATTTCTGACACTTGATTGTTCTCAATTTCATGGATCCAAAGCTAAATCACCCAATTAAATCCAAAATAGCAAATTCCTTTGCCAAATCTGCACTGAGAATCACACTCCCTAAATAACACAGTTCGTTAATTAAAATGCTAACAAAATGTTCCTTGCATTACTAAGTAATTTAACAGCCAACTAAATTCATCTCACACTAAAAGAATTATGAGAGGTATGACTATGCTACTGCAGAGTCTGACTTCTTATTCATGATATGATTGCAACTGAGGACCACTCACTACCACTAAGGGAAGAAAGAACCCAGGTGAGAAGCACTTGCTACATGATTTTATCAGACCTTTAAGGGATATTGAGGGCTAAACGTGCCAAAATTAAATAAATAATTGAATAAATAAATGTGGAATTATAGAAAAAAAATATATATATGAATAGGTAACTTATTAAATAAATACTCAATTTTATTTTGAAATAATTCAATAATTTTCACCTCATGACTGTCCTTTTCAAAATAATGTTATCATATTTTATTTCATAACATGCTGTATATCCCAATGCAAGTGTTTATTTCCGACCTCCCCTTTTCATTTCATAATAAAGCTTCTCAAAATCGCAAGACTTCCCATCAATCAACACCAGCGAGGCTGGACTGCCCACTGATTGGGTAATCTTTTGCGATCAATTACTTGGTCTTGTCCAGAGGGCAGTGCCTGGTGCATGGAGTCTGTGGGCTGAGGTCTGTCAACTCTGCTAGTAAAAACAAGACCAGGTCAAAACCTAGTATATGGCTGGACCGCGCGACCAATGGTGTGACGTCATAACTCGGCTGACCAATGGTGTAACTTCATCACTCACTCATTCAGTCACTCAGTCAGTCACAGACATTTGCGTTTGCAGGGCTGGCCCTGCTGTTGCGGTCCAGCCAAAAAGTTTGCTATGAATGCTCCTGCCAATGCTTTAACATTATAGCTGATCTTCAAAGCAGGAGGGGCAAGGCAATGTATCTACTGATTGTATAATGCAGACATTGTCTGTGCACAGGACAAGAAAACTATTGCTTCTTATCCAGTGGGATATAGATAAAACTAGCTTTTTAGCTTTGTTAGTGTTCCAAGAGACATCCATGAAGACCAATGCTAACCAGGAACAGACAGCGAATGGGGTGGCTAGTGGCATTAGCTCTGCTAGCTAGGTAGCAAGAATTGGGTTCTAAATCAGAGGGGTTAACTGAAAAGGTTTAGCAATTGTTTCAGTGCTGGATCAAAATAGCAAACTATCTTTGCTTACACAACAAAATCATAGCAACTTACCATTGCATACACTGTGATATCATAGCAACCGATCATTGTTTAGACCATGGTTTCATTACAACCTATGTATCATTACTTACACTGTGGTATCATAGCAACCTACAGTCGGTACCTGTGGCTTGATGTCTCTGTGCAGAATGTTCTTCTCATGCACATACTCCACAGCCATGCAGATCTCCACAAACCAGGTCAGGATCTGTGCAAAAAACAAAGATTTCATGCGTGTTAATAATGAACACCAGAAGGAATAGGGTTCATAGAGGAACTGAATACAAAATACAAACTGTTATGGTCCTGTTCCAGTGTGTGGATGGGCCCCATGGTCTGGTATCTGTTAAGGCTCTATTACAGAGTGTGGATGGGCCCCACAGTCTGGTATCTGTTAAGGCTCTATTACAGTGTTTGGATGGGCCCCATGGTCTGGGATCTGTTAAGGCTCTGTTCTAGTGTGTGGAAGGGCCCCATGGTCTGGTATCTGTTAAGGCTCTGTTCCAGTGTGTGGATGAGCCCCATGGTCTGGTATCTGCTAAGGCTCTATTACAGTGTGTGGATGGGCCCCATGGTCTGGTATCTGTTAAGGCTCTATTACAGTGTGTGGATGGGCCCCATGGTCTGGTATCTGTTAAGGCTCTGTTCCAGTGTGTGGATGGGCCCCATGGTCTGGTATCTGCTAAGACTCTGTTCCAGTGTGTGGATGGGCCCCATGGTCTGGTATCTGTTAAGGCACTGTTCCAGTGTGTGGATGGGCCCCATGGTCTGGTATCTGTTAAGGCACTGTTCCAGTGTGTGGATGGGCCCCACAGTCTGGTATCTGTTAAGGCTCTGTTCCAGTGTGTGGATGGGCCCCATGGTCTGGTATCTGTTAAGGCTCTGTTCCAGTGTGTGGACGGGCCCCATGGTCTGGTATCTGTTAAGGCTCTGTTCCAGTGTGTGGACGGGCCCCACAGTCTGGTATCTGTTAAGGCACTGTTCCAGTGTGCTAGTGCCACATGGCTGGCAGCCTTGCAGGGTGATGCTAATATGGCTTTGGTATCACTGAATAAGAATCAGTGGCTGACATCATGTGCTGCAGAGGAGAGCTCTTGCTCGTCTGTGCACTCCTGAATCCAGTGAAGGGTAGGAGCAGCTCTGCAGTGTGAGCTGGACTGGGCATTCCCTCAGGGAACAGGGAGAAAAGGGGGAAAACTGCATCTTTAACAAAATAAACATGTCGCTGAACTCGCTTACCTGATCTTCTGGGAAATATTCACCAGTATCTTTCTGCTTTTTAATTTCCTGAGAAAGATCCCCACCCTCACAATACTCCACAACTATGTAGACATTCATATCATCTGTAAAAAGAGAATCATTTTCATGTTACTTGATTGGTTTCCACAGTAGGATTAATATTTCTCAAAATACATAAGAAAAATAATTTGACAAAGGACAGTTGTTTAAAAGCAGGAAATAAAGATGGTCTTCCATTTACAAACCAGTCAAATGCACAGCAGCTGTTATGTTCTGACATAAAGACAAAATGACCTATTGTTGCTGTGATGGCGGGGTGTTCCACTCTTATGGTGTTGTTTATTATTGTATGACACTGGCTGGCAATAATTAAATTTTATTGACATGCTGTGTCTGGCTTGAGGTTTGACCACAATATTATGATATAAATACAATAAATTAATTAAATAAAATGATCTGAAACTAACATCAAATCCACAATTATACAGTGGTATGTAAATTTTTGGGCGGTCAAATTGCATGATTTATTAAATTTAAGAAAAAAAAGTTTTGGCACACTGCCATTGGACTCTGGAGCAGTGTAAATGTGTTCTCTGGAGTGATGAATAACATTTCTCTATCTGGCAGTCTGATGGATGAATCTGAGCAAATGCCAGGAGAACGTTACCTGCCTGAATTCATAGTGCTGACTGTAAAGTTTGGTGGTGGAGGAGGAATGTGGCTGCTTTTCATGGTTTGACCCTTTCCTGTTTCAGTATAACAGTGCCCCCCTGCACAAGGCGAGGTTCGTAAAAAAAAATGGTTTGGTGGGGAAGAACTTAACTGGCCTGCACAGAGCCCTGACCCCAACCCCATTGAACACTTTTGGGATGAACTGGAACACCAGCTGCCTTATCACCGAACATCAGCGCCCGACTTCTCTAATGCTCTTGTGGCTGAATGGAAGCAAATCCCTGCAGCCATGTTTCAAATCTACTGGAAAGCCTTTCCAGAAGAGTGGAGGTAAGGACCAACTCATTATTAATGCCCATTGTTTTGGAATGCATCCCCCTATTCCTGTAGAAGCAGGGTATGTTGGGGGTGGCAGTAGGGGAGCCAGAACACTGGCCAAGTCAGACCTTATTTGGGCAAACTAAGGGAGGTGTGTAGTGTGGAAGACTTGCTCAGTAACACATTTAAGGGAAGACCAAAGGGATACTCAGGAAGAATCTGCTTAATAGTTTTCCTGGTACCATAGATTCTTATATGAGCATTTTGGGCATACATCACTATCTTTTTGTTCCTTTTGTTTTTCTTAGTTGGTTACATTTTATGTCTTTCGCATTGTATGAATTCGCAATCTTAATTTTTCCTGTTTTGTAAATAAATTGTTTATCTTTCAGCATTATTGGAACTGACTATCCTTATTATGATCAACCGATTCACAAGATTCACTAACCAGATGGAGTAACCTTAGTGAAGGCTCTCTGGGGTAGATGTTAGATTCGGTACCTGGACAATCATAATTTCTTCCCCAGGTTAAACTTTCCTCTTCATGATGCAGAAACACTATTTGCAAGACTCCCAGATGACTAGATGACTTTATCAGCTAGGATAGAATGTCTTAGAGTCAGAGAACAATTATATGAATGCCTAGCAGCAGGAGATCTTGCAAGCAAGGAGTCTTGCTTTCTGGGGTACAGTGTCTTGCTGCCCATTATTGCAGCATTATTTCAGCATGTGACCAAAGTCAATCCACATACGTGAACCCATATTCACAAACATCCACGTTTTGAAGTTAATGGAGTCAGATAAATTTGTTTTCCTCCCTGCGACTAAATACAAATCTTTACAATGTTATGCTAATTCCTTGCAGGGGTTGTGTTAACTTATTTTCTCTTAAAAAGCATCCAATGTGACCAGGGGTGCCAAAACGTTTGCATGTCAGTGTAATGATGGTCCTGCAGGCTTAAAGCCACGCACTCTATGCAGGGAGCCCAGAAACAAAGTGTGCAGATGCAAACATCTAAATCACACATGTTCTTAAATTGTGTCCCGATGTGTGAATCGGGGTGTGTGGTGACGTGGAGGAACCTACTTTGTCCTACCCTTTCTGTGGCCACTACTTTATTATATATTTTCTGTGGTCCCTACGTTATCAAGCATCAATGGTTTGTTGGCACTTATTGAATTTTGTTTAAAAAAATTTCTGCCATGGGAGTCTATGGCAGCCAGGGCCGTAGGAGTGAGTTTGACATTTGCTCCCAAGCCCCTACCCCTGCCCACCCCCACAACAATTAATATACAGTGGCTAGTGGAAAAGTTCATTGGTTACACTAGAGCCAGCTATAATACTTTCAGTAAACATTAAAATGCATTCCAGCTTCAGAAAATCTGTCCATGGTTATAGATTCATGATGCAGCCAAAAAAAGGTTCTATTCTTTGATAGACATAAGGCACCCAAAAACATAGTCAATTAATGCATGTTCAGTGTCTGACATTTGAACAATACATATAACTTTATAAAAACTATAATACAGTTTGAGAAATGCAAGCAGCCTTTTTAATATGTTAATAGCAATAGCATTCCTCCCATACTTCCTCACAAAATGTCAGTGCCCGATTTGAATGGGGCGATATTTGAAGATTGATACTGTCTCCATTCAATCGTCTGATAGCAACCCAGTGAGCCAACTGGTTCGTAGGTACCTACAGCAGGATTTGAATGGGGTGATTTTCTAAAGAGTGGGCTCCATTCATAGGAATGATATTTGCTGCATCGGGTGGACTTGTTCACTGCACTCCCGCAGCATACCTTTCAAAATAAAGTGAGCATTTTTTTCCCGTTAAAATTAGTGCAGAGGGTCAAGTTTAACTGTTTCGATTATTGGGGGGGACATGTCCCCCCTGTCCACCCACTTCCTACACCCTTGATGGCAGCGAATAGAAGCACTCAGAGAATTTTTGTGAAATTTAGCACATTGATTGAGGACAAGCAAAGATATCCGGACACCAAGTTTGGGGTCAGTTCATCCACACCTCTAGCACCACCAACAGGCCAAATTTGACATTAGGTTTTCGGCAATAACTTTTGAACCATTTGGCCTAGGGTCATGATTGGTTTCTCAATGATCCTTAGGTCCTTCTAAGCTGAATGTATCTTCTTCTGTCAACTTCTGCCACATCGGATTTTTTGCCATTTAGAATTTTTTGAAAAACACATTTTAAAAATCTTCGCCTAGATCGTTCAACAGATCACCATAACATTCTCCCTGCATCATCTAGAGAGTACTCTGACCAAAAGTTCTCAAAAATTGTTGTTAGCTCAAACAATATAGCCGGTGTAAACAAACAACAGGAAGCGAGCCATATGTCGGCCGCACTTTGTTGTCGACTGACAAAACTCAGATTTAGCAGGGGGCTGAAGGCTTACACAGCGAATTAGATCAAATTTTACCACCTGGGGGCACTATATCAGAAAAAAGAATGTTGATGTAGTTTACTCTACAATGAAAGCAGATTTCAATCAAACTTTTTTTTGGACTACTGCAGTAAACTAGAAATCATATCTGCTTTGTTGTTGACCATTTTGTTTTTTTGTCATCTTGGATTTTGTCAAGAACTCATTTAGCCATCTTCTCCTAGAACCATTGCCTATTCTAGCACCAATTTTGGGCATTACATCTATGGACCATTTTCTTTAAGAGCTGGTAAAAGTTAGCTGTGTGTTTGAAGAATATGGCTGCAATATACCAAAAAATTTGGTAGTTAAGGAGCTGTAAAGGAAGAGTAGCTACACATTTGCAACCCTTTTGTCTGTTGTCATCAAACTTGGTACACAGGCCTGGGGGGCACACACCAAGTTCAGTGGAATTTTGCCGCTTGGGGGAGCTATATCAGGTTTACATGCCAATTACTCCAAAAATGAAAGAGATATTTCAACCCAATTATTGGGTAACATTACAGTGATAAATCCAAACAAGCCAACCAGTAGACTTGGTCACACGAAGGTGTAGTGCTTGACCCCTTCCTTGCTGCTTGCAGCCATATTTATTCTCATTATTTTAGAAGTGTCTCAGTAATATGGGGATAACGTAATGCATGTTTGATTATTAATTATACATTTTGTGAATTGTTTTAATGATATACTACCTTCAAAAGAGTCATTGTACTGGACAATAAATGGGTGTTTCAAAGCTTCTAGCTCAGACACTTCTCGCATCATGTTCTGAAAAGGAAAAACATAAAACTGTGAGCAGTGAACTAAATATCTTTTTTCTGAACCTTTTATCCATGTCTTCAGTAAACTGAATTTTGATTTAAACTTGTGGTATTCACTGCTTCCAGAGTTGGTTTGATGTCAGAATGTCAGACTTTTTTCATAATGCATTCATAATGCTTCATATTAAACAAGTTAATGTGACTGGAATTATTCGTTTTTAAGGATTACACAAAGCTGAAAAATCCAGGGGCCTCATTTATAAAATGGTCTCATAAATAAAAATGTCTCCTAAATAGTGCATGACTAAAGTAGTTATCAGTAAAACCCCAGTTTGAGATGGATACAAATATCTGTAAGCAAAATTTATACTGGATGTAAATGAATTACTTGCTGGACATTTGGAGATACAGTATATTTGAGGGCTGTGCACAGATCCTTGAAGTGAACTGTGCGTCCATGTTAAGAATAACATTTAATTGAGAATAAATTTTAGGCACGAAGAATGCAAGGATTAGGAAAGTCTGATTATCTGGTGTGGATATTGTTTTTTTTCCAGACACAACTGCTCTCTGACTATTGCATACCATTATCTGTAGTCAAAGAAACACATTGCATATTTTAGCTGAATGTGTACACTGTTGAGGGGAATGTGATCTTAAAGCTGCTGTGTGATAGGCCAGATGCAACCACAGTCACTCCCCAGAGTCCCCTCTATAAATAGCACTGCTTGCATTCCTCTTTTGCTACTGGCCAGGTCTCTGGTTTCTGCTGCTAGCTGTCCAGAGTGTGCCGTGCGATATAGATTAGGGGACAGAGACAGCATAGTCCGTTTGCATGAAAAGGAGTCTTGTACGGTATGTTGCCTGCCTGGTGCCCAGGTAGGAGATCTCCTGGAGCGTACGGACAAGCTTCTGGCCAGAGTGGGGAGGGATCCAGTGGTGGTGGTTCATGTAGGAATGAATGACATAGGTAAAGGTAGGTTTCAGGTTCTGCAGGACAAATTTGTGGAGCTAGCAGAAAAGATTAGGGGCAAAACCTCCCCTAGTACAGGTTTATGGGGTTTATAGAAGCAATCTCCCCACTGGATGTACAATGCCATATGGGAGAGTCTGAGAGAAAAAAAATGTAGAAGATTTTAAAAAAATGACAGCACTGGGTGTAATAAGGCTGAATATTGTAATATGCGTGCTAAGGTTAAAAAAGAACTACTGGAAGCCAAAATTCTCTTTGAAAATAAAATTGTCCAAGATGCAAAAAGTAATCCTAAACATTTCTTTCAACACTGTAGCAGGAAAAGGAAAGTGAAGGAGGATATCAGGTGCATGTCGAATGAAGAAGGAGCATTGCTTTGTAAGAATAAATATATTGCTGATGCCTTAAATAATTGTTTTGTTGAGAGTTCTATTAGAGAAGAGGTTTCTAATAGACTGGAAGGCATATATATTCAGCACTCAGCATGTCTAAGCAGATATTGAAATTGAGGATAAAGAAGTACTGGATAAATTACATAAACAAAAGACAAATAAGGCAGCAGGCCCTGATGGCATATACTCAAAGAGTCAGGTGAGATATCTTGAAACCACTGGTAGGTATTTTTAGACAGTCCTGAGGACTGGAAGCAAGGTAATATAATGCCAATATATAAGAAAAGGGACTGCACTGATCCAGGAAACTACAGGCCTGTTAGTTAAACTTACATCACATGTAAAATACTGGAATCTTTCATTAGAGATAAGTTAAAAGTGTTTTGATTATAACAAGGCTTATGATGTTATATACTTAGATTTCCAAAAGGCATTTGATAAGGTACCACATGAGAGACTTGTTAGCAAAATGAAGACAGTAGGAATTACAGGAGGTATTTCAGAGTGGATTTGGAACTGGCTACAGGGTAGACACAAAGAGTAGTAGTAGGAGGGATATTATCTGAACAGGGAACTCTGGGAAGTGTAGTCCCAGAAGGATTGGTGCTGGTACCACTACTCTTCCTCATTTATATCAATTTCACACAGAGAGTGGTGGAATAGCCTGCCAGGTCATGTAATAGAGGCAGAAACTCAAACTCAATCATTTAGTCCAGAAAATGGCGAGCATTGTTGGGCTGAATGGCCTGTTCTCACCTTTTTTGGATATACTGATACATTCTGATTACAAAATACTGTATGTATTTATGCAAGTAAATAAAACAAATTATTATTTTCAGATTTATATACATAAGTGCATAAGATGCTGATACTCTGTTTTGAAGGTCCACACAACTGGATTCAAATTGTGGTTAAATTCCCCAGAAGTGAGAATTTATTGTCTTAATATTTCTTTCAAGTTTTTAACCAAATTATAACTGTTAAATTGCAATAAACACAAGTAGACAAGGACAAGGTGGGTGTGTATCCTGCACTCATTAACATTCATATCTGTAAAACACGTCATATGTAAACTCCTCATCACTAGCTGGGTTAGAGCAGTAACCTTACACAACAAGACAAAATGAAAGAAAGCAACATAAACTAGGCTACCATTGTATAGTTAAACCTGGAGCTCATTCACTAATAACATTGTAAAACTGAGCTACTGTACATTAACATTAGACTCTATACTCAGTCTCAAACTCCAGACATTTCGCCCAAATAAAGAAAATGTTTGATACTGCATGTTTAAGCTTGAAAGCTATTTAACTGTCCCTAGCTAACGGTAGGCTACTTACTGATCCACTGCATTCTGCAACAAGTTCTATGTGAAAATGAGCTCTGCAAATACTAACTGTGTGGGTTATTGTAATATTGCAGTGCCTGTAGGCTCCGGAAATAAAACCCATTTCTTGTAGGTCTCTTCATTTTTGTGAAAAGATGAAGGCTATTGCTTTTTCTACATCCAGAGAAGGAGCAATACTAAGGTATTTCAACTTAGCTTGCCTTACAAATACAAATGTAGCAAGAGCATAATTCACAAATTACATGTAGAAACGACTTAACCCTGCCCACTGAAAACCTGGCTTTTGACCAAGGGGCAAAGCAAGCCAATTTCGGCTCAAGTTTTTTTTTTTTTTTGCAAGAATCATGTTAAAATATTTCTCGGCAATACTGTGAATGCAAAAAAGTATTAAAACAACACACCAGCAAAGAATTCTCATATTTCAGTTTCCTGGATCTATAAATAAATGTAAGAAACTTTTAAAATCTCATACACTACATGGCCAAAAGTATGTGGACATCTGACATCCAACATCTCATCCACAATTATGGTCATAAACATGGAGTTGGTTCACCTTTTGCTGCTATAACAACCTCCACTCTTCTGGGAAGGCTTTATACTAGATGTTGGAGCATTTGTGCAGGGATTTGCTTCCATTCAGCCAGAAGAGCATTGGTGAGGTTGGGCAATGATTTGGCGATTAGGCCTGGCTTGCAGTTGGCCTTCCAATTGATCCCAAAAGTGCTGGATGGGGTTGGGGTCAGGGCTCAGTGAAGGCCAGTCAAGTTCTTCCACACCATTGTCAAGAAAATAATTTCTTTATGGACCTCGCTGTGTACCGAGGGGCATTGTCATGCTGAAACAGGAAAGGGCCTTCCCCAAACTGTTGGGGAAGTACAGAATCATCTGGAATGTGATCATATGCTGCAGCATTAAGATTTCCCTTCACTGAAACTAAGGGGCCTAGCCCGAACAATGAAAAACAGCCTCAGACTAAGGGGTGTCCAGATACTTTTGGTCATATAGTGTATTTGAAATAGTTTAAACAAAGAACATTTTTATAAATGAGGCCCCAGGAGAAGGTTTGGAGACAGGTATGAGACAGGTGTGTGACAGGTATGCAATGATTCTGACAGCTCTGACACAGTTTTGAGTCACTTACTGATTTATGGAGCGTTTTTATTACGTAATCCTTGCCATCCTTCTCATTCTTCACCCGTAGAGGTTGACCAAAAGCTCCCTGCCCAGTTTCTCCAACCAGGGTGTATCCGTGCTGCTCCAGGATGCTTTGGTTATTTCCCATGATGCTTTACTACACAACCACAATAATGACATTCAGTAAATTATGGACCATACCCATTATTAATTATTGTTATGGCAAGGAGTCTGTAGACACCATTTTCATACTGAAAACAGAGTATACGCTTATCCAATAAGGAGTGGCTTGAGAGAATCTAGCAGATAACATGGCATATAGGTTAACTCCTTCGGTAGCACCTCTTTTTTAACACAAGCCTGAAAATGACATACCCAAAATAAAATGGTTATTATTCTTGAACCTATTTGACTGCAGGCATAATCCATAATCCTGAAAATGTTACACCGTTAGAAACATAATTTTATTATCAAAAATGCTTCTCAGTCATCACTACAATAGCTTGGCACTAGCTGGCAGTGCATTGGGCAGAAGTTATACTGTCCATGTTGGGTCGTTGTGGGTCCTGTTGAATATACTGAAGAACTGTTTGACCAGCACTGGACAGAGAAGCTTATAGGTGGACTTGTTTTGCTCCAGAGAATCTATAAAAACCGGAGATAGTATTTTGACAGTATTTTGTACAGTAGGTGTGTAAATGTAAGAATTTTGACATAAACAATGGTCATTCTACCTAGGTGAGTTAGTATGTTTTTGGGACTAAAAGTTACTATTAATTTAGTCAGCTGGATTCTTGTCCTGACAATCATACCAACTTTATTGGGGCGACATAGCTCAGGAGGTAAGACCGATTGTCTGGCAGTCGGAGGGTTGCCGGTTCAAACCCCGCCCTGGGCATGTCGAAGTGTCCTTGAGCAAGACACCTAACCCCTAACTGCTCTGGCGAATGAGAGGCATCAATTGTAAAGCGCTTTGGATAAAAGCGCTATATAAATGCAGTCCATTTACCAGTCCATTTATTGTCATTTGTTTCCTCTGCAGAGTTCCAAAACACAAAGAAATTGAGGACCCCCCCAAACCTGTTCTGTGACCCCACATGTTAAAATATTGGCATTACTAAAATAGTTTATATAGACAGAACCATGAGGTATCGTGTGACCTTATTGAAAATTTCACTATAAAAAAATGAGTGAATGCAAATAAACGCACTCTAGCCAGAATACGGGCGGCGTGATTTTAGGGGTTAAAGAAGGAGCAGAGAAGCTAGCACAGAGGCGCAGAGAAGCTAGCACAGAGGCGCAGAGCAGCTAGCACAGAGGCGCAGAGCAGCTAGCACAGAGGCGCAGAGCAGCTAGCACAGAGGCGCAGAGCAGCTAGCATAGAGGCGCAGAGCAGCTAGCATAGAGGCGCAGAGAAGCTGGCATAGAGGCGCAGAGAAGCTAGCATAGAGGCGCAGAGAAGCTAGCATAGAGGCGCAGAGCAGCTAGCACAGAGGCGCACAGCAGCTAGCATAGAGGTGCAGAGCAGCTAGCATAGAGGCGAAAGGAGGACCTAGCATGACAGAACAGCAGGCAACTTCATACTGAAACACAAACAGAACACCTGAAGTGCAGGTAGACCCACTTACCTCAGAACAGAACACCTGAAGTGCAGGTAGACCCACTTACCTCAGAACAGAACACCTGAACTGCAGGTAGGCCTGTATCTGCTTCCCACAGGCTCTATTGCCCAGTTTTTTATATTTCCTGTTTTTCTGTAAAGTGTCTGTAAAAAAGTGGCATACAAATAAAACTGAATTACATCAGATGCATTACATTACAAGCATTTAGCAGATGCACTTATCCAGAGCGACTTCCATAACCTTTTTTTTTTTTTACATAGCTTTTACATTGCATCCATTTATACAACTAGAACCTGTTTACTGGCCATCCTCCGGGAACCTAACTTCAGTTTAAATTACTTTTTGTTGGGATGCACCGATGTCAGCTCTAGTTACGTCTTGTCAATCAAAAAGAAAAAATCAATAGTTTATTTGCAATCCAAGAGTTGGTTTTCATTTGCCTGTCAAATACAAAATAATAGCACTGTTTTCCATTTCTGGAATGTACTTTCAGTTTGAGGAATGCATTTAAAGTTGTAGTAGCTACAGTATATGTAGCCCACTAGGCCTATTGGCCATCTGAACCATATATCCACAAACCCATTCTGCTTTAATGCTGATAAATCCGAAATACGAGTTTGAACTTCCATTCAGCAAAGCAGTAACTGCACATCACCAGGATGCATCACATCTCAAATACACTGGGCAGGATAATTGGTGAGTGCTGTAGTAGATGTTAATAGGGATAAAGAGTTGATAGAATCAGAAGCCAGAGGAGGGGCTATAAAAAACACCCTCCACTCTGCGATCACAGTCATTCACTGGGTGGGGCCACAATCACATCATGTCACGGGGCCCCTGGTGTTCTCTGTCCTTGTATTTTTGGAAGTGCATTCTGCCAATGGAATTTGATAAGAACACTCTTCACTCAAGTCTAAGCTCAATGATCTTGTTTTTTGTATGCTTGTGTTTTGTCCTTCCTATGAGATTATAAGATTCATGCTAATATGCTTAGCTGAATATTAGCTTAATGGCCAAGAGGTGCATATACCTGTACAAGCTATAAGATACACCTTGCTGTGAATGCATTATTATTGAATTCAAACAGCAATATTTATTCATATTTCAATAAAAAACTTTGTTTGAGAGTTCTGTGTAAGTTCTGACTTTAAACAGTTCCAGGTCTCACAATAACTCATGAAGGGCATTAGCGATTGAGCCAGTTAATGCTGAAGTAAAGCCCTGATCTCTGTGCTAGGGTGGACCCACAACAACATCTACTCTGCGACATACAGAGCAGGCAAGACATGTTAAATTGGGCCTAACATAATTACAGTTGGTTAGGAGCTGTCTATCTAGCATGATTAAAGAGGAGGGTCTTCAGCACAGAGCACTATTTGGAGAAAACTTACTGAACCCCCACTGAGCCATTGAGTCTGTGGCTCATTAATCCTTTTAAAAAGCAGCACCACAGTGCCTGACTCCATTTAAACCTGGGCCAGTGAGCTAATGTAGCTAAGTTCCTTTCACTGTGTGTTCAGCTGTATATCATAGTAAAATTATCAAAGAAATATAAACTGGACTGAAAGCAAAGGTGAAACAGATATACACCCAGGTATGTGTCCAGGTGCCAGGGCTAAAAGAATAAGAAAAATATATATATACTTACCACAGATTAAGAATTTTTCTTCCAAAAGCAGTTTGAATGGCAGTTATAAATTTTATCTACAAGAAGCAAACTTGTTGCTGTCAGTAGCAGGGTGGCAGAGAGACTGGTTTGAGGAGGGGAGGAATGCACATTTATCAGCTTTAATTGTGGGCGTTTCTCATTTTGCACAGGAGTGGATGGTTTCGGTTTCTCATCAGCACTGGAGAAAAGTACGGGATACCTGCAGACACGTGAACACTTTAGGAGGGAGAAAATATGAATAATTATGTATTATCAGCACAAAAACAGCTGTTTCAGTAAAATGGTAAAACATACACATGTAAATAGCATCAAATAGAAGTTGATTGTCCATACTTTTATCTTATTTATTCATTCGTTTCAAATCTAAATGCCTTAAGCAAACAACAAAAATAACAGATTTCACTCAGACATTACAATGCCTCTGGCTTTTGGAGGGCACTGTATGTATATAACAAGCACGAAACCGCCCAGACCCACGGCGCAACTTGGTGAAGTATATTTTTTGGTTGATGTTACGCGCTGATATATGGCAGTTGGTTGTGTCAGAATTCTGACTGTTTAAATTGATTTTTAAAATAGATACTTCATGCTACAATCACGATAACGGCAATGACTGTGCTGTGAAGTTTAGGTAGCAAACAACAAGGCTGAATCCTTTAGAAGTAATTTACATAGAAACATTGATTTTACATTGATCCTCTTCGGCGCCTGCGTGACGGCTGCCTGTTACAGCAGCTCTGCACTTCACTCTGCTTTTTTACTCTGTTTTAATTCGTTTTAGCTCAGTTTTTAGGTAGTTTTGTGTTTTTAGTTTGAGTATACTTTGCTCATAGTGTTCAGGTTTACAGTTTTTAGTGTTTTTAGTGCTTTTTAGCAGCTATGTGTCGCGAGTTGAACCGGACTGTATACACGAGAGAAGCACTTCTTTCGTATCGGGAAAGCGCAGCTGCTCCGCCGTGAGATACACCGGCTGTACTACGGAGGCGACGCCTGGGAAAGACAGCAGGAATGTGGGCAAAGGAGAGGCTGGAAAGAAATAAAAGAAGGTTTAAACGCTACCTTCCATCCGTTGTCATGGGAAATGTTAGATCACTGTCAAACAAAACGGACGAACTTGAGCCCTGATGAGCAACCAACGCGAGTTCCGGGACTGTAGTGTTCTGTGCTTCGCGGAGACATGGCTGAGTGGGAATACACCCTACGGTTTGATTGACGTGGACGGCTTCTCGCTGGTGAGGGCGGACATGGACATACGGGGCGGTAAGAAGAAAGGGGGTGGTCTGGCTGTCTTTGTGAACTCCAAATGGTGTAATCCTCGTCACATAACTGTGAAGGAGCGCGTCTGCACCCCTGATATCGAACTGTTGGCTGTTGGGTTAAGGTCACATTATCTGCCCCGCGAATTCTCGCATTGTAGTTACTGTTTACATTCCACCGTCGGCAACAGCGGCGCGCGTGGGTGACGTCATCCACGCTACAGTTGCAGGATTACAGACACAACACGCCCAGACTTGTACAAGACATTTTAGATTATTCAGACCTAGTGAACAATGAGGGATTTATTCTTTTCTTGGATTTTTATAAGGCTTTCGACACCATAGAGCATGAATTCATTTTTAAAGCACTAGATCTTTTTGGTTTTGGTAGTACATTCTCAAATGCAATCAGAACCCTCTACAAAAATAGCAATTGCTCCATCAAATTATCACATGGCACATATAAAAGATTTAGCATTAATAGAGGTATTCGACAGGGGTGCCCAATCTTACCTTATCTGTTTTTACTTGCTATGCAAATTCTCTCAATTCACATGTAAATATGACTTCTAAGTCTACTGCGTTCTCTTGCTCTTTTTCTACAGTGGGTACTGTGGTTTCTTGCGTTTCCATAAGCTTATCTACAACTACTGATATAGGTTTAATGGATTGTATATTGATTATATTAGTATATAATTATACTTGTTATATATTTTATCATGAAGCATTAAGAGTTTTGGAGGAAACATTTTGCCCAACATTGATAGGAATATCCATCCTAACTTTGTCATGTGACGCCATCACAATCATGGGGAGTCTCAAAATTTTCCCTACATTATCAATTTTTGGAAGATCTTTGATAACAAAGGTAGAGGGCCTGTCTAGAGTAATTTTTTAATGCCCAAGCAATGGATGTACCCAAAGATTGCTGTACTAAAATAGACAAACTCTTATTTAATTTTATTTGGAAAAAGAAACCTCACCTAATTAAAAATAATGTATTAATGAATAAGCCATGCTTGGGTGGTATTAGTGCTCTAGATTTCTCCACTTTAAACATAACCTTTAAGATAAACTGGATCAAAGCTTTTCTCAAGAACCCCTCCTCAATTTGGAATGTTATACCCTCTGTTATTTTTAATTCTGTTGGTGGCTTACCTTTTTTGTTAAGGTGCAATTTCAATATTTCCAAGATTCCATTAGAACTTTCAGCTTTTCATGAACAAATGCTCTTAAGCTGGTCATTAATGTATAAGCATAACTTTTCTCCACATAAATATTTTATATGGAACAATCTTGACATACGATTTAAGAATAAGACTCTATTCAATAGGATATGGTTTGACAGAAACATATTATTAGTTAGTCAGCTGTTCAACTCTGCAGGCCATCTACTCACGTATGAAGAATTCCTTAATTTATATAATTTTCCAGTCAATCCAAAGGATTTTGCTATTGTGTTCGATGTTATTCCCACTGGTGCCAAAATACTATTGGCATCTGCGCCCAAAGGAAAAGACAGTGTGATTCCTTCCTTAGACCCTGGTAACATTTATATTGATGCTGAATGTCCTTTAATAAGTGTCAAAGCTACTAACCAATGCATAAGGAATATAATCCTCAGGGATAGTGTTACTACCTCCCCTGCAGTATTTTTCTGGAACAACATATTTAACAACATCCTGTGGAAATGGTCATGGTTACTGTCAAATTAACTAACAAGGTTAAGGAAGTGTCATTCAAAATAATGCACCGATGCTACCCTGTTAAGACCTACCTCTCTAAATATAAGATTGATATTGAAGCTAGCTGTAGTTTTTGTAGAAACAAGGATGAAACCTTAATTCATCTTTTTTGGGAATGTGCATATCGCAGTATCTTCTGGACTGATATAAGTAACTTAATACACTGGAAAATCACCAATTTCAATGTGAAAAAAGAGCATGTCTTTTTTGGAGTTACTAAAAATGACCTTAATGATGTCTATTCTTTGTACATTATCAATCTAATGTTATTATTCGGTAAATATCATATACACACCAGCAAATTCTCTGCCCAAAGACCCAACTTCTTTGTATTCAGAGCCACTTTTAACCAATATATAGAAACTCTTAAATTTAGTAAACATTGTAAAGCCATTAAAACTCTAAAGATTTATGAACATTTCTTTTTATCTTCCTGACCATACTATGCTAAGCCCCCGAGTTACTGTACTTTTATTTATATTTATTTATTTACTTACTTATTTATTTTTTATATATATATATATATATATATATATATATATATATATATATATATATATATCTTATAGATGTTTATCTTTATAGACATTAGAAAAATCATAAACATGCATTTACCACATTATGCAGCATATTCTCTTTAATCTAATTGAATGTAACCATAGGATTCTTTAAATTGCATTTATTTCCCGTTAAATTCTCCTCTACACTGTTACTAAATGGTGTTGCAAATTAATAATTTAATAATAATCTTTAATAATAAATTATTATATTAATAATAATATAAATTAATATAATAATAGGCTCAATCGCCATTGTGCTACCTAATTGGGCGATAGATGGTGACTTTTAACTGACATTTATTTTAATGAAAATCTTTGAGATCATTACTTTAAATTGCCTGCTGCACAAACTGTTCTCAGGATGTTGGCCAGCTGTGGCACGAGTGATTCACCATAATACCAGCTCACTAGGGCCAGGCTGACTCTCTGTCAAGAAAGTTAAAGAGGGAGGCGGAGAGCTCACCGGTGCTGGAGGCTGGCCCCTAGAGGCAGAGGTACTTAGAGGTCAGTATTGGGCAGGGTTCACAGAAGGTTGTACAACGTGCAGTTAAAGTGCTTGCATTAACCATCGCCAGCAGGATGGTGAGGGGTGGAACGGGACTTCTCAATTCCATAGAGACCACAAAGCTGCTCAATGAGAGTGCTTTCAAATCTGTGTCCTTGGTCCGAGTGGATATAGCTAGATACTCAAAACTTATAAACCCACTCACTAAGACATTGACCACAGTAGATACATGCTGGTCTTGAGTGGGGGCTGCCTGTGTGTATTTTGTAAAAACATCAGTAATAATGAGAACATTCTCCATCCCATTCTGTACGGGCTCAAGAATGGTAAAATCAGGCCAGTAAATGGCCCATACAAGTGTGAACAGCTTGCTTAGATTCTTCACACTGCTCACACTATTGCCACCAATGCTCCACTTTGGAAGCCATGCCAGGCCAGTAACACCACAGTTTAAGGACCTGGAAAAGACCAGCTGAAGGAACTCCACTCCTCTGTCTAGATGCTGGATCCTACGGTGCAGCACTGCATCCTGCTCCACCAGGCAGCCCCACTGTTTCATGGCTGGTTTGGAAACCTGTTTGCATTCCTCAGGATTGGGACCCTTCTTCCTCTTCCAGAAGGCCAACACTTCTTTTATAACCATACACTTCGTTAGAACCGCAACTGAGGAGCTTTCCACAGGCTTGATACTAATGCACTAATAATGCAGCGCCATGTTTACCAAATAGCTCATGAAGGTATTCATCCCCAGTTCCAAGTTAAACTACGAGGTCATTCCCTGCACTTGGAACTGTACTTTCCTCTAGGATTTTCAACACACTTGTTCCTGGTTTTGGTTATACACTTTGTTGTACATCACTCTGGATAACAGCATCTGCCAAATGCCTGTAATGTAATGTAATGTAATTTAACACCAGGGACCTCGGAAGACAGACCACCGGGGGGATCTTTAACTACTAGTACCCCCTGCTTGGGTATTACCTTCCCATAGAGATCAACATCCAGCTCAAGATAACCTATATAAGGATGGCCAGCCCAGTGGTAGCCCAGAGCTGCAACCACTGGCAAGATTAGAGTCTGTCCACAGTTCAAAATTCAGAAAAGAAACTCTCCGTTACAGTAGACACCATAGAGCCAGGGTCCAATAAACCGGAAACATAAACCCCCCCAATAAGAATGGCAACATGCGGGCAAGACGACATCAGCCCTGACATAAAACCAAAAACTCCTGTAGAGCCCGTTAATTCCCCACCTGAACTGTGGCTCAGCAGGTTGGTGGGTGAGCGTTTCCTGATGGATGATTCTGGGGCTGGGGTCTACCATCATGAGAGGAGGCAGCTGAAAAAGGTGTTAGGTGAGCTTGTGACGGGACCTGTTCAACATCGCACTCTCTGGCAAAATGTCTGGGTTTTTGACACCTCCTGCAAATGACCTGACTACCATGAGGAGACCAGCTATGCTGCTGGGGTTCCTGCAAATGGCCATACTTTAGGTAAGTTGATTTAACTGACACTGTTGACATTTTTGAATTTCTTTAAATTCTGCCAATTCAGAACTCTGTGCAGAATGCCCAGACCCCAAATGGGAAGCCTCCTCTGGACCTCACACTGAATACCATGAGCAGAAGGCACAGAGTGGCTTCCCATTCCCTGGCATCCCCTCTTGTTCCCACCTAATGGCTTCTGCCCAGATATCAAACAATGAAGCCTGTGGCTGGCGGCCCTCTGCGGAGGGCACAGTCATAAACATGCTTAACAAATTGATCAAGTAAGAACACATCAGCATGAGGCATACCATTCGGTGCATATAAGACACAAAAAGGCCTCCTGCAGAGCTACATAGGCCAGAGAACACCTATACAACTCCTGTAAAATGGCAAGAACTTTAACTGGATCCTCTCCTGTCTAGAGTGATACTTAATCTCCTCTTGTGCCTCACCTTCCAAGTTGCCATAAATAAAAAAAGGCTTGTTCAATCCTGGACAGGTGTTGAGCACACATACTGGCCTGGACATTTTCCACCTGTTCTCCAATACTCAAACCAGTCCTGCCCCTAAACATTGGACATTTTTGATCTCTTGGGCTGTAAACAGGTCTTTTGGTTTACAGCCCAATTTACATTCGAGGGAGGATACATAGGAGCTGAAGACAGGCACCAGGAGCTACAGTGGGATCTGAGGCTGTTGCACATTCCTGCAACAAGTGTTCATTGTCAGCTTTCAATTGTGCCAGCAAATCCCTTAGCTGTTGCATCTCTTCCTCCATCACTAATAGCAAGCAGTCAGGGGCAAAGCACCAGAGAACACCAAAGAGAATTATGGGGTAGGCCCATTGCTTACAGGTAGTCCTGCATCCACATGGAGGCAGCTGCTGTTTTGTCTCAACACTAAAGACTACAACAAGAGATTCCCCCAGCATATAAAATAAATAATAAAAAAACACACACGCACAAGAACCAACTGGTATAGAGACAAAACAAAAAGGAAACACTTCTGCTTTTACGCAGTAAGAATGGGGCGGACTGCAAGAGGGACTGGTAAAGAAGACAAAGCTAGTTATGCACAAGTACCACTGACAGGTGTAGCCAACTACGCCACCTTGGGAATTTCACCCAAGAAAATGTGTAGACTAAGTCAAAACTTCAACTGCACAACCAGATCACAGGTTTGGTTTACTTAGAAAGGACTGAGATGTGTTTTCTAAAAATGTGTTTATTACAAAATTTGCCAGGGTAAAAATACAATATTAGCTAATAATCAGTTTTGCTGTAATTGTCAAAACTCCACTCCACTATTTGTTCATCAGTTAAAACAAACCAACTAATTTGGTGTAAATAATCTGTGGGAAAATTCAGCCCAACCTCCAATAGGGAAGCAGCTTCACCCACGTGAGGATAAGGCACACACATGAGAACCAATTACCCACTACAGTATGAAATGCAAATATCGGCCTAATTTTTCTGTCAATCTGATCTATCAGTTGACCTTTATGGCATTGTTAACCTGCACTGATCCTTTAGTCCATCTATCCATCCATTTTCTTACCGCTTAGTCCAGATTAGGGTTGTGGTGGCAACAAGGCAAGCAGAGCAGCCCAGATGTCCCTCTCCCCAGCGATTTCTGCCAACTCTGCCCGTGGTGGCCATGCCCGGAACACCTCCAGAGGGAGGCGCCCAGAAGGCATCCTTATCACATGCCCAAACCACCTCAACTGACTCCTTTCAATACGAAGGAGCAGCAGCTCTACTTTGAGGTCCTCCCAGACAACTGAACTGCTCACCCTGTCAAGCAGAGTAAGCCCTGCCACCCCACAAAAAAACACCATTTCGGCCGCTTGTGTTCACAATCTCACTCTTTCCGTCACTACCCATAGCTCGTACCACAGGCGAGAGTTGGGACAAAGATCGGCTGGTAAATCGAGAGCTTTGCCTTTCTGCTCAGCTCCTTCTTCACCACCACCGTCCGATACTGTGGTGTGGGGATGGCTGGTTTAAGCAGCCACACCTGCCCTGGGTCAAGCTAATTAGACCTGGCCAATTGGGTAATTGGTTAAGAATTAGATAATTGGCCAGGCTAATTGGACCCAGGAACAGGAGTGGCTGCACCTGTGCGTAGTGAGGTAATCGGTGCGCACAGGTTAAATCTGCCATCCCCACCCACACAAGAGGAGCCTCTCCGTCATGACAGTGTTTTAGATCTGCTCACTTTGGCTGTAACATCTTGCCAAACCCTTGTAAATAAATCTGGACTGTTGGAACATCATCTCCCTGTGTCTCTGTGCTGGAGGGCCCCGTGGAAAGCCACTTCGGTGGCCTGTGGCAGGCGTGTTTGCCACAGATACAATGCCTACATTACTGCGGCCGCTGCACCTAGACGGCCGTCGATCTCCAAATCCCTGTTTCCCTCACTCATGAATAAGATCCCAAGATACTTGAATTCCTCCCCCTGTGGCAGTTTCTCTCCCCCTTAGTTAAAGGGATCAAACCATCTTTTTCTGGGAGATGACTATGGCTACAACTGTGTCACACTCAACTGTAAACTGCTCTAGTTCACATTGAAAGTCACAGAATATGAATACCAAGAACAGGCGGGGAGACAAAGCGCACCCTTTGAGGGGTCCGACACCCACATTGAACGAGTTTGACTTCATGCCAAGAATGAGACCACAGTTCTGGCTCCGGGTATACAGGGGACCAAATAGCATGCAGCAGCAACCCTGGCACCCTATACTTCCACAGCACCTCCTATAAGATACCCTGGGGCACACAGTCATATGCCTTCTCCAAATCCACAAAACACATGTAGACTGAATAAGCAAACTCCCATGCCCCCTCAAATATCTGTGAGAGGGTAAAAAGCTGGTCCATTGTTCCATGGCCTGGACGAAACCTGCATTGTTCCTCCTGAATCTGAGGTTCAACTATCAGTCATAGCTTCCTTTCCAGCACCTTGGCATAGGCTTTCCCAGGGAGGCTGAGGTGTGTGATTCCCCGATAATTGGAACACCCTCTCTGATACACTCATTCAGATAAATGCTTACACGTGTTCACGCTCATTCACACACATGTTCATACTCAGGTTGGGGTATGATGACACTCATTCACGTGCATGTTCACATGTTTTCATGTGTTCACGCTCATTTGCACACGTTCATACGTTCACTCGTTGGAGCTGGGTGATTTGAGGTTGGGGTGCAGAGTTTTGGAGGTTGGAGTTTGGTCATTTGAAATTGTTGTGTAGTGTTTTGGAGGTTGGGGTACGGGGATTTGAAGTTGGGGTGCAGTGTTTTGGAGGGTGGGTTTTGGTTATTTTAAATTCGGGCACAGTGTTTTGGAGGTTGGGGTTAGGTGATTTGAGGATGGAGGTACTTTAAGGTCAGGTCCTTAAAATATCATCCAAATAACCTTTACAAATCAAATATGGCTATATGAAGCAATAAACCAAAGGCACCATTTATTTTTTGCAGACAAATAATTGCTTTCAGATTTGATCAGGTCCTTCAAGATGTCAACAAATCCCAAACAGTTACAAACTTTTGCCCAGTAACACCATTTCTGAACATCGTGTAGAACTTGGAAATAAATTCTGTGGTTATATTTTAAATAATTCCATGATTGCACTTGAGAAGATTATAAGAGAACATGTTCCATAATCATGATAACATTTTCATGATATCTAATATCTATAAAGATGACCAATTTCTAACAAAGGATTAAATAAAACTGGAGAAAAAAGTACTACTGATACAGACTGATGGTCTTCTCTTTATATTCTCTTCCCGTTGTCTCTGAATCTTGATCATCCAACCAAGTACTTAAACATCTACGTATATCTCTCAGGCAGGTCGCTTTTCTAGTAATAACGAAGACATTACCTGAGACATTACATTACTGTACATTACAGTCACTGGGCAGACTTATCTACAGTGATGTACAGTATTGGAAAACATCAGTGTTACTTGCAGAAATACACAAATATGGCATCACCAAAAAGGCACAAAGGACTATTTATGATCAGTAAAATAATGTGAACCCATACAGGTAGTCAGTGGAGGGAGACAACAGGTTATGATTCCTACACCTTTTCATGAAGACGAGCAAACTACATCAAGCAACAAAATACACTGCAGTAAATTTAAAAATCTAAGAATACTCCGATTGTGAATTAATTAAATTAATCTTTAATCTGCATGTGTTGACTTAAAAGAAAGTATGCATTAATAAACTTGTAAATGCCAATTGGTAATTTTTTATATGGATATAGTCTGAGTGTAAGATATACAATAATCAATTAAAGAAAGAAATTAATTTACATACCAGTGAATATTAAGTGTGTTCCAGTAGAAAAGCTTTTGATATCTGAAGAACAGAGAAGCCATACAGACCCCCCACTTCCTTTAAGGATCTGTTGAGGCTCTTTTTTTTCATCCCACCCAGACAAATTAATCAAGCTGTCCTGATATGCACTCTGACTTCTATCTAACATCACCTCAGCCCATACCACCAAATAAAAACACACACGCGCACACATATAGATACAAGCACACTCACACACACAAGCATACACACACACACACAAGCACGCACACACTAACACTCACACACACATATACATATACACACAAGCACACTCGCACACACACTCACATGCGCACACACATACACACACACACACAAGCACGCACACACTAACACTCACACACACACATATACATATACACACAAGCACACTCACACACACACTCACACACACACACAAGCACACACATGCGCATACACACACACACACACACACAGACGCACATACACACACACGCACTCACTCACTCACTCACTCACTCACTCACTCACTCACTCACTCACTCACTCACGCACACACACACACACACACACACACAGTACAAGTCTGAGACCTCTACACCCAGCTCAGGGTGACACTGGAAAATATTCTCTCAGAGGTTGTGCTGCTCTGCAGGAACTGAGTTGGGGACTCCTGTATTCTAAACCTGAGGTGGACTCTAAGTAGATGTGTAAGCATTCTCTAACTTAGTGATTTCTGAATATAGAGGCCTGAGATCATCCAGCCATTTCTGAAGCACAGCAGACATCTCCCTGATCTTCTTAATGAACTCCCTGGTTTTTAATGCTTTTTTTTCCTCAGCACTGCTGGCCTGTGGGCCTGCAGTAGCTTCATCAGGGGGTTCCTCTGACTCCTCCTCCATGTTTGTGTAATTATTTGAGCCTTGCTGTCTGATGGCGTGTATCTCCCTGGAATCATCAACAATGAAGTAGATGTCAACAGCTAGAAAGAGACCTGCGAACACCCCGGTGACCACCTCTGCTGCACGTGCGAGTCTGACAGCTTGTGATGCTGCCCTGAACGCCTGAACTGCAGGGGTCAGTTTAGCTAAACCCCCAATGCTCCTCACTACCCGAGTGGCACCTGCTACATTCAGGGTTCTCCTCTGGTCCAAATCCTCAAAACCCTTGTCAATGTGCTGGAGGCATGTGACCAGACTCACCATCTTTGCCTCACATTCATGTATAATATTCTCTATGGTGCGGCGGTCTATGCGCTCGTTCACCATTTTGGTGACATTAGAAGCAGCTCCAGTTACCCCTCCAGCTGCAGCAACCCCAATTCCCACCCCTGTCACAATCAGAGAAGCCCCTAAAGTGACGGGGGCGAGGGAAACCCCCACTATGGTGGCGATCCCCCCCGCAGCACCCGCTACCCCTCCAGCCAGACTGCCCATGGTGGTGCCAAAGTGCACGCGCTCTAAACCATCTGCCACTCCATTCAGCTCTTTCAGTTTCTGCTGCAGCTCTCCCGGGATTCCCTTGGTCTGTGGAAATACAAGTTACAGGTTACAGCCCTGAGCCCTATCATTTATTCAGCCTTTCTGTTAGCATTTCTGTATGAAACTGTGGACAGCAAACAAGAAGTATCACCCTTTGGATAAGGATCCCTTGAAGTAAGGGTCTCTCCAGTATATCACTGGCAGAGGGTCGATCCGCTGGAGTCTTCTGAAGCAGATCCCTCACAAGGTCCCGTAGAGCAGTGGAGAATGGTCCAGAGATGGAGGGGTAGGGCCCATCCACAATTTTATTGAACAGTTCTCGCAAATTTTCTTCTGGAAACTGAAAGGAAGTCAGTCCGAACACTGTCACACACCGCGACACACCCCTTTGGTGGACAGAAGAGTTAAGACACATGGAGATATGGGAATTCCGGAAAATGATGGTACTTAATTTTATAATTCACAAGAGCGTGATCATTACAAAAATAAAACAGCTTCACCTTTCATCTGCATGGTATCCAGGTAAAAAATGATAAATTAACACAACAAACTAAAATAACGAAGACATCCATCCATTATTTATACCCGATTATCCTGGGCAAGGTCGCAGGGGGTGCTGGAGCCTATCGCAGCGTGCATTGGGTGAGAGGCAGGAATACACCCTGGACAGGCCACCAATCTATCACAGGGCACACACACCATTCACTCACACACTCATTCACACACACCATTCACTCACACACTCATTCACAAGAGCTCCTTCAAATGCTCTTCCATCTCTCTAAGGAATGTCTTTTGAAGTGTTGGCTTTCACAATACGTAGTGAACTGCCTGTTGTGTGGGCTCTCATATATCATATATAGCAAAGTCTCATAATGGCTTTATTCCACTGTTTTCTTATTTCCTCTCTTGTTTTGCGCTATGGCTGAATCATTAGTGCAGGCGATTTTAACATTCACACTGACACCCCTTCAGCTCCCTTCACTGTTTAAGTCCAAATCTTACTGAGTCTTTTAATTTAGTGCAACATGTTAACAAAGCAACACATTCTAAAGGGCATACGCTCATCCTTATTCTTACCTTTGGCATCAGCCTAACCAGCCTTGAACTGAAGGATGTTTTGTCTCAGATCATTTGAGTTTTATTTGATACAGACCTTCATACGTCCATTAAAAATAACAGACAGTAGTGTTTCTCATGCATCATCAACTCTCAAACTGCCTCAAAGTGATCTGCTGCTTGTGTGAATTCCAGTAGAATTCAAAGAAGACAAAGCTAGATCTGCTGTGGCACTTTTAAAATGCTAACACTTTTTTCTGCATCCCATTAAGGTGGGATGCAGAAAAAACAGAACACAAATGAAAGTCCACCAAATTGCAAATTCATTATCTTCAAATGAAAAGAATCATTAATATCCTTCAACAAGGCAACAAAAGATGTGAGAGCTGATGTAGTCTCTGCCAATCAGCACAACTCAAAGGCTTTTAGTTAAAATGATTGACCATCTTGTAAATTCTGCACCTGCCTGTGTTTCTGCATCATCTACTGCTGACCGTGAGTTTTTATCTTTCTTTGTGGAGAAGATCCATAATATTAGATCGAAGATTACTCATCCCGTGTATTGCATTGAAATACCATAATGCATAATGTCAGTGCATAAATGTTCTGAGCTTCTTCCTGCCTATTTCCACTGAAGATCTTATTGATACTGTCTCACATGGAAACCCTCCTCCAGTCCCATAGACATCATACCTACTAGACTTTTTAAAGACGTTATTGGCCCCGATTTTTTATCCATTTTAAATTCCTCTCTTCGCACTGGATATGTTCCTGATCATTTTAAATCTGCCATTGTTATACCCCTTCTAAAGAATCTAACCCTGATGCCTCTGCACTAGAAAACTACAGACCTATTTCAAAACTTTTATTTCCGAAATATTAGAGAAAGCTGTGTCTAAGCAACCACTAAGAGCAATAAAAAAGAACTATATTTTTGAAAAATTACAGTCTGGTTTTCAATAATACCACAACACTGAAACTGCTCTTCTTACAGTTACAAATGACCTATAATGTAACACAGGTTAATTGATAGAATTAGAAACTGGGTAGGGGTCTCTGGGACTGTGCTGGACTGGATCAGTTCATGTCTCTCCAGTAGAAATTTCTCTGTGGGTATCAGTGATCATGTGGCCTCCTCCACACCAATTATGCACGGTGTTCCCCAAAGCTCAATTCTCGAGCCTGTCCTGTTTTTGATTTATATGCTACCTGTTGGAAAACATGGGAGCCACAGTTTAGCCCCCCCCCCCATACACCCCACCTTGTAGTGGGCCAATTGCAGATAACCTTGTCTGCCACCAAATCCAGTTAAATTCACTTTTTGATCAGAACTTCTGTGTTACATCCTCTACCCCCTGATCCAGTCAAATTATCTCCCTTTGATATGCAGTACCTTTGTGTGATATCCTCTGCCCCCTACTTCAGTCCAATTCCCCCACACCTTGTTTCTGCAGCAAGACTGCTGGCTAGGACAAGATGGATGTCACACTTTTCCCCAGTTTTCACATCACTATACTGGCTTCCACTGACTTTTAGAATAGATTTAAAATTCTAATGATCACCTGTAATGCTTTGCATGGCCTGGCACTTGAATATATTACCAAACTGTTAGTTTGGTACCAGCCACTGAGACCGCTGCTCTGGCCCTGCGGGCCGTTTCTGAGTCTAGACTAAAAGCCGAAGGTGATCGTGCTTCTCTGTTAGGGCCCTGAGGCCCTGGAACAGCTTTGCTGCCATGGGTCAGTCTGCTGAATCAGCGTCTTCTATTCAATCACGTCTTAAAACTCACTTTCATAGTGCTTCCAGGAGTGGCCGGCCTGCCAACATTTCTCCAAGGGCAAAAGTGCTATACAAAGATCTAAGGCCCTGGGTGTCCATCAAAGCAAAATAAAATTTCTCCAAGGGCAAAGCCACAACTCATCCAGGAAGTCACAAAAGATGTTAGAACATGTACAGTAATGCATCAAAGCCTTGACTTGTACTTACCGCACGCTTACGCTCGCACAATTCATACAGTACACACCCCAAAGCCCAAACGTCACTGCAAAGGAAAAAAGTTCATTTTAATTTTCATAATCTTAATCATACATGCTTCTCATTTATATTTACAGTATTCACTCTAATCACACAATAATATAAAAATTTAACGGAATATAAATATTGCCAAATACAACAGGGTCCTGCCCCAAGCCCAGATGAGCAGGAAGAGGACTCACCAGTAGAGCCACAGTTAGGAGGGTCCCAAAACTGGGACAGGGGGGTCCCAGGATATGGGGTGTACATCAACTTGTTTGTAATGAGTTGAAGTGGTACTATGTTAACTTGCATTGTCCCTATCAAACTATATAAATAAATAAATTTCTTTATTTATTACAAAATATATTCAGGGGGCTTTCCAATACATTTTGTCCCAGGCCTGAGAATTCATAGTTTCTGTTGTGGCCCTGCTTAGTATTAATAAAGCAGTACTTTCACACATAGTATTATAGCTCATTCTTAGTATTAATAAAGCAGTACTTTCACACATAGTATTATAGCTCATTCTTAGTATTAATAAAGCAGTACTTTCATACATAGTATTATAGCTCAGTCTTAGTATCAATAAAGCAGTACTTTCATGTAGCCTTAAAGCTACCAGTAATAAGACAGTGCTTTCAATGTGTAACATTACAGCATAGTCTTGGTAGTATAGCAGTGCTTTCATACATAGTGTTATAGCTCAGCCTTGGTAATATAGCAATGGTTTCATACATAGTGTTATAGCTCAGCTTTAGTAATAATAATTCAGTGCTTTTGTACATAGTGTTATTCTACACTGTACTGTACCTTTTACTGCCGTATGGTTCTTGCTCAATTATTTCTGGACTCCGGTAACAAAATGTTCCCACAACTGTTCTTGCATAGCCTGAAGATCTGAACAGCCCAAACATTTAAAAATAAAAACAAAATTATGGTAATTAGTAGTGGTCACAAAGGAAGCTGTATATCCAAAGAGCACTATCCTGCTTGCACTATCTCTGTAAGCATATCATATTCACATATTCAGCATATCATAATGTTGATCCAAAAGGATGTTTTGCAGCTGAGCACTGTCTCTGTATCACACCTGCTGACTCCCTGTCAGCACAGTAATCAGTCTGTTTTACTTTGAGGGTCTGATAAGAGGCAGATTTTTGTCAACTGACCTACACAGCCAACACAGGAACCACAGACAGCACAGACAGCATAAACAGGACTGACTGCACCGGCAGCACAGACAGCATAAACAGCACAGACAGCACAGGCATAAAATGATAGAAAATTCCACACTAAAGCTATACACCAAAAAGGAATTAGAGGTATTAGAAATACAGTCATTTCCCAGCCACTATCTTTAAGCTTGCGTGGATCAGAAATACTTAATTACAGAAGCAATGCACATGTCCCTGACCATCTGAAGTTTGGTTTTGATATTACATAAATTTATACGCTCCTGTCTAATCTTAAAGGTTGTTCATAAATATTTTTCATCTTCTTTCTCCAGTATAGAACAGTGAAAAAGTACCTTTCAAGGGGCTTTGCCAGTCCAAAGTCTCCCAAGCGAGTCCTCCCATATTTATCCAAGAAAATGTTCTAAATGTAAATAACATTGTGTACAATTGAGAACAATGCAGTCAGAGCAAACATTACAGTAAGAGAAACAACACTACTGTATCTCACGTAGCACAGTTATGAAACTATTCTGTGCTCTTGGGAGATTCTGCTGATTTGGAAACTTTCTGAAAATATTCTGACAAACACAAGTGATGCTGTAAATACACAAATCAAAGTGATATACCAAAATTATACAAATTCTTCAATGAATTACTTCAGGAATTTGTGAAATAAAAACATCTATTTTTCAAGACTTTATCCAGGAATGTGTTATAAAATAAACAGCCCTTTGAACTTGTTTGACTGCAACATGCAAAGAATAAAAGACAAAATTTTAGCTACTCCTTTTTTTTTTAACACTTTCCTTTATTTAAATCTGAGACACATTGAGAGCAGATGCCCTCTTTTACATGTGTGCTGAATGTACATAAAATACAACTATTAGAAAGGAAAATAAGTAGCATGGAGTAGAATAAATATTTTAAAAAACAAATCATATAGTAATTTAAAATACTAATAAAAGACAAAATAAAGTAAAATAAATATTTTTTAAAAATAAATAATAATAAAATAAATAAATAAATTTAATTTAAAGTAATAATCTCGAAGATTTTCATTAAAATAAATGTCTTTTAAGTCACTATCTATCGCTGCATTGGGTAACACCAACGTTTCCGCTGGTAAGGTTTTGCCGTGGCGCCACGCCATAATAAAAAAATAATAATTAAAATAAAATAAAAAATAATAAAATAAAAAATTATATATATATACTTTATATAGCCTATATATTAAATTCATAAATTAAAAATGTTAAACTTTCTAAATATTTCTGCCTAAATGCGCTTTCAAAACCATACTGTCGCGTCCACATATTTATTTTCAAAAAGAGCCTAGGCTGCGCTCCGTGCTTGCTCCTTTCTGAGGTGGTCGGAAGACTTGCAGCGCGCGAAGGTCGCACTGTCTGTCAAAGCGTCACTTTTTTTTCTTCAGCGACCGAAAGACAACGAAAAGGTAGGTAGCGACGCTTCAAATATTACAAAAATACCATAGTGTTAACCAGTGTTTGAATTCGACCAAAATAAGTGCCGGTACCTACTCCGCAAAATACATACTGTTTCAAATAAATTAATGCTGGTAATCAAAGGAAGAGTCGGTACTCGTATACAAGTCCTGACAGCTCCTGCCCATCTCAAGCACTGGCGTGAACTATCATTCTGTGATGACAACTGGCGGATCCTAACTCTGTTCGGGCAAGTGGAATGCCTCATGCAGTTGGGGCAAGTGGAATGCCTCATGCAGTTGAGGCATTCCATGTGATAAATATGTAACGTTATCTGAAAATAAACAGTGTTTGTTTGAGCCGAAGCGAAACCTGTTCCAGTTGAGCTACGTAGCCACGTGCCTACCCTTTTTATTTATTTATCTAGAGCTGCTGTTATAATGGTACAATACATCTGATTAAAATGTGACCTGGAGAAACTCGTCGGATGTCGCGGCCGAAAATTGCTGGCAAATCGCCAAAACAGCGCAAATTTTAAAAATTTTTTTGAGGGCATTTAAAATGTTTGAGTGATTCAACTACTTCCATTTCCATACTACAACATGGTGATTTTTTTCCATGAAAACGAAAGGGAAAGGGTTTATTTTTAAGGTTTTGTGAATGTAGTGAGCTAGCAAAGCTGAGTTAGGCTACAGTTGCTACAGCTGACAAAGATGGCTCCATTCTAATGACGATTATGATTATAACGAGAGGAGCAGTGTCCAGAAATGAATACAGATAACACTAGCTAATAAAAAATACATTAATCAAGAATCTAAGTTAGTTAGGAAATTTTTGTATCATGCTTCTCAGTAGAATTAGAATGTAACAGAACAGAATCTTTAAAGCCATTTTTCTCACTTTTCCCTGTTTTTGCATGGACAATGCATGTAAACTCTGCCATTGAGTGTGAGAGAGACAGAGAGAGGGGGCTTTGAATGTGGACCCAGCTCAAATTATACTGTTAAATAAAAAGATAAAACATTCTAAGTACTGTTTTGCCATGGTAATTGAGTTAATTTAGCAGAAGAATGTCCTTTTTTAAAGTGCAATATGTAACTTTTCAGGTAAGTATCAGTTTTGGTTATATAGTCCTCTATTCTTGAAGATAGAACTTCTAGATGGACAATGTGCTCTTTTAATTGTTCTCGCCCCACCATAACTCAAAATACAGGCCTATTTTGCTTCAATATTTCCAAACAATACAAGGGTTAACAAACCTTTTATGGTTTTAATGTACATCTAAAACTACTTTACTACTTTTTATCTCTTGAAAACTGCTATTCCTTGTATCAAGAGCTTGTCAGAGCTAAAAGATAGATTTAAATATTTTAAAAAAACCTTTAAAAAGACTCAAGAGGCTATGTTTTCATAGTCTTAAACCTTTTTGCCCTTGCTACAGCCCCCCCCCCCCTTTGGACACCCACCACCACACCAAGAGATCAATTCCACAGGAAATACTGGGTAACACAATGGTGATTGAGCCTATTTTTATATTAATTTATACTATTATTATTATCATAATTCATGATTAAAAAACTTGGTGTCTGTGGCGACATTCCCGGGAAAAAATCACAAGCAGCGCACAGTTAGTGACGCGTTTTTCATCACCCACCAGTGGTTGGTCCGCCAGAGAGGGTAGGCGGAACTAACGCAACAGGCTCGCTCTTCAACTCACTTGTGTGTGAGCGGCGTACAGTTTTTTCTGGTGTCTGCATGCGTTAAAATAACAGAGAAAGGGGGGGTTGGGGGAGTTATGGAACCCTAAAAAGTTTTTGTGTAACATGAGAGATCATATTATTTGTTGATGTAGATTTCGTATTACATTTAATGACAATGTAACTTTACTAAATTACATAGCTATTTGCACAGCTAACGCTAGCTACCGGACCATGTCAAGAAAGACAACATTAGTTTAGACAACGTTGCGCACAGTATCCATCTCTCATATCAGGTAACGTTGCGTTAGCTAGCTAGCTAATGTAATTAACACAATCTAATGTCGGCTAACAATTAGAAAAAAATGCTAGCTAACGCTACCGATCGGTACCGACCTCGCAAACCGTCTCTCGAATGCAGTGCTACCTTGTTGCAACGTTGCAGTGTAGCTAACTTAAGGCCAGTTCAGATCAATGATTCGCAACGAGACTGGGTGCAATTTGTAAAATTCCAAGACGTCTGATTGTAAACGTTCTAAAACTGCACTTGGCGATTTGACAAGGACGGTCTTTTAAAACCTCAGGGCAGGCAACGGCTCTGCTACTAGCCAGTTCGCACCGCTGCAATTTTCTCTGCAACATTCTAAAACCGTTTCGCCTCGTTGCGAATCATTGATCTGAACTGGCCTTAACGTTACCGTTATTTACATTGCCATCGAGTTCATCAATATATTATAATGATCGGAATAAAGCCGGGGTATGTGGAGCGGAGCCGGGTCTGATTTCTGAAGACGTCATGCAGGAGAAAATTAATAAAAGAATACGGCAGTATGGATTAGCATTGTTATTATTTTATTACGCTTCCTCATATGTTCCTTCAGCCTTTATGCCCTTTTTGATGAAATCTCCTTTGTTTTTGTTTTATTCTTCTTGTTCTGATTGCTAATTTAACACCCAGCTCAGCTTTATTCTTGAACAGTTTAGCTAGCAAAACCAGAAACACCAGGGGTAACATTTTGCAAGGCAGTTGTTTCAAAAATACCACACAACAATCATTCACGAAAAAGACTGCTTATTGTGCACGAGATACATAATTGCACGAGCCACAGCGAATCCCGCAAATTCTTCTCTGCAGTGTAAAGATGTTCATACCGGGCAAAAGGTGGATAAAGAACGTTTGCAGAAATTGATCATCACTAATTCTACCCCAGGTTTGCTACGGCATTTTAACCCGGCTCGGCAGTGTAAAGACATCTTGAGTTAGCCTAATGTTAGACAACGAATGAGTATGTACATAACGTTACTTTTATAACAACCGTTTTTTATTCAGTAAATAGTAAGTGTTATAGTTGCCGTGCCAACTGACTGACGTCACACAGGCGACACTGGTTGGATCTGGTTGGATCTATGGGAAGTGAGGTCCAAAAACACACCTGCAATTACCGCTTCTCGCCATTGGCACCGCCATAGAGAACGAGATTGTCACTTTAAATAACCTAAAACATCATAAAACATTTAGTTCCAGTGAAGGCAAATCTTAATGCAATGACATTCTAGACAATTCTGTGCTTACAGCTTTGTGGCAAAAGATTGGGGTAGGTTCTGTTTCGGCATGACAATGCCCCCGTGCACAAAGCATTTGAATAGGCTGTGATCATGGACGTATTGCATGGGAAAGCCCCCAAATGAGCAAATCGCTGTACGTTGGGCTGCGACTTCCGCTGTAGACCTGGTCAAAGCAGGCAGGTGGAACCGGCACCAATCACAGACTACTCTGACGCCAACTGCAAGAGCTGCACCAAAATAGCAGAGTGCCGCTCAATCTTGACTGACACCGCCCCAACAGCGGCTGTCCTCCCACTTTGGCACATGGCAAGTCGCAAAAATGACAAACAGTAAGTGGAATACCACCTTGCCTGCGAAATGGCTGGTGAAGCTGGCAGTATACTCAGTAAGAAGAAAGAACTTCAGGATTGAGAACCACCGGCGAACATGTCCACGAACACTGTTGTCGGTATACTCAGTGAGTACACAGAACCGTTTAAAGTCACTCCACGCCGCTGGGGCGTGAATAACTACGAATAATAACGAGGCAACTATTAACCGGGTCTGGAATCTCAACCAGACCTCCGTCTCGCGGCTACGCTATGGATGTATAAAGAGAAGGGCTACGCGAGATCACAACACAAAACAAAAAGTTTAAAGTGTTTAAAGTGGCTTTAGTTTATCTAGCTATGCAAAAGAAGAAAAAAAGGCGAAGAAGATGGTACGTTCGCCCTCTAAATCAGAGTAGGACGGAGAATGGAGAGTTTTGTCTGTACATTCGGCAAATGCGAGTTTAGACGAGGGGGTCCACTTTCTCTTATTTCTGAATGTGTGCTAGGCGTTTTGATGACTTGCTGAAACGAGTAGCACCATTCATCAAAAATGCAGGAACTCACAGAATTCCCATACCTACAGAAGAGAGATTGGCGTTGACTCTCCGTACATTAGCATGTGAAGTCAGCCCTCTGAACTCTCAACTGTGACATAACCAACCATGTGATATTTGGACCAATAGCTGAGAGGGGAAGGTTGGAGAACAAGAAAGAAGTTTTCCAAAAGTTCTCCCTGGAGGCCGTCGCACACTGCACCGTACGAACACACAACATCATGTCTTTTTGTTCTTCAGTTGTTCTCATTGCTTTGTTTTGCTCAAAAAGTTATACTTCTTATGAAGTATACTGCCTACTTAACACGCCATGCACCAACCGAAAAACAGAGCCCAGAATGTTTTATGATTGAGTGGAATTTCTTTGAATTGGACTGAACTGAATTCTGCTTCCTGTGATTCAAATTCTATTTCTAGTTATACTTCCTGTGGGGATGTGGTCAATTCAGTTCCAATTCCAGCTCATGAATCGAATGAATGGAAATTCCAAAATTCTGAATTGAGCACAAACCTGATCCTATATACACTGGAATCTGTGCGAAACAGTTAATGTGCAACTAATCTTCCTCAGACCACTGCTTTCACTACAGCAACCTATCATTGTTCACACTGTGGTATCATAGAAACCTATGAGTGCTTACACTGTGGTATCATAGCAACCTATCAACCTGCAGCCTGTACCTCTGGCTTGATGTCTCTGTGCAGAATTTTCTTCGTATGCACATACTCCACAGCCAAGCAGATCTCCACAAACCAGTCCAGGATCTGTGCAAAAAACAAACATTTCATGTATGTTAATAATGAACCCCAGAAGGAGTAGGGTTCATACAGGAGCTAAATATGACATGTGTAAGGGCTGCTGGGAGGCACATACTGTAAAGGCTTCAAGTGCATAGATGGGCACCACTGTCTGGTATCTGTTAAGGCTCTATTACAGTGTGTGGATGGGCCCCATGGTCTGGTATCTGTTAAGGGTCTGTTCCAGTGTGTAGATGGGCCCCACAGTCTAGTATCTGTTAAGGCTGTGTTCCAGTGTGTGGATGGGCCCCATGGTCTGGTATCTGTTAAGGCTGTATTCCAGTGTGTGGATGGGCCCCATGGTCTGGTATCTGTTAAGGCTCTGTTCCAGTGTGTGGATGGGCCCCATGGTCTGGTATCTGTTAAGGCTGTGTTCCAGTGTGTGGATGGGCCCCTTGGTCTGGTATCTGTTAAGGCTGTGTTCCAGTGTGTGGATGGGCCCCATGGTCTGGTATCTGTTAAGGCACTGTACCAGTGTGTGGATGGGCCCCATGGTCTGGTATCTGTTAAGGTTCTGTTCCAGTGTGTGGATGGGCCCCATGGTCTGGTATCTGTTAAGGCTCTGCTCCAGTGTGTGGATGGGCCCCATGGTCTGGTATCTGTTAAGGCTCTGTTCCAGTGTGTGGCTCGGCCCCATGGTCTGGTATCTATTAAGGCTCTGTTCCAATATGTGGATGGGGCCCATGGTCTGGTATCTGTTAAGGCTCTGCTCCATTGTGTGGATGGGCCCCATGGTTTGGTATCTGTTAAGGCTGTGTTCCAGTGTGTGGCTCGGCCCCATGGTCTGGTATCTATTAAGGCTCTGTTCCAGTATGTGGATGGGGCCCATGGTCTGGTACAAAAATAAACATGTTGCTGTACTTACCTGATCTTCTGGGAAATATTCACCAGTATCTTTCTGCTTTTTAATTTGCTTAGAAAGATTCCCACCCTCACAATACTCCATCACTATGTGCACATTAATATCATCTGTAAAGAGAAAATAAAAATAATTTTCCTGTTATTTGATTGGTTTCCTCAGTAGGATTAATATTTCTTAGAATACATAACACAGTAAAATTTGACAAATTATATTTCTTTCTTTAAAACAATTATATGTGGTCTCCCAGTTATATAACCAGTCAAATGAACTGCAGCTGTCATGTTCTGACAAAATCAAAGACAAAATTTTTTCTGTGATGGCTGGATGTTCCACTCTTATGGTGTTGTTTATTACTGTATGACAGCTAGCAGTAATTTAATTTTATTGGCATTCTGTGTCTGGGTTATGGTTTTACCACAATATCATGATATACTGTCCATAAAGAATGCTTTAAGCCTAAAAGGTGAGAAAATGATCTGTAAATTATATCAAAGCGACAATTATATAGTGGTATGCAAAAGCATGGGCACTCCTGGTCAAATTGTGTGTTTTATAAAATATCTAGGAAGCCACTATTTGGTCAAACCTTAGGCGAACCAAAATAAACTTTTTGGAACATTAAGAAAGAGAGCCCTGGTGAGCTCAGAAATCAGAAAGAGCCAGGTTAGCCAAGGAAGACCTCTAAAGCTCATGACTAACAAATTCTCACTATAATGAAGGAAAACCCCTGTCAATCATCAGAAACACTCTTCAGCAGACAGGTATTGATGTGTCAGTGACTTCTGTTGGCAGAAAGCTTCATACAAAAAACTACAGAGGCTATAGTGCAAGATGCAAACCATTAGTTAGCCGCAAAAACAAAAAAAAGAACCTGCAGTACTGGAAAAATGTGTTGTGAATACATTTTTTTGGGGGGGGGGGTTCCTTTATTTGATAGAACAGTGTAGAAAGACAGGAAGAATTATGAGAAGAGAGAGAGAGAAGTGTGACAAAAGCCAGCGGTCTGATTCAAACCGCCAACGTCGCGGTTCGCACTGAGCATGTGGTTAGTGCTCTACGGGCTGCGCCACTAGAGGCCCCATGTTGTGAATAAGTGACACCAAGAAGCAAAATGTGGAGGCAAAAAGTAACTGCCCAAGATCCCAAGCCCCCCTCATCTGTGAAACATGAAGGTGGGGGTGTTGTGGTTTGGCATGTATAGCTACCACAGGTCCTGGCTCACTTGGATTTTTAATGATTGATTTAAAAGTGCACAATAATGTGGGTGATAATTAAATTAATGTTTGATTATTAATGATAAATTCTGTGAATTGTTTTATTGTTATACTACCTTCAAAATGCTCCAGGTACTGAACAATGAATTGGTGTTTAAGACTTTGCAGCACAGTCACTTCACGCATCGCAGAATCCTGAAAAGCGAAAACGTAAGGCTGTGAGCAGTGAAATAAACATTTTTATCCACATATTAATTAGACTATTTTGGTTAAACCTGAGGTATTCTGGAGTAGGTTTGATGTCAGACTTAATTCAGATTTTAAACTTGTTTTAATCATGTTAGTGTGACACAGATTTCGTCCAACACCAAAAAAAAACCAGCGGCCTCATTTATAAAACGGTCTTAAAAAATAAAATCTTAAGTAGTACCTTGTGCAGAAAACCTGAGTTGTTATCTAAAAAACTCCACTTTGTCATGGATATGATCGTATCTCAATGGAAAGTTTACACTTGATGTGAACTTACTACCTGCTGGACATGTGGAGGTACTGCACATTTCAGGGCTGCATGCAAATCCCCAAAGTAAAATGTGCTTTTAAGAACATTTAACAGCAAGTACATTTTAGGCATGAGGAATGCAAGAATAATAAAAAGATCAGACTATCTGGTATGGATGTGGTTTTTTTCTGGATACAACTGCTGGCTATTTCATACCAATATCTGTAGTCAAAGAAACGCATTGCATATTTTAGCTGAATGTGTACAGTGTGATCTTAAAGCTGCTGCAAGATAGGCTGGACTCCTAAGAATAGGTCCCTCCCCTGAGTCCACCCATCCATCCATTATCTATACCCGCTTATCCTGGGCAGGGTCCATCCATTATCTATACCCGCTTATCCTGGGCAGGGTCCATCCATTATCTATACCCACTTATCCTGGGCAGGGTCCATCCATTATTAATACCCACTTATCCTGGGCAGGGTCCATCCATTATCTGTACCCACTTATGCTGGGCAGGGTCGTGGGCTGTGCTGGAGCCTATCCCAGCGTGCATTGTGTGAGAGGCAGGAATGCACTCATACCAATGGGCAATTTACAGTCTCCAATCAGCCTATCTGCATGTCTTTGGACTGTGGGAGGAAACCCACACGGACACGGGGAGAACATGCAAACACCACACAGACTCCACAACTCCACAACTGGCCATGCAAACTCCAGGCTGGGATTGCCATTGGCCAGTTCTCCCCAGACGCCCGTGTCTCATTGTGTACGCACAACTCAGCATCATAGCATTTTAGGAAATTCATCGTCACTTTATTGCTTTGTTTTCTTTTGCATCTTTACTTATTCCAGCTTGTCTGGTTTATCTACTTGCCTCTACTGCAGCAAAAGCAAAGTTATGCAGTGAGTGGATCTGCGTTTGTGTTAATACACAAAGTTAAGCAGGTGTGAAGCCACCATTGGTTTAGAGCCTGATTCACCTTTGCTTTGATTCCTGAAAGTCACACTGAATGGTGGGTTAACTCCTTCCCTCCAGTGTTCTTAACTAAACACCTACTGAATGGTGAATTCATTGTTTCCACTTCTTCACTCCTGCATCTTTACAACAATGCTCCTGCGCCATTTTACAGCGATACAACACCAAAAACAGTAAGTTTCAGTTTCAGGGCAACCTGCGCTCGGTTCCCCCCGCCCCCACCCTCCGACTACACGACTGCTACTTGGCTTCCGGATACACATCCGACTCCAACTATGGCTCAGGCCTTGCAAGAATCGTGATTAATCCCAGCTCGGATTGGAATGCAGAAATTTCATCCTCTGTGAAGTTGGCCTTCCTTTTGTGGCCCATGCTTGCTATAATCAAAATGATGAAATGCAACCTTATTTAGAGGGAAATGACTGTTATTGGCTGCATTCACGAGACAGAGTAATTGTAAAGCATGTTCATGTAGGTTCAAATTGAAATTTATTTCATGTTCATATATCACAAGTGCGTAAGATGCAGATATTCTGGCTTGAAACCAACATAGGCAACGTTTTTAAAATTAGGCCCCAGGAGACTGGTATGAGACAAGTCTGAGACAGGTTTGAGAAAGGTATGTGACCGGTCTGAGACAAGTCTGAGACAGGTTTGAGAAAGGTATGTGACCGGTCTGAGACAAGTATGTGATAGGTATGAGACAAGTCTGAGACAGGTATGTGATAGGTATGTGATAGGGATGAGGCAAGTCTGAGACAGGTATGTGATAGGTATGAGACAAGTCTGAGACAGGTATGTGATAGGTATGAGACAAGTCTGAGACAGGTATGTGATAGGTATGAGACAAGTCTGACACAGGTCTGAGTCACTTACTGATTTATGGAGCACTTTTATTATGTATTCCTTTCTGTCTTTCTCTTTCTTGACACGCAGAATCTTACTAAAATCTCCCTGCTCAGTTTCTTCAAGCTGGATGTATCCGTGCTGCCTCAGGATACTTTTTTTGTTTCCCATGATGCTTTACTGCACAAATACAATGATAAGGACATTAGGTTAATTATGAACCAACAGCCCATTATTAATTGTCATCATGACATGGAGTTTGTAGACCCCCTTTTCATACTCAAAACATGAGGTCAGAAAATACTAAGTGCATGTCTACGGAATTTTAAATTGTGTGGTCCCAGGAAGGGAGATGAGGTGCTGTCCACCAGGGGGCAGCACTGGCCCCACACAGAGGTATGGCCACAGCTGTGAAGTATTGTAAATACTACAGCTGCGGCCCATTACCCAATCATTGGGCTCTACCACACAGCCGTAAGCAGATACACCCCCCAATCTCTACCACACAGCTGAAAACAGATACACCCCCCAATCTCTACCACACAGCCAAAAACAGATACACCCCCCAATCTCTACCACACAGCCGTAAGCAGATACACCCCCCAATCTCTACCACACAGCCGAAAACAGATACACCCCCCAATCTCTACCACACAGCCATAAGCAGATACACCCCCCAATCTCTACCACACAGCCATAAGCAGATACACCCCCCAATCTCTACCACACAGCCAAAAACAGATACACCCCCCAATCTCTACCACACAGCCGAAAACAGATACATCCCCCAATCTCTACCACACAGCCGAAAACAGATACACCCCCAATCTCTACCACACAGCCGAAAACAGATACATCCCCCAATCTCTACCACACAGCCATAAGCAGATACACCCCCCAATCTCTACCACACAGCCATAAGCAGATACACCCCCAATCTCTACCACACAGCCATAAGCAGATACACCCCCAATCTCTACCACACAGCCATAAGCAGATACACCCCCAATCTCTACCACACAGCTGTAAGCAGATACACCCCCCAATCTCTACCACATAGCCGTAAGCAGATACATTACATTACATTACAGGCATTTGGCAGACGCTCTTATCCAGAGCGACGTACAACAAAGTGTATATCCATAACCAGGAACAAGTGTGTCGAAAACCCTAGAGAGAAGTACTGTTCCAAGTGCAGGGAACAACCGCACAGTTTAACTAGGACCCTGTAGGTTAATCTGATTAACACTAACACAAACAAGAACAGCAACAATGCAGTTTATGCAAAAAATACAAGCAGTAGTTAAGACACAAGTGCATTAACTAAGTCAACTAAGAAACAGCTACCTAGATACACCCCCTAATCTCTACCACACAACCGTTAACTGCCTCAGGTTAAGTACCCAAATACTGGAGACTGACTTGAGTAAAGAAAAGTACACATTTTGTGTTGTTTGAAGGGAGGTGGACTTGTTGAGAGAGAGATAGATGGGGCAGCATGGCTGATTGGCTGAGATGTGGAAAGGCAGAAGTGTGATAGCAGGACCAGATGTATGTATTAAAGTTACCTTTTGTTGTTTTAAGCACGGCTAAACACTATGAAATTATCAAAAGATTCCTAGTTTTATGCTCATCATAAGGACACCAAACATGAATATATTAGGAGATAATATAGCTCAGCTAAAATAAAAACATCTGCCTCCAACAACATATTTGTTGGTACATAATTTTTAAATCCAGCCGTAAGCAATCCTGTTGACCAGGGGGAGGTGGGGGTGCCATTTCAATCTGTCGACAGGGGGGGGGGGGGGTGAATACTGCATTCATCCCATGATATAAGTAAACTGCAATAAACTATGGTGAAGCACAATGCATATGCAATATTGTATGATGAAGTACTCTTGGTTGAATTGCTACTCTTTTGCTCAATTGCTTGTGTCTGACATGCACTTCCTGTTTGTGGTGGAAAGAGTGAAGGAGGAATCTGGTAGTGTTTGGAAAAGTTTGTTACAGGATTGTTTTGTGCTTTGAAGTGGGTATTTAATACTAGTTTGAAAAATATATTATAAATAAGACGGTTTTGCTCCTAAGGTGAAAATCTTTGTAGCTGTTAGAGGACAGGGGGGGTTTGGGGGGTTTCCACTTTTATTCCTCTGTTAAGCTCTCGGCTAGCAACCTAGCCAGTTAGCTAATTTGGCCACCTTCTTGATGACCAGAGTTTTCTTTTTTTGTGGTTTTTCTACCCCTCAGGAGCAAAATATGATTGCAGTTAGTTTGCCCTTATTGTTACATGCTAACATTAGCTGTAGTTTAAAAATGAATTCTTGTGTAGTGTAATTGCACCATGTCATTCTACTATCAAATATCTGCAGCACCGTATTTCTACCTAAATTACAAATATCAACCAAACTAAGTATTGTATTAGTATTGTAAATGATACACGTCTTTCTTCATTTAAGCCATTTTCCAAGTTTCTGTGATGCTCAGACCTGGAGTTATAAAGCTTTAAATAGGGCGCCCTCTAAATGGGCAAGGATTGGCCAGATCCGGCGTTCGCGCAAGGGGTTAAGTAGTATGTACTTTGAGTCTAAACTGAACAGAGTAGACATTTCAGGTGAATATGCTAAACCTTAGTAAACACTTCTCAAAATCAGCAGTTCACATGAATAATTAATTTTCTTCAAACTGCCACAATATCAGGACACTGCCCTGTTCATCGAGGCCATGCCTCCACTTCTGAGGAAGAAGAGCAGGGATCTGCCAAGATTTGAGTTCTCCAGAGGGAGAGGCAGCTGCACTGATCACCGATAAAGATTATTTCCCCTTTAGTGGAGTATTTGAAAAACCAAAACTTCTACAAAAATCGATTACTAATTTCACCTTCAACTGGCTGTGGTCGGCGGAAAAGAAAAAATGGTTACTGATTGGTCCATTTTAGCACTAAAGGAAGATTATTGTGGATTACAGAAAGGTTGATTGCTGAAATATTTCATCAGCCATAAACATTTCACACAAAACCTATTGTAAATCTACAGTAACATGCTGCATACAGCACCAACAGCAAAGTACTGTTCATAATACAGTAATATCGCTGCTGAAACAAGTCAAATTCCTAATAGTGCATTTAATTCAGGTTAATCAGTATTTTTAAAAAGATATTATTTTAAGATTATTGCACAACGTTTCCGCTGATGGGGTTTTGCCGTGGCGTGGCGCCACGGCAAAATCCTTGCCGCCACACCATAATAAAAAAATAATAATTAAAATAAAATAAAAAATAATAAAATAAAAAATTATATATATATACTTTATATAGCCTATATATTAAATTCATAAATTAAAAATGTTAAACTTTCTAAATATTTCTGCCTAAATGCGCTTTCAAAACCATACTGTCGCGTCCACATATTTATTTTCAAAAAGAGCCTAGGCTGCGCTCCGTGCTTGCTCCTTTCTGAGGTGGTCGGAAGACTTGCAGCGCGCGAAGGTCGCACTGTCTGTCAAAGCGTCACTTTTTTTTCTTCAGCGACCGAAAGACAACGAAAAGGTAGGTAGCGACGCTTCAAATATTACAAAAATACCATAGTGTTAACCAGTGTTTGAATTCGACCAAAATAAGTGCCGGTACCTACTCCGCAAAATACATACTGTTTCAAATAAATTAATGCTGGTAATCAAAGGAAGAGTCGGTACTCGTATACAAGTCCTGACAGCTCCTGCCCATCTCAAGCACTGGCGTGAACTATCATTCTGTGATGACAACTGGCGGATCCTAACTCTGTTCGGGCAAGTGGAATGCCTCATGCAGTTGAGGCATTCCATGTGATAAATATGTAACGTTATCTGAAAATAAACAGTGTTTGTTTGAGCCGAAGCGAAACCTGTTCCAGTTGAGCTACGTAGCCACGTGCCTACCCTTTTTATTTATTTATCTAGAGCTGCTGTTATAATGGTACAATACATCTGATTAAAATGTGACCTGGAGAAACTCGTCGGATGTCGCGGCCGAAAATTGCTGGCAAATCGCCAAAACAGCGCAAATTAAAAAAAATTTTTTTGAGGGCATTTAAAATGTTTGAGTGATTCAAGTACTTCCATTTCCATACTACAACATGGTGATTTTTTTCCATGAAAACGAAAGGGAAAGGGTTTATTTTTAAGGTTTTGTGAATGTAGTGAGCTAGCAAAACTGAGTTAGGCTACAGTTGCTACAGCTGACAAAGATGGCTCCATTCTAATGACGATTATGATTATAACGAGAGGAGCAGTGTCCAGAAATGAATACAGATAACACTAGCTAATAAAAAATACATTAATCAAGAATCTAAGTTAGTTAGGAAATTTTTGTATCATGCTTCTCAGTAGAATTAGAATGTAACAGAACAGAATCTTTAAAGCCATTTTTCTCACTTTCCCCTTTTTTTGCATGAACAATGCATGTAAACTCTGCCATTGAGTGTGAGAGAGACAGAGAGAGAGGGCTTTGAATGTGGACCCAGCTCAAATTATACTGTTAAATAAAAAGATAAAACATTCTAAGTACTGTTTTGTCATGGTAATTGAGTTAATTTAGCAGAAGAATGTCCTTTTTTAAAGTGCAATATGTAATTTTTCTTGAGTATCAGTTTTGGTTATATAGTCCTCTATTCTTGAAGATAGAACTTCTAGATGGACAATGTGCTCTTTTAATTGTTCTCACCCCACCATAACTCAAAATACAGGCCTATTTTGCTTCAATATTTCCAAACCTTTTATGGTTTTAATGTACATCTAAAACTACTTTACTACTTTTTATCTCTTGAAAACTGCTATTCCTTGTATCAAGAGCTTGTCAGAGCTAAAAGATAGATTTAAATATTTAAAAAAAAACCTTTAAAAAGACTCAAGAGGCTATGTTTTCATAGTCTTAAACCTTTTTGCCTTTGCTACAGCCCCCCCCCCCCAATCATTACCACGTGTGATCAAGAAGATTCAAATACATTTTTACTGACAAAAATGGCTCCGTGAAACAACAGAAGAAAGGGTACAGATAAAAGTTTTAAAAGTTTAAAGAGACATAAACTTCTTTAAGTGTTTGTGCCAGTACTGTTGGTACAAAGCTCGCTGTGTGTCCAGCTGCACAGCAGAGTAATATTATAAATCATTATTACAAGTAAGTAGACTGAAATCCGTAGTGTAACAGATACACACCCAGTTATATGTCTAGGTGCAGAATTAAAAAAAAAAATGTACTCACTGTAGATTGAGCGATTTTCTTCCAGAAGTAGTTTGACTGCCAGGTGGGAATCTGATTGCTATTTTTTTATTAAAACAATGACAGCAGTCCATAACAATGAAGAAGTTCACAACTGAATGTCACTGGGTAGCAAGCTATACAACTGTAACATAATCTTACTGCTGTTAGATATCCACCTGCAATTTCTCTGAGAAACTTGAGATTTAGCAAAGTAATAATATAAATTGTACCTTGCTATTGTGGTTAGTTTGATCCTTTTCTCCTCAGGTCCCTATCAGCTGATCCCTCTGTGGTCAGTGTTTCCCTTCAGATGAACAGCAGATGAGCTGGCTGGCTGGTTAGGTCCTGACTTTCATTTTCAATTAATATAGGACGTGATATGAAATTTGATATGAAATTTATCTGATGAAAAACCTGTTTTCAATTGTTACGCGAATGAACATGCTGAGCAAACCTGCTGTCCATGATGGTGAAATTTGATTATATTTGTTTCCCAACAGGCATTTAGCACTGTTTGCCTATTGTGAATAATGAAGGAGGTGGCTTTATTTGGGACATTATAAGCTACTGAGTCTCCGCACACAGAGAACTGTACAACACTGTTATTAATCTATAAACACAGAGAACTGTACAACACTGTTATTAATCTATAAACACAGAGAATTGTACAACACTGTTATGCATTTATAAACACAGAGAACTGTACAACACTGTTATTAATCTATAAACACAGAGAGCTGTACAACATGCCACTGTTCGGTTTACCTACATCTACTGCCTATCGAGCACCATATCAAGCCTGGTCTTGAAAACTCCCAGATTTTCTACCTCTACTACATGACCTGGTAAGCTATTCCACACAGTAAATACTGTGTGAAAAAATGCTCCCTAACTCACCTTTCGTTTATTACCATTTATGCCCCCTAGTTTTTGACATTGAGGTTTTCTTAAGTGTTTATAGTCTAAAATGCTTTTTTTCTCAATGAGCCTCTCCTAATACTATTACATTTTGACATAGTTTGTATCATTTAAGTGATCTCTTAATAACATTGATGGATATTTTTTGCATTATCTTATTTGTATATATATTTCATGATAAAGAGGGAGATGAAATGCATGCAGTGTTTATTCATAGCTGCTCTGTAATTTCAGCCCTGGACACAGTGTTAATCAAACTGTTTCCAGCCCTGGACACAGTGTTAATCAAACTGTTTCCAGCCCTGGACACAGTGTTAATCAAACTGTTTCCAGCCCTGGACATGGTGTTAATCAAACTGTTCGGACAGTTCAGCACTATCAAATTCAAAAGATTCTTCAAATCTCAATACATGTTGGACAATGTATCTCATAAGAAATACTTCACGACACCTTTAAAGAAACATCAGATTAGGAAGAAAATGGAGACAGAGGCTAGAAAATGCAGCACTGAGAGCTGAAGGCAAACCCAACAACGCAGAACATGCAGCATCAAGGAATGGAGACCAACCCAACAATGCAGAACATGCAGCATCAAGGAATGCAGACCAACCCAACAATACAGAACATGCAGCATCAAGGAATGCAGACCAACCCAACAATGCAGAACATGCAGCATCAAGGAATGCAGACCAACCCAACAATGCAGAACATACAGTAGTTTAAATAAGGTCAAATCACAAAACAGTAAAAAGAAATTAAGAGTTTGCCCTTACAAAAAAGTTCATAAAGTATTCCTTAGGTACACTTTTTCTGACCTAAATCCCAGGTAAAGTACAGTAAAAAAAAAAGTATTTGCCCCCTTCCTGATTTCTTCTGTTGTTGCATATTTGTCACACTGAATGGTTTAAGATATTTAGACAAAAACATAATGCTAGACAATGGGGACCTGAAACCAAAGACTTTTAAAAATTATTTCATTTATTAATGAAAATAAAGTTAACACCCAAATCACATATGGTGCTATTTTCACGGCGCTGTACTTAACGTGTACTTTCATCTTTACTTTCCAGAAGATTAATTCATTTGTAGCCAATCAAATGACCTCTTTTCATTCCCTTTAAGAGGTCTACCTTGTCACCGGCAATGAAAAAGGGGGATATGGTATTTAATGTTCAATAACATTGCTCTCGTTTCACATAGAAACTTATTTTAAATTGCGCTGTGAAGCTAAGCTCTTTGGATAAAAACAGTCCCCTGCTTTGTTGCTAAACCAGTCTGAGATTTCTCGATCAACGAGCCAATTGGAGGGAAGCGTTTCTTTGTTTGATGCAAACTATCTAGGAACTAATCATTAACAATACAAGGAAGCCCGCTACATTCATCTCACACTTTCGGTTTTTGCTGGTGGCAGATCTGCTGAGCCCTGTGGGACAAAGAAATATAAAGAATGTCACACAGACACCCAGCCGCATTTTGTGTGCATTAGCTGGTATTCTAAACATTTAGAGTAATAACAGTAATGAAATGTTCTGGGGAAAACCATGGAGATGCATGGAGCCTATATGTGTCCAAATATATAGGAAAAAGAAAATAGTGCCAAGCACACTCTAAATAAAATTATCGGACCATATTCGCTTGCAAAATATTTATTTACTGAATCACGTTGTAAAAAAAAAAAAGTGCATCTGGGAATATTTCACACAAAATACTTTTGGTTTTTTCTGTTTGCTCAGGAATGACGAGATAAGTATTTGCGTTGTGTTTATATTTTGTTTGAGTGATAATGAGACATCAGGTTGAATTTGAACCAATTAGTGACAGAATACGTGGGCTGTTCTTGTGCTGTACTTGCTAGATCAATTCAAGAAGCCTGCAGTTCTCACAGCTGCGATCACTGCCTCATCCCCCATGCAGGTTATTTTACTAATGTAAAATAAAATATAAATGGTGTGATGGACAGTGAGATGACGTGTGAAAATACAGTGACACGAAATTTAGGCTGAAATATTCAGTTCACCTAAAATTAGAAGGATTCTTATATACATTATTTTATATATTGGCAGTGCGAACAGTGCCAAGTGGCTGTCTTCCTCATTTTGAACAGAAACTGTTTTGGGCAGTGGCAGAGCTAAGATCTGATATGATTACTTTGTATATGCTTACTGTTTTTGTGTGGTCTGTCATGCTTATTTGTAGTGCATTTCTTACCCAAGGCCATAAAAATCAATATTATAAATTCAAATGTCTTCCACCTTGTTGTGTTTTATGTTTTATAAATAAATTTAGTAAAATTTCCATGTTTTTCAGTTTTTTTTTTTTTTTGGCTTTTCTGTCCAGTTGGCATATTGCAGTCTCCTAACATGAATCTACGATAAAACAACAGAAGAAAATTTTGTACTGAAAAAAAAAATATGCAAGACCTGATAGAAAAAAAAGCTAAAATCGTGGGCCCCGCAAAAATTGGGAAAATAGGCCTAGACCTCTCAGTGTTAAAGCTTTACCAATGTGTTGATCAGCAGACTGAGGTTAGTGTTATTTAGCCTGGTGTGTTAGCTAGCAGAGAGAGGTCAGTGTTATTTAGCCTGGTGTGTTAGTTAGCAGAGTGAGGTCAGTGTTATTTAGCCTGGTGTGTTAGCTAGCAGAGTGAGGTCAGTGTTATTTAGCTTGGTGTGTTAGCTAGCACAGTGAGGTCAGTGTTATTTAGCCTGGTGTGTAAGTTAGCAGAGTGAGGTTAGTGTTATTTAGCCTGGTGTTTTAGTTAGCAGAGTGAGGTCAGTGTTATTTAGCCTGGTGTGTTAGCTAGCAGAGTGAGGTCAGTGTTATTTAGCCTGGTGTGTAAGTTAGCAGAGTGAGGTCAGTGTTATTTAACCTGCTGTGTTAGTTAGCAGAGTGAGGTCAGTGTTATTTAGCCTGGTGTGTTAGCGAGCAGAGTGAGGTCAGTGTTATTTAGCCCGGTGTGTTAGCTAGCAGAGTGAGGTCAGCGTTATTTAGCCTGGTGTGTAAGTTAGCAGAGTGAGGTCAGTGTTATTTAGCCTGGTGTGTTAGCTAGCAGAGTGAGGTCAGTGTTATTTAGCCTGGTGTGTTAGCTAGAAGAGAGAGGTCAGTGTTATTTAGCCTGGTGTGTAAGTCAGCAGAGTGAGCTCAGTGTTATTTAGCCTGATGTGTTAGTTAGCAGAGTGAGGTCAGTGTTATTTAGCCTGGTGTGTTAGTTAACAGAGTGAGGTCAGTGTTATTTAGCCTGGTGTGTTAGCTAGCAGAGTGAGGTCAGTGTTATTTAGCCTGGTGTGTTAGCTAGCAGAGTGAGGTCAGTGTTATTTAGCCTGGTGTGATAGTTAGCAGAGTGAGGTCAGTGTTATTTAGCCTGGTGTGTTAGCAGAGTGAGCTCAGTGTTATTTAGCCTGGTGTGTTAGTTAGCAGAGTGAGGTCAGTGTTATTTAGCCTGGTGTGTTAGTTAACAGAGTGAGGTCAGTGTTATTTAGCCTGGTGTGTTAGCTAGCAGAGTGAGCTCAGTGTTATTTAGCCTGGTGTGTTAGCTAGCAGAGTGAGGTCAGTGTTATTTAGCCTGGTGTGTTAGCTAGCAGAGAGAGGTCAGTGTTATTTAACCTGGTGTGTTAATTAGCAGAGTGAGGTCAGTTTTATTTAACCTGGTGTGTTAGCTAGCAGAGTGAGGTCAGTGTTATTTAGCCTGGTGTATAAGTTAGCAGAGTGAGGTTAGTGTTATTTAGCCTGGTGTGTTAGCTAGCAGAGTGAGGTCAGTGTTATTTAGCCTGGTGTGTAAGTTAGCAGAGTGAGGTCAGTGTTATTTAGCCTGGTGTGATAGTTAGCAGAGTGAGGTCAGTGTTATTTAGCCTGGTGTGTTAGCTAGCAGAGTGAGGTCAGTGTTATTTAGCCTGGTGTGTTAGCTAGCAGAGTGAGATCAGTGTTATTTAGCCTGGTGTGTTAGCTAGCAGAGAGAGGTCAGTGTTATTTAACCTGGCGTGTTAATTAGCAGAGTGAGGTCAGTGTTATTTAGCCTGGTGTGTTAGCTAGCAGAGTGAGGTCAGTGTTATTTAGCCTGGTGTGTTAGCTAGCAGAGTGAGGTCAGTGTTATTTAGCCTGGTGTGTTAGCTAGCAGAGAGAGGTCAGTGTTATTTAACCTGGTGTGTTAATTAGCAGAGTGAGGTCAGTGTTATTTAGCCTGGTGTGTTAGCTAGCAGAGTGAGGTCAGTGTTATTTAGCCTGGTGTGTAAGTTAGCAGAGTGAGGTTAGTGTTATTTAGCCTGGTGTGTTAGTTAGCAGAGCGAGGTCAGTGTTATTTAGCCTGGTGTGTTAATTAGCAGAGTGAGGTCAGTGTTATTTAGCCTGGTGTGTTAGCTAGCAGAGTGAGGTCAGTGTTATTTAGCCTGGTGTGTAAGTTAGCAGAGTGAGGTTAGTGTTATTTAGCCTGGTGTGTTAGTTAGCAGAGTGAGGTCAGTGTTATTTAGCCTGGTGTGTAAGTTAGCAGAGTGAGGTCAGTGTTATTTAGCCTGGTGTGATAGTTAGCAGAGTGAGCTCAGTGTTATTTAGCCTGGTGTGTTAGTTAACAGAGTGAGGTCAGTGTTATTTAGCCTGGTGTGTTAGCTAGCAGAGTGAGGTCAGTGTTATTTAGCCTGGTGTGTTAGCTAGCAGAGTGAGGTCAGTGTTATTTAGCCTGGTGTGATAGTTAGCAGAGTGAGGTCAGTGTTATTTAGCCTGGTGTGTTAGCAGAGTGAGCTCAGTGTTATTTAGCCTGGTGTGTTAGTTAGCAGAGTGAGGTCAGTGTTATTTAGCCTGATGTGTTAGTTAGCAGAGTGAGGTCAGTGTTATTTAGCCTGGTGTGTTAGTTAACAGAGTGAGGTCAGTGTTATTTAGCCTGGTGTGTTAGCTAGCAGAGTGAGGTCAGTGTTATTTAGCCTGGTGTGTTAGCTAGCAGAGTGAGGTCAGTGTTATTTAGCCTGGTGTGATAGTTAGCAGAGTGAGGTCAGTGTTATTTAGCCTGGTGTGTTAGCAGAGTGAGCTCAGTGTTATTTAGCCTGGTGTGTTAGTTAGCAGAGTGAGGTCAGTGTTATTTAGCCTGGTGTGTTAGTTAACAGAGTGAGGTCAGTGTTATTTAGCCTGGTGTGTTAGCTAGCAGAGTGAGGTCAGTGTTATTTAGCCTGGTGTGTTAGCTAGCAGAGTGAGGTCAGTGTTATTTAGCCTGGTGTGTTAGCTAGCAGAGAGAGGTCAGTGTTATTTAACCTGGTGTGTTAATTAGCAGAGTGAGGTCAGTTTTATTTAACCTGGTGTGTTAGCTAGCAGAGTGAGGTCAGTGTTATTTAGCCTGGTGTATAAGTTAGCAGAGTGAGGTTAGTGTTATTTAGCCTGGTGTGTTAGCTAGCAGAGTGAGGTCAGTGTTATTTAGCCTGGTGTGTAAGTTAGCAGAGTGAGGTCAGTGTTATTTAGCCTGGTGTGATAGTTAGCAGAGTGAGGTCAGTGTTATTTAGCCTGGTGTGTTAGCTAGCAGAGTGAGGTCAGTGTTATTTAGCCTGGTGTGTTAGCTAGCAGAGTGAGATCAGTGTTATTTAGCCTGGTGTGTTAGCTAGCAGAGAGAGGTCAGTGTTATTTAACCTGGCGTGTTAATTAGCAGAGTGAGGTCAGTGTTATTTAGCCTGGTGTGTTAGCTAGCAGAGTGAGGTCAGTGTTATTTAGCCTGGTGTGTTAGCTAGCAGAGTGAGGTCAGTGTTATTTAGCCTGGTGTGTTAGCTAGCAGAGAGAGGTCAGTGTTATTTAACCTGGTGTGTTAATTAGCAGAGTGAGGTCAGTGTTATTTAGCCTGGTGTGTTAGCTAGCAGAGTGAGGTCAGTGTTATTTAGCCTGGTGTGTAAGTTAGCAGAGTGAGGTTAGTGTTATTTAGCCTGGTGTGTTAGTTAGCAGAGCGAGGTCAGTGTTATTTAGCCTGGTGTGTTAATTAGCAGAGTGAGGTCAGTGTTATTTAGCCTGGTGTGTTAGCTAGCAGAGTGAGGTCAGTGTTATTTAGCCTGGTGTGTAAGTTAGCAGAGTGAGGTTAGTGTTATTTAGCCTGGTGTGTTAGTTAGCAGAGTGAGGTCAGTGTTATTTAGCCTGGTGTGTAAGTTAGCAGAGTGAGGTCAGTGTTATTTAGCCTGGTGTGATAGTTAGCAGAGTGAGCTCAGTGTTATTTAGCCTGGTGTGTTAGTTAACAGAGTGAGGTCAGTGTTATTTAGCCTGGTGTGTTAGCTAGCAGAGTGAGGTCAGTGTTATTTAGCCTGGTGTGTTAGCTAGCAGAGTGAGGTCAGTGTTATTTAGCCTGGTGTGATAGTTAGCAGAGTGAGGTCAGTGTTATTTAGCCTGGTGTGTTAGTTAACAGAGTGAGGTCAGTGTTATTTAGCCTGGTGTGTTAGCTAGCAGAGTGAGGTCAGTGTTATTTAGCCTGGTGTGTTAGCTAGCAGAGTGAGGTCAGTGTTATTTAGCCTGGTGTGTAAGTTAGCAGAGTGAGGTCAGTGTTATTTAACCTGCTGTGTTAGTTAGCAGAGTGAGGTCAGTGTTATTTAGCCTGGTGTGTTAGCTAGCAGAGTGAGGTCAGTGTTATTTAGCCCGGTGTGTTAGCTAGCAGAGTGAGGTCAGCGTTATTTAGCCTGGTGTGTAAGTTAGCAGAGTGAGGTCAGTGTTATTTAGCCTGGTGTGTTAGCTAGCAGAGTGAGGTCAGTGTTATTTAGCCTGGTGTGTTAGCTAGAAGAGAGAGGTCAGTGTTATTTAGCCTGGTGTGTAAGTCAGCAGAGTGAGCTCAGTGTTATTTAGCCTGATGTGTTAGTTAGCAGAGTGAGGTCAGTGTTATTTAGCCTGGTGTGTTAGTTAACAGAGTGAGGTCAGTGTTATTTAGCCTGGTGTGTTAGCTAGCAGAGTGAGGTCAGTGTTATTTAGCCTGGTGTGTTAGCTAGCAGAGTGAGGTCAGTGTTATTTAGCCTGGTGTGATAGTTAGCAGAGTGAGGTCAGTGTTATTTAGCCTGGTGTGTTAGCAGAGTGAGCTCAGTGTTATTTAGCCTGGTGTGTTAGTTAGCAGAGTGAGGTCAGTGTTATTTAGCCTGGTGTGTTAGTTAACAGAGTGAGGTCAGTGTTATTTAGCCTGGTGTGTTAGCTAGCAGAGTGAGGTCAGTGTTATTTAGCCTGGTGTGTTAGCTAGCAGAGTGAGGTCAGTGTTATTTAGCCTGGTGTGTTAGCTAGCAGAGTGAGGTCAGTGTTATTTAGCCTGGTGTGTTAGCTAGCAGAGAGAGGTCAGTGTTATTTAACCTGGTGTGTTAATTAGCAGAGTGAGGTCAGTTTTATTTAACCTGGTGTGTTAGCTAGCAGAGTGAGGTCAGTGTTATTTAGCCTGGTGTATAAGTTAGCAGAGTGAGGTTAGTGTTATTTAGCCTGGTGTGTTAGCTAGCAGAGTGAGGTCAGTGTTATTTAGCCTGGTGTGTAAGTTAGCAGAGTGAGGTCAGTGTTATTTAGCCTGGTGTGATAGTTAGCAGAGTGAGGTCAGTGTTATTTAGCCTGGTGTGTTAGCTAGCAGAGTGAGGTCAGTGTTATTTAGCCTGGTGTGTTAGCTAGCAGAGTGAGATTAGTGTTATTTAGCCTGGTGTGTTAGCTAGCAGAGAGAGGTCAGTGTTATTTAACCTGGCGTGTTAATTAGCAGAGTGAGGTCAGTGTTATTTAGCCTGGTGTGTTAGCTAGCAGAGTGAGGTCAGTGTTATTTAGCCTGGTGTGTTAGCTAGCAGAGTGAGGTCAGTGTTATTTAGCCTGGTGTGTTAGCTAGCAGAGAGAGGTCAGTGTTATTTAACCTGGTGTGTTAATTAGCAGAGTGAGGTCAGTGTTATTTAGCCTGGTGTGTTAGCTAGCTGAGTGAGGTCAGTGTTATTTAGCCTGGTGTGTAAGTTAGCAGAGTGAGGTTAGTGTTATTTAGCCTGGTGTGTTAGTTAGCAGAGTGAGGTCAGTGTTATTTAGCCTGGTGTGTTAGCTAGCAGAGTGAGGTCAGTGTTATTTAGCCTGGTGTGTTAGCTAGCAGAGAGAGGTCAGTGTTATTTAGCCTGGTGTGTAAGTTAGCAGAGTGAGCTCAGTGTTATTTAGCCTGGTGTGTTAGTTAGCAGAGTGAGGTCAGTGTTATTTAGCCTGGTGTGTTAATTAGCAGAGTGAGGTCAGTGTTATTTAGCCTGGTGTGTTAGCTAGCAGAGTGAGGTCAGTGTTATTTAGCCTGGTGTGTTAGCAGAGTGAGCTCAGTGTTATTTAGCCTGGTGTGTTAGTTAGCAGAGTGAGGTCAGTGTTATTTAGCCTGGTGTGTTAGTTAACAGAGTGAGGTCAGTGTTATTTAGCCTGGTGTGTTAGCTAGCAGAGTGAGGTCAGTGTTATTTAGCCTGGTGTGTTAGCTAGCAGAGTGAGGTCAGTGTTATTTAGCCTGGTGTGTTAGCTAGCAGAGTGAGGTCAGTGTTATTTAGCCTGGTGTGTTAGCTAGCAGAGAGAGGTCAGTGTTATTTAACCTGGTGTGTTAATTAGCAGAGTGAGGTCAGTTTTATTTAACCTGGTGTGTTAGCTAGCAGAGTGAGGTCAGTGTTATTTAGCCTGGTGTATAAGTTAGCAGAGTGAGGTTAGTGTTATTTAGCCTGGTGTGTTAGCTAGCAGAGTGAGGTCAGTGTTATTTAGCCTGGTGTGTAAGTTAGCAGAGTGAGGTCAGTGTTATTTAGCCTGGTGTGATAGTTAGCAGAGTGAGGTCAGTGTTATTTAGCCTGGTGTGTTAGCTAGCAGAGTGAGGTCAGTGTTATTTAGCCTGGTGTGTTAGCTAGCAGAGTGAGATCAGTGTTATTTAGCCTGGTGTGTTAGCTAGCAGAGAGAGGTCAGTGTTATTTAACCTGGCGTGTTAATTAGCAGAGTGAGGTTAGTGTTATTTAGCCTGGTGTGTTAGCTAGCAGAGTGAGGTCAGTGTTATTTAGCCTGGTGTGTTAGCTAGCAGAGTGAGGTCAGTGTTATTTAGCCTGGTGTGTTAGCTAGCAGAGAGAGGTCAGTGTTATTTAACCTGGTGTGTTAATTAGCAGAGTGAGGTCAGTGTTATTTAGCCTGGTGTGTTAGCTAGCAGAGTGAGGTCAGTGTTATTTAGCCTGGTGTGTAAGTTAGCAGAGTGAGGTTAGTGTTATTTAGCCTGGTGTGTTAGTTAGCAGAGTGAGGTCAGTGTTATTTAGCCTGGTGTGTTAGCTAGCAGAGTGAGGTCAGTGTTATTTAGCCTGGTGTGTTAGCTAGCAGAGAGAGGTCAGTGTTATTTAGCCTGGTGTGTAAGTTAGCAGAGTGAGCTCAGTGTTATTTAGCCTGGTGTGTTAGTTAGCAGAGTGAGGTCAGTGTTATTTAGCCTGGTGTGTTAATTAGCAGAGTGAGGTCAGTGTTATTTAGCCTGGTGTGTTAGCTAGCAGAGTGAGGTCAGTGTTATTTAGCCTGGTGTGTTAGCTAGCAGAGTGAGGTCAGTGTTATTTAGCCTGGTGTGTTAGCTAGCAGAGAGAGGTCAGTGTTATTTAACCTGGTGTGTTAATTAGCAGAGTGAGGTCAGTGTTATTTAGCCTGGTGTGTTAGCTAGCAGAGTGAGGTCAGTGTTATTTAGCCTGGTGTGTAAGTTAGCAGAGTGAGGTTAGTGTTATTTAGCCTGGTGTGTTAGTTAGCAGAGTGAGGTCAGTGTTATTTAGCCTGGTGTGTTAGCTAGCAGAGTGAGATTAGTGTTATTTAGCCTGGTGTGTTAGCTAGCAGAGAGAGGTCAGTGTTATTTAACCTGGCGTGTTAATTAGCAGAGTGAGGTCAGTGTTATTTAGCCTGGTGTGTTAGCTAGCAGAGTGAGGTCAGTGTTATTTAGCCTGGTGTGTTAGCTAGCAGAGTGAGGTCAGTGTTATTTAGCCTGGTGTGTTAGCTAGCAGAGAGAGGTCAGTGTTATTTAACCTGGTGTGTTAATTAGCAGAGTGAGGTCAGTGTTATTTAGCCTGGTGTGTTAGCTAGCTGAGTGAGGTCAGTGTTATTTAGCCTGGTGTGTAAGTTAGCAGAGTGAGGTTAGTGTTATTTAGCCTGGTGTGTTAGTTAGCAGAGTGAGGTCAGTGTTATTTAGCCTGGTGTGTTAGCTAGCAGAGTGAGGTCAGTGTTATTTAGCCTGGTGTGTTAGCTAGCAGAGAGAGGTCAGTGTTATTTAGCCTGGTGTGTAAGTTAGCAGAGTGAGCTCAGTGTTATTTAGCCTGGTGTGTTAGTTAGCAGAGTGAGGTCAGTGTTATTTAGCCTGGTGTGTTAATTAGCAGAGTGAGGTCAGTGTTATTTAGCCTGGTGTGTTAGCTAGCAGAGTGAGGTCAGTGTTATTTAGCCTGGTGTGTTAGCAGAGTGAGCTCAGTGTTATTTAGCCTGGTGTGTTAGTTAGCAGAGTGAGGTCAGTGTTATTTAGCCTGGTGTGTTAGTTAACAGAGTGAGGTCAGTGTTATTTAGCCTGGTGTGTTAGCTAGCAGAGTGAGGTCAGTGTTATTTAGCCTGGTGTGTTAGCTAGCAGAGTGAGGTCAGTGTTATTTAGCCTGGTGTGTTAGCTAGCAGAGTGAGGTCAGTGTTATTTAGCCTGGTGTGTTAGCTAGCAGAGAGAGGTCAGTGTTATTTAACCTGGTGTGTTAATTAGCAGAGTGAGGTCAGTTTTATTTAACCTGGTGTGTTAGCTAGCAGAGTGAGGTCAGTGTTATTTAGCCTGGTGTATAAGTTAGCAGAGTGAGGTTAGTGTTATTTAGCCTGGTGTGTTAGCTAGCAGAGTGAGGTCAGTGTTATTTAGCCTGGTGTGTAAGTTAGCAGAGTGAGGTCAGTGTTATTTAGCCTGGTGTGATAGTTAGCAGAGTGAGGTCAGTGTTATTTAGCCTGGTGTGTTAGCTAGCAGAGTGAGGTCAGTGTTATTTAGCCTGGTGTGTTAGCTAGCAGAGTGAGATCAGTGTTATTTAGCCTGGTGTGTTAGCTAGCAGAGAGAGGTCAGTGTTATTTAACCTGGCGTGTTAATTAGCAGAGTGAGGTTAGTGTTATTTAGCCTGGTGTGTTAGCTAGCAGAGTGAGGTCAGTGTTATTTAGCCTGGTGTGTTAGCTAGCAGAGTGAGGTCAGTGTTATTTAGCCTGGTGTGTTAGCTAGCAGAGAGAGGTCAGTGTTATTTAACCTGGTGTGTTAATTAGCAGAGTGAGGTCAGTGTTATTTAGCCTGGTGTGTTAGCTAGCAGAGTGAGGTCAGTGTTATTTAGCCTGGTGTGTAAGTTAGCAGAGTGAGGTTAGTGTTATTTAGCCTGGTGTGTTAGTTAGCAGAGTGAGGTCAGTGTTATTTAGCCTGGTGTGTTAGCTAGCAGAGTGAGGTCAGTGTTATTTAGCCTGGTGTGTTAGCTAGCAGAGAGAGGTCAGTGTTATTTAGCCTGGTGTGTAAGTTAGCAGAGTGAGCTCAGTGTTATTTAGCCTGGTGTGTTAGTTAGCAGAGTGAGGTCAGTGTTATTTAGCCTGGTGTGTTAATTAGCAGAGTGAGGTCAGTGTTATTTAGCCTGGTGTGTTAGCTAGCAGAGTGAGGTCAGTGTTATTTAGCCTGGTGTGTTAGCTAGCAGAGTGAGGTCAGTGTTATTTAGCCTGGTGTGTTAGCTAGCAGAGAGAGGTCAGTGTTATTTAACCTGGTGTGTTAATTAGCAGAGTGAGGTCAGTGTTATTTAGCCTGGTGTGTTAGCTAGCAGAGTGAGGTCAGTGTTATTTAGCCTGGTGTGTAAGTTAGCAGAGTGAGGTTAGTGTTATTTAGCCTGGTGTGTTAGTTAGCAGAGTGAGGTCAGTGTTATTTAGCCTGGTGTGTAAGTTAGCAGAGTGAGGTCAGTGTTATTTAGCCTGGTGTGATAGTTAGCAGAGTGAGCTCAGTGTTATTTAGCCTGGTGTGTTAGCAGAGTGAGCTCAGTTTTATTTAGCCTGGTGTGTTAGCAGAGTGAGCTCAGTGTTATTTAGCCTGGTGTGTTAGCAGAGTGAGCTCAGTGTTATTTAGCCTGGTGTGTTAGCAGAGTGAGCTCAGTGTTATTTAGCCTGGTGTGATAGTTAGCAGAGTGAGGTCAGTGTTATTTAGCATGGTGTGTTAGTTAGCAGAGTGAGGTCAGTGTTATTTAGCCTGGTGTGTTAGCTAGCAGAGTGAGCTCAGTGTTATTTAGCATGGTGTAATAGTTAGCAGAGTGAGGTCAGTGTTATTTAGCCTGGTGTGATAGTTAGCAGAGTGAGGTGTTTGTTATTTATCCTGGTGTGTTAGCAGAGTGAGCTCAGTGTTATTTAGCCTGGTGTGTTAGCACAGTGAGGTCAGTGTTATTTAGCCTGGTGTGTTAGCAGAGTGAGGTCAGTGTTATTTAGCCTGGTGTGTTAGCACAGTGAGGTCAGTGTTATTTAGCCTGGTGTGTTAGTTAGCAGAGTGAGGTCAGTGTTATTTAGCCTGGTGTGTTAGCAGAGTGAGCTCAGTGTTATTTAGCCTGGTGTGATAGTTAGCAGAGTGAGGTCAATGTTATTTAGCCTGGTGTGATAGTTAGCAGAGTGAGATCAGTGTTATTTATCCTGGTGTGTTAGCTAGCAGAGTGAGGTCAGTGTTATTTAGCCTGGTGTGTTAGTTAGCAGAGTGAGGTCATTGTTATTTAGCCTGGTGTGTTAGCAGAGTGAGGTCAGTGTTATTTAGCCTGGTGTGTTAGTTAGCAGAGTGAGCTCAGTGTTATTTAGCCTGTTGTGTTAGCAGAGTGAGCTCAGTGTTATTTAGCCTAGTGTGATAGTTAGCAGAGTGAGCTCATTGTTATTTAGCCTGGTGTGTTAATTAGCAGAGTGAGGTCAGTGTTATTTAGCCTGGTGTGTTAGCTAGCAGAGTGAGGTCAGTGTTATTTAGCCTGGTGTGTTAGCTAGCAGAGTGAGGTCAGTGTTATTTAACCTGGTGTGTTAGCTAGCAGAGAGAGGTCAGTGTTATTTAACCTGGTGTGTTAATTAGCAGAGTGAGGTCAGTGTTATTTAGCCTGGTGTGTTAGCTAGCAGAGTGAGGTCAGTGTTATTTAGCCTGGTGTGTAAGTTAGCAGAGTGAGGTTAGTGTTATTTAGCCTGGTGTGTTAGTTAGCAGAGTGAGGTCAGTGTTATTTAGCCTGGTGTGTAAGTTAGCAGAGTGAGGTCAGTGTTATTTAGCCTGGTGTGATAGTTAGCAGAGTGAGCTCAGTGTTATTTAGCCTGGTGTGTTAGCAGAGTGAGCTCAGTTTTATTTAGCCTGGTGTGTTAGCAGAGTGAGCTCAGTGTTATTTAGCCTGGTGTGTTAGCAGAGTGAGCTCAGTGTTATTTAGCCTGGTGTGATAGTTAGCAGAGTGAGGTCAGTGTTATTTAGCATGGTGTGTTAGTTAGCAGAGTGAGGTCAGTGTTATTTAGCCTGGTGTGTTAGCTAGCAGAGTGAGCTCAGTGTTATTTAGCATGGTGTAATAGTTAGCAGAGTGAGGTCAGTGTTATTTAGCCTGGTGTGATAGTTAGCAGAGTGAGGTCTTTGTTATTTATCCTGGTGTGTTAGCAGAGTGAGCTCAGTGTTATTTAGCCTGGTGTGTTAGCACAGTGAGGTCAGTGTTATTTAGCCTGGTGTGTTAGCAGAGTGAGGTCAGTGTTATTTAGCCTGGTGTGTTAGCACAGTGAGGTCAGTGTTATTTAGCCTGGTGTGTTAGTTAGCAGAGTGAGGTCAGTGTTATTTAGCCTGGTGTGTTAGCAGAGTGAGCTCAGTGTTATTTAACCTGGTGTGATAGTTAGCAGAGTGAGGTCAGTGTTATTTAGCCTGGTGTGATAGTTAGCAGAGTGAGATCATTGTTATTTATCCTGGTGTGTTACCTAGCAGAGTGAGGTCAGTGTTATTTAGCCTGGTGTGTTAGTTAGCAGAGTGAGGTCATTGTTATTTAGCCTGGTGTGTTAGCAGAGTGAGGTCAGTGTTATTTAGCCTGGTGTGTTAGTTAGCAGAGTGAGCTTAGTGTTATTTAGCCTGTTGTGTTAGCAGAGTGAGCTCAGTGTTATTTAGCCTAGTGTGATAGTTAGCAGAGTGAGCTCATTGTTATTTAGCCTGGTGTGATAATTAGCAGAGTGAGCTCAGTGTTATTTAGCCTGGTGTGATAGTTAGCAGAGTGAGGTCAGTGTTATTTATCCTGGTGTGTTAGCTAGCAGAGTGAGCTCAGTGTTATTTAGCCTGGTGTGTTAGCTAGCAGAGTGAGCTCAGTGTTATTTAGCCTGGTGTGTTAGTTAGCAGAGAGAGGTCAGTGTTATTTAGCCTGGTGTGTTAGCTAGCAGAGTGAGGTCAGTGTTATTTAGCCTGGTGTGTAAGGTAGCAGAGTGAGGTCAGTGTTATTTAGCCTGGTGTGATAGTTAGCAGAGTGAGCTCAGTGTTATTTAGCCTGGTGTGTTAGCAGAGTGAGCTCAGTGTTATTTAGCCTGGTGTGTTAGCAGAGTGAGCTCAGTGTTATTTAGCCTGGTGTGTTAGCAGAGTGAGCTCAGTGTTATTTAGCCTGGTGTGTAAGTTAGCAGAGTGAGGTCAGTGTTATTTAGCCTGGTGTGTTAGCTAGCAGAGTGAGGTCAGTGTTATTTAGCCTGGTGTGTAAGGTAGCAGAGTGAGGTCAGTGTTATTTAGCCTGGTGTGATAGTTAGCAGAGTGAGCTCAGTGTTATTTAGCCTGGTGTGATAGTTAGCAGAGTGAGCTCAGTGTTATTTAGCCTGGTGTGTTAGCAGAGTGAGGTCAGTGTTATTTAGCCTGGTGTGATAGTTAGCAGAGTGAGCTCAGTGTTATTTAGCCTGGTGTGATAGTTAGCAGAGTGAGCTCAGTGTTATTTAGCCTGGTGTGTTAGCAGAGTGAGGTCAGTGTTATTTAGCCTGGTGTGATAGTTAGCAGAGTGAGCTCAGTGTTATTTAGCCTGGTGTGTTAGCAGAGTGAGGTCAGTGTTATTTAGCCTGGTGTGATAGTTAGCAGAGTGAGCTCAGTGTTATTTAGCCTGGTGTGATAGTTAGCAGAGTGAGCTCAGTGTTATTTAGCCTGGTGTGTTAGCAGAGTGAGGTCAGTGTTATTTAGCCTGGTGTGTTAGCTAGCAGAGTGAGGTCAGTGTTATTTAGCCTGGTGTGTAAGGTAGCAGAGTGAGGTCAGTGTTATTTAGCCTGGTGTGATAGTTAGCAGAGTGAGCTCAGTGTTATTTAGCCTGGTGTGATAGTTAGCAGAGTGAGCTCAGTGTTATTTAGCCTGGTGTGTTAGCAGAGTGAGGTCAGTGTTATTTAGCCTGGTGTGATAGTTAGCAGAGTGAGCTCAGTGTTATTTAGCCTGGTGTGATAGTTAGCAGAGTGAGCTCAGTGTTATTTAGCCTGGTGTGTTAGCAGAGTGAGGTCAGTGTTATTTAGCCTGGTGTGATAGTTAGCAGAGTGAGCTCAGTGTTATTTAGCCTGGTGTGTTAGCAGAGTGAGCTCAGTGTTATTTAGCCTGGTGTGATAGTTAGCAGAGTGAGCTCAGTGTTATTTAGCCTGGTGTGTTAGCAGAGTGAGCTCAGTGTTATTTAGCCTGGTGTGTTAGCAGAGTGAGCTCAGTGTTATTTAGCCTGGTGTGATAGTTAGCAGAGTGAGCTCAGTGTTATTTAGCCTGGTGTGTTAGCAGAGTGAGGTCAGTGTTATTTAGCCTGGTGTGTAAGTTAGCAGAGTGAGGTCAGTGTTATTTAGCCTGGTGTGTTAGCAGAGTGAGGTCAGTGTTATTTAGCCTGGTGTGTTAGCTAGCAGAGTGAGGTCAGTGTTATTTAGCCTGGTGTGTAAGGTAGCAGAGTGAGGTCAGTGTTATTTAGCCTGGTGTGATAGTTAGCAGAGTGAGCTCAGTGTTATTTAGCCTGGTGTGTTAGCAGAGTGAGCTCAGTGTTATTTAGCCTGGTGTGTTAGCAGAGTGAGCTCAGTGTTATTTAGCCTGGTGTGTTAGCAGAGTGAGCTCAGTGTTATTTAGCCTGGTGTGATAGTTAGCAGAGTGAGGTCAGTGTTATTTAGCATGGTGTGTTAGTTAGCATAGTGAGGTCAGTGTTATTTAGCCTGGTGTGTTAGCTAGCAGAGTGAGCTCAGTGTTATTTAGCATGGTGTAATAGTTAGCAGAGTGAGGTCAGTGTTATTTAGCCTGGTGTGATAGTTAGCAGAGTGAGGTCTGTGTTATTTATCCTGGTGTGTTAGCAGAGTGAGCTCAGTGTTATTTAGCCTGGTGTGTTAGCTAGCAGAGTGAGGTCAGTGTTATTTAGCCTGGTGTGTAAGTTAGCAGAGTGAGGTCAGTGTTATTTAGCCTGGTGTGTTAGCAGAGTGAGCTCAGTGTTATTTAGCCTGGTGTGTTAGCTAGCAGAGTGAGGTCAGTGTTATTTAGCCTGGTGTGTAAGTTAGCAGAGTGAGGTCAGTGTTATTTAGCCTGGTGTGTTAGCAGAGTGAGCTCAGTGTTATTTAGCCTGGTGTGTTAGCTAGCAGAGTGAGGTCAGTGTTATTTAGCCTGGTGTGTAAGTTAGCAGAGTGAGGTCAGTGTTATTTAGCCTGGTGTGTTAGCACAGTGAGCTCAGTGTTATTTAGCCTGGTGTGTTAGTTAGCAGAGTGAGCTCAGTGTTATTTAGCATGGTGTAATAGTTAGCAGAGTGAGGTCAGTGTTATTTAGCCTGGTGTGATAGTTAGCAGAGTGAGGTCTGTGTTATTTATCCTGGTGTGTTAGCAGAGTGAGCTCAGTGTTATTTAGCCTGGTGTGTCAGTTAGCAGAGTGAGCTCAGTGTTATTTAGCCTGTTGTGTTAGCAGAGTGAGCTCAGTGTTATTTAGCCTAGTGTGATAGTTAGCAGAGTGAGCTCATTGTTATTTAGCCTGGTGTGATAATTAGCAGAGTGAGCTCAGTGTTATTTAGCCTGGTGTGATAGTTAGCAGAGTGAGATCAGTGTTATTTATCCTGGTATGTTAGCTAGCAGAGTGAGGTCAGTGTTATTTAGCCTGGTGTGTTAGTTAGCAGAGTGAGGTCAGTGTTATTTAGCCTGGTGTGTTAGCAGAGTGAGGTCAGTGTTCTTTAGCCTGGTGTGTCAGTTAGCAGAGTGAGCTCAGTGTTATTTAGCCTGTTGTGTTAGCAGAGTGAGCTCAGTGTTATTTAGCCTAGTGTGATAGTTAGCAGAGTGAGCTCATTGTTATTTAGCCTGGTGTGATAATTAGCAGAGTGAGCTCAGTGTTATTTAGCCTGGTGTGATAGTTAGCAGAGTGAGGTCAGTGTTATTTATCCTGGTGTGTTATCTAGCAGAGTGAGCTCAGTGTTATTTAGCCTGGTGTGTTAGCTAGCAGAGTGAGCTCAGTGTTATTTAGCCTGGTGTGTTAGTTAGCAGAGTGAGCTCAGTGTTATTTAGGATTTGTTCAGGGGAAGTGCTGCTAATTTTAAATTCTCTGCAAGTGCAGAAAACCCAACACCCTGACCCACTAGGTATTATTAGCAGCCTGGTAAGGGTAAGGGTCTAGGGTGTTTATGTGAGTGTGTGTGTGTGTGTGTGTGTGAGAGAGAGAGAGAGAGAGAGAAAGAGATGAGGTGTTGTGTTCAGGCAGTAGAAAGGAAACAGTCAGAGAGGAATGGAGCAAACACAGCCTTCTCTGCCAGTGGGGTGGGAGGAGAGGTGGCAGAGAGATAAGGAGAAGCGGAGGAGTGCGATGGAGGAGGGGGGGAGGAGAATAGAGGAGGAAGAGAGGAAGCTGAGGTGGATAGTGGCGTATAACAGCCGTAGGATGGGAGCAAAGGTGAGGAGTGAGGAAGACCAGGATAGCGAGGAAGATGAGGATGATGAAGAGCAGCCATACCACAGGCACAGCCACCCCAGCGAACTCTTCCTCTCCCTGGAGGCGCTGCGGGGCTCCACCCTCCTCACTGACCTCACCCTGAGCACCGCAGCGGGGGGAGCACTGCACACGCACTCCCCCGTCATGGCCTCCGTCTCCACCCTCATCCGGCAGAGTCTACAGGAGCGGGACAGAGAGGGAGAGGCCACAGCTCACACACAGCTCCCACACACACACACACACACACACACACAGCTCCCATATACACACACACACACACAGCTCCCACACCTGCACACACACACACAGCTCCCCCCCACACACACACACACACAGCTCCCACACACAGAGCTCTCCATTTGTCTCAGTGGGGATGTGGAGCAGGAAGGGCTGGCCGCGGTCGTCGAGTTTGCCTACACCGGCGCCATCGCTGGGCTGAACCCCTGCTCCGCTACACGGGTTCGAGCAGCCGCCGTTGCTTTGGGTGCCCACAGAGTCCTGCAGCTGTGCACTGAGGAAGAGGAGGAGGGGCCGGAGGGAGGAGGGAGGGAGGACGAGAGGAAGAGGAGGGTGTTGGAGGTGAGCCTGGACTGCATCAGGCAGCTGTGGGTGGAGCAGGTGGGCTGTGATGTGGAGCTACAGGTGGAGGGCAAGACTTTCCCTGGTAGGTGCACTGGTCACCATAGAAACAAGACAACCAACCATTGCTGGCGTGTGTGTGGCTGGTTCCCAATAACTACCATTCCTGAATGATTTTAATTCATAATTTAATAGCACATGACCTGTCTGCGCATGCCATGAATTGAACAATATCATATTTTGGTGATGTGAATATTCTTTAAAAGCATGAAGTGGATAAATGCTACTAAACTAATAATTATACTTCAAGATAATTCCATATTTCTTAATAATGCTTAGTCTGTGCATGCCATTTTTATTTTATACATATTGTGGCCTCCAGAATTATTGGCACACTTAGTAAAATTTAGCTGAAAAAGGCAGTGAAAAAAAGCTTTGTTGTTTATCAGCTTGATCTTACACTCAAAATATGATAAATTTAACCTTTAATCGAGTTAAGATTATTTTTAAAAAGCTTTATAAAAAATAAATATTCTCTCAAACATTCTCAAAATATCAGAACCCATAGAAATTCTTATGAACAAAATTCATTTGATGTATATTTTCATTTATATTAATCTTTTTAAAGCATGCCTGAGTCTTTAGGAACTCTCGAGTGGTCATTCATGACTTCCTGTTCCACTGGAGTATAAATATGAGATGACATGCAGGCTAAACTCCATTAGTCATCCATTAACATGGGGAAGATGAGAGAATACACAAATGAAATGAGACAAAAGGTTGTTGACCTTCATATACTCAAGTGTATTGCCCCAGTGAAGAGGACTCAAGTGTATATTGCCCCAGTGAAGAGGACTCAAGTGTATATTGCCCCAGTGAAGAGGACTCAAGTGTATATTGCCCCAGTGAAGAGGACGCTTCCAGAGGTAAACGTTTCTCAAACAATCAGAGTTGGAGAACTTCAGGAATTGGTTGGATCCTGGGGTCACCAAGTCTCCACAATTATACACCACCTCAATGCCAACAAGCTATTTGGAAGGCCTACCAGAAGAAAACCTCTGCTGTCATCAATCCACAAATGTAAGCATGCAGAGGTTGGTACACATCCCTGTAACTTCAAATGGAGCCAGGCTCTATGGTCAGATGAGACGAAAGTAGTTTGTGGCAGCAAACACCTGAGGTGGGCATCATGGACTCCATCAAATACCACATTTTAGATCTAAATCTGGCTGCCTCTACCAGCAGGCGAAAACTCGGTCATGGTTGGATCTTCCAGCAGGACAATGATCCAAACCATACCTCCAAATTCACACAAAAATGGTTCATTGACCACATAATCAAGGTTTTGCAATAGCCACCCCCGTCCCCGGACCTAAACCCCATAGAGACCTGTGGGACGAGCTGAAGAGGAGAGTGAGGACTAAGGACTCTGAACGGTCTGGAGAGATTCTGTATGGAGGAATGGTCTCAGATTCCTGTATATGTGTTCTCCTCATCAAGCATTATAAGAGAAGACTCATTGCTGTTATCCTGGCAAAGAGAGGGTGCCCAAAGTATTAAATACAGAGGTGCCAGTAAGTGGCACGTATTCTTCAGGGACACGTTTTTCAGAATAAAACAGAATAAAAAAGATTTCTGAGCAAAGAAAACATATGATAAACAATAATGTGAATGTTATGCAACCTTCATTGCTCATATTAATTGCTGGCACCAATAATTCTGGAGAGCAATGTATATGTTATGTTCATGCATATAAGAACATCCTTCACCCTTCACACTTCCTGCCCCTCTCCCTTCTCACTTCCTGCCCCTCCCCCGTCTCGCTTCCTGCCCCTACCCCTTCTCAATTTCTGCCCCTCCCCCTTCTCGCTTCCTGCCCCTCCCCCTTCTCAATTTCTGCCCCTTCCTCTTCTCGCTTCCTGTGCCCCAGTCCACAGGGTGCTCCTGGCGGCCTGCAGTGAGTACTTCCGGGGCATGTTCTGCAGTGGGATGAGGGAGTCCCGGCAGGACCAGGTGGAGCTACGGGCCCTGGAGGGGGCGGGGTTTGGGGAGCTGCTGAGCTGCTGCTACACGGGGCAGCTATGCCTGGGGTGGGACAGCGTGTTTGAGAAGGCCTCCACAGCCCTGCAGCTGCAGCTGCGCCCGGCGCTGCCGCTCTGTCTGCACTTCCTGCGCAGTCACCTGGACGCCCGCTCATGCCTGGACGTGGCCGCCTTCGCCGAGGCTTATGGGATACATGACCTGCAGGAGGAGGCCGATGACTTCCTCCTGAGCCGCTTCCAGGAAGTAGCGGTCACGCCCAAGTTCCTGGACCTCCCGGTGGAGCGTGTGCTGGCGGTGCTGGGCAGCGATGCACTCTGCACTCCTTCGGAGCTGGCCGTGTTCCGCGCCGCGGTTGCCTGGCTGCAGGCTGACCCCGCCCGCCTGGCCCGGGCCGCAGAGGTGGTGACCGCCGTCCGCTTCCCGCTCATGACCTTCCGGGAGTTCCGAGAGGTGCGGGCCGTGGAGCTGCAGATAGAGGTGGGCGGGGCCAGCGGGTCAGAGGGGGTGGAGCTCTACGGAGCCTCGTTCTCCAGGTTTGGGTTCGCATCCTCAGATTCACGGGAGGTTTGCAGGGTGAGGTGTCCCAGGCAGACGCTGGTCCTGGTTGGGGGCGACTGGCTGGACCCCGATTCGGGCCAGAGGCGGCCCAGCCGGCAGCTGTGGTTTGCCCACGCCCTGCGCAATCACATCGGCCTGGTCAAGGACGTGGAATGGAGGCTTCTGGGAGAAATGCCCGACCCGCCCCGGTTTCGGCATGGCCTGGGGGTTCTAGGGGGCCAGCTGTACGTGTTCGGAGGCTGCCACTTCTATGCCAAGTCTGACACCCTAAAATCTGCCTACAGGTGAATCAGACAAGGACTCTGATGCTCTTTATTAGCCCTGTGTGTCAGTTTTGCTCAGTTACATTTAATGTTATTTGAGCCATTGTGACCATATCATATATAGCCAATGCTCATATACAGTGTATATTATACAGCCAATGCTCATATACAATGTATATTATACAGCCAATGCTCATATACAGTGTATTCTGTTTCCTCTTAGCTAGGGCTGATTAGGTAGCCAGATATAGAGCCAATCAGAGATAGGGAACATTATATAGCCAGATGTACAGCCAATGAGAGGTAGGGGTGATTAGGTAGCCAGGTGTACAGCCATTCAGAGATAGGGAACATTATGTAGCCAGATGTACAGCCAATAAGAGGTAGGGGTGATTAGGTAGCCAGGTGTACAGTCATTCAGAGGTAGGGGTGAATAGGTAGTCAGATATAGAGCCAATCAGAGGTAGGGAACATTATGTTGCCAGATGTACAGCCAATCAGAGGTAGGGGTGATTAGGTAGCCAGATGTAGAGCCAATCATAAGTAGGGGTGATTAGTTAGCCAGCGGTAGAGCCAATCAGAAGTAGGGGTGATTAGTTAGCCAGCGGTAGAGCCAATCAGAGGTAGGGGTGATTAGGTAGCCAGGTGTACAACCAATCAGAGGTAGGGGTGATTAGATAGCCAGATGTAGAGCCAATCAGAGGTAGGGGTGATTAATTAGCCAGAGGTAGAGCCAATCAGAGGTAGGGGTGATTAGGTAGCCAGAGGTAGAGCCAATCAGAGGTAGGGGTGATTAGGTAGCCAGAGGTAGAGCCAATCAGAGGTAGGGGTGATTAGGTAGCCAGGTGTAGAGCCAATGAGTGGTAGGCGTCATCAGGTAGCAGGTTGTAGAGCCAATCAGAGGTAGGGGGTTACACAGGTCAGGGAATGTATCACCTCATAACCCCCCCTCCACCCCCCCACAGGTACAACGCTGTGCAAGACAAGTGGCAGAGACTTGCTGACATGCAGGAGAACAGGAGCAACTTCTCATTGGTGGAGAGAGAGGGGCGTTTCTATGCCATTGGAGGGGACAGAGACATCAACAACAACATGGACAGTGTGGCCTGCTACTGCCCCAACACTGACTGCTGGAGGTAGGGTGGGGTAGTAGAATTAATGTGTTGGGTAGTAGAGTTTATAGGTGGGCCTGGGGGTGTTGTTGTGTGAAGAAACCGTAGAATTTTATACAAACATTAAATACAAACACTATAAAACCCAACAAACATTCTGAGCTTCCGCTCACCAAATATATCTAACAAATCAAACATGTCTCAGTGTCCTAATGGCTGACATAATGCACTCCCCTTGCCCCGCACCCCCCCCCCCAGTCTGGCTCACCCTCTGGATGCGCCCCTGAGTGGCCATGCAGCGGCGCTGTGGGGGGGAGAGATCTTCGTTTCGGGGGGGTTTAACTGCAGGTACCAGTGCCTGGTGTCCACGTTCCTGTACCACCCGGAGAGGGGCAGCACCTACCTGAGGGACATGGCGGGTGATCGCGCCCTGCACTGCATGGAGAGCCTGGGGGGGCGTCTGTACGTGGCGGGGGGGCTGTGCAACCTGCGCAGCTACTACACCGACCAGCTGGCGTGTGAGGCGTATGACCCGCGCGGTGACAGCTGGACTACGCTGGCACCCCTGCCCGTCCCCCACGCGGGCGCGGGCTCCGCCGTGCTGGAGGGCAGGCTCTACCTGCTGGGCGGGTACTGCCAGGACGACCACAGCGACTCCCAGCTGGTGCACAGGTACTACCCCCCCTCCCAGACCTGGGAGAGCATGGGGCGCATGCCTGTGCCTAACACTGACATACGAGCCTGCCTGTGCACCCTGCCCCCCCATTTACGCCACTGACATCCCAACACTGCTGAACCCCCTTTACCACACTGACACCCCAACACTGCTGAACCCCCTTTACCACACTGACACCCCAACCCTGCTGAACCCCCTTTACCACACTGACACCCCAACACTGCTGTACACCCTTTACCACACTGACACCCCAACACTGCTGAACCCCCTTTACCACACTGACACCCCAACACTGCTGTACCCCCTTTAACACACTGACACCCCAACACTGCTGTACCTCCTTTACCACACTGACACCCCAACCCTGCTGTACCCCCTTTACCACACTGACACCCCAACCCTGCTGAACCCCCTTTACCACACTGACACCCCAACACTGCTGAACCCCCTTTACCACACTGACACCCCAACACTGCTGAACCCCCTTTACCACACTCACACCCCAACACTGCTGTACCCCCTTTACCACACTGACACCCCAACACTGCTGTACCCCCTTTACCACACTGACACCCCAACACTGCTGTACCTCCTTTACCACACTGACACCCCAACACTGCTGTACCTCCTTTACCACACTGACACCTCAACACTGCTGTACCTCCTTTACCACACTGACACCCCAACACTGCAGTACCCCCTTTACCACACTGACACCCCAACACTGCTGTACCCCCTTTACCACATTGACACCCCATCACTGCTGAACCCCCTTTACCACACTGACACCCCAACACTGCTGAATCCCCTTTACAACACTGACACCCCAACACTGCTGTACACCCTTTACCACACTGACACCCCAACACTGCTGAACCCCCTTTACCACACTGACACCCCAACACTGCTGAACCCCCTTTACCACACTGACACCCCAACACTGCTGAACCCCCTTTACCACACTGACACCCCAACACTGCTGAACCCCCCTGAATGCCCCCTACACAGGGCACGATCAGTCACCCAATGCCCCCTACACAGGGCATGATCAGTCACCCAATGCCCCCTACGCAGGGCATGATCAGTCACCCAATGCCCCTACACAGGGCATGATCAGTCACCCAATGCCCCCTACGCAGGGCATGATCGGTCACCCAATGCCCCTACACAGGGCATGATCAGTCACCCAATGCCCCTACACAGGGCATGATCAGTCACCCAATCCCCCCTACATAGGGCATGATCAGTCACCCAATGCCCCCTACACAGGGCATGATCAGTCACCCAATGCCCCCTACACAGGGCATGATCGGTCACCCAAAGCAGGAGCTGACTGGCTTTCTGTTGGAAGAGCGGTGTGGTTTTCCTCCCACAGAGCTGCAGACTGTGCCATGGTGCCCACAGGCCACACATGCTGTCTCACATCCTGATAAAAACTCTCTCCTGGAGTTTCCATGTTTTTCTCACTATCTGTGAGAAATAGGTATACAGTGTATATATATATATATATATATATATATATATATATATATATATATATATATATATATATGTATATATATATATATATATATATATATATATACACATACAGTAGCTAGCAAACACAAGCAGAAAACTTAGTGGTTAATAATCTAATTTCTGCTGATTAAGCATAGTAAAAATAATGCTTTGAAAGTTGGCAATCAGACTAACAATTCCTTTTAATTGTAAACAGATTGGTGTGGAAATATTCCTAATAAAATATTATAATTATTTTAAACAAACCAATTATTTGGCACTGATATTAGATAAAATACACAGACTTGGTTTCAGTGTTTGTGCATTGTGTATATGTGTGTTTGCATGGGGGGGGGGGGGTGAGAGAGAGAGACATGTTATAAATCAAAAGCATTTTTACTGAGGAATGATAGAGTCTAATCAACCACTACAAACATAACTATATTTACCTGAGAGATCCATCTTTTTCATTTATACACATGTAGTATATTTGTGAGATATTTGTATTATATATTACATCTAAGCCAATTATACACTATGTGACCAAAAGTATCTGGACACCCCTTGGTCTGGGGCTGTTTGTCATGGCTTGGGCTAGGCCCCAGTGAAGGCAAATCTTACTGCTTCAGCATACAATCACATTGTAGATGATTCTATGCTTCACCAACAGTTTGGGGAAGGCCTTTTCCTGTTTCAGCATGACAATGCCCCTGGGCACACAGCGAGGTCGATATTTTGTGGAAGAACTTGACTGGCCTGCACAGAGCCCTGACCTCAACCCCATCCAACACCTTTGGGATCAATCAGAAAGCCAACTGTGAGCCCGGCCAAATCGCCCAATCAGTTCCCGACCTCACTAATGCTCTTCTGGCTGAATGGAAGCAAATCCCTGCACAAATGCTCCAACATCAAGTATAAAGTCTTCACAGAAGAGTGGAGGTTGTTTTAACAGCAAAGGGTTGACCAACATGTTAATGCCCATAATTTTGGATGAGATGTTGGATGTCAGGTGTCCACATACTTTTGGCCATGTAATGCATCTCACAATAAATTATTTTCATTTTCAATATTGCAACCATTACAGTTATTTAACAGTACAGAGAAACCCTAGTTTACAGTATATCCAGGGTTTGGGGTTAAACAGTATGTACAGGGCCAGTGCACGTGTGCATTACAGTAATGACAAGTGTGCTTCATATGCACACAGGTGGGGGAGCAGAGTTTACAGGTGGGGGGGGGAACAGAGTTTACAGGTGGGGGGGGGCAGAGATTACAGGTGAGGGGGACAGAGTTTACAGGTGGGGGGGCAGAGTTTACAGGTGAGGGGGACAGAGTTTACAGGTGGGGGAACACAGTTTACAGGTGGGGGAGCAGAGTTTACAGGTGGGGGGACAGAGTTCCCAGGTGGGGGGAACAGACTTTACAGGTGGGGGGAACGGAGTTTACAGGTGGGGGCCAGAGTTTATAGGTGAAGGGGGCAGAGTTTATAGGTGAGGGGGGGACAGAGTTTACAGGTGGGGGGGAACAGAGTTTACAGGTGGGGGGGGGGGCAGAATTTATAGCTGAAGGGGGCAGAGTTTACAGGTGGGGGGGAACAGAGTTTACAGGTGGGGGGGGGGCAGAATTTATAGCTGAAGGGGGCAGAGTTTATAGGTGAGGGGGGACAGAGTTTACAGGTGGGGGGACAGAGTTTACAGGTGGGGGGGCAGAGTTTATAGGTGAAGGGAGCAGAGTTTATAGGTGAGGGGGCAGAGTTTATAGGTGAAGGGAGCAGAGTTTATAGGTGAGGGGGGAACAAAGTTTACAGGTGGGGGGGCAGTTTACAGGTGAGGGGGGACAGAGTTTACAGGTGGGGGGGCAGAGTTTATAGGTGAGGGGGGGACAGAGTTTACAGGTGGGGGGGAACAAAGTTTACAGGTGGGGGGCAGTTTACAGGTGAGGGGGCAGAGTTTATAGGCTAAAGCAGGGTGTCAGATGTCAGTCTGAGGCAACAGCAAAACCATGAGGATGATGATGACAGACAGAGGCATGATGAGGAGGAGAGGCCACATGGGCATTGACCACACCCCTGACCACACCCTGTGCCACACCCCTGACCACACCCTGTGCCACACCCTGCTTCTGGGGTCTTCAGTCGGAGCTCCATGTAGTGTCCTTCCACAGGGTCGACACAGAACCAGTGGTCTCACCTGAGATACACTTTCCTGAGAGAGAGGGAGAGAGAGACAGTAGGTGTGTAGTAGGTGTGTAATAGATTAATTATAGGTGTGGAGTAGGTGTGTAATAGATTAGTTATAGGTGTGTAGTAGGTGTGTAATGGATTAATTGTAGGTGTGTAGTAGCTGTGTAATAGATTAGTTATAGGTGTGTAGTAGATGTGTAATAGATTAGTTCTAGATGTGTAGTAGGTGTGTAATAGCACCTCCAGGATAGTGCGGTTGTGGGTGCGGTGAGGGCTGAGGCGGACACTCCAGCGATGGGCTCTGTGGCTCCGCCCCCCATCATCCTCACTCTCTGTGGTGTCCTGCCGTGCTAATCGCTGCCGCCGCCGCCTCCGAGAGCTCATTCGCTGAAGAGGGCTACCCCCCTGCAGTCTGCGCCAATCACAGCACAAAGAAAGCCGAGAGCTCATTCGCTGGAGAGGACTACCCCCCTGCAGTCTGCGCCAATCACAGCACAAAGACAGACAGTCCTGCATGTGTCTACAGGAACATGTGTGCACTGTGTGCGATTTGTGAATTGTGCGTATGTAAGCTAATGTGTGTACAATAATGGGGTGTATGTGCATAATGCAACAGATTGTACAGCATGTGTAAATAGTAAATTACAGTTAATTGTTTGTGCGCATGGTGTATTATAGCATATGTGTATGATGTATTGTGTATAGAATATATGTATGGTGTTTGTAAAGTTTATTGTGAATGTTTATATGGTGCATTGTGTATATGCATGGTGTATAGTCTATGCGTATTGTGTGCATATAGTGCACAGTGTGTGTGTATAGTATATAATGAATGTGTATTGTGTATTCATATGGTGCACAATGTACATTGTATTGTAACACACAGCATATAAGGTACCTGTTGTCTGTGTCCTCTATATCAGCATCAGCATCACTGTCTCCCTGTGGGTCTGAAAGCAGACACTCCTCCTGTAGGGGAATGTAGAGTACATTAGTGCTGTGTACAGTGACAAGGGGCACTAACACAACACTAATATACTCTATTACAGTGATAGGGGGTGCTAACACAGCACTAATATACTCTACTACAGTGGTAGGGAGCGCTAACACAGCACTAATATACTCTACTACAGTGACAGGGAGCGCTAACACAGCACTAATATACTCTACTACAGTGATAGGGGATGCTAACAAAGCACTAATATACTCTACTACAGTGATGGGTGCTAACACAGCACTAATGTACTATACTACAGTGACAGGGAGCACTAACACAGCACTAATATACTCTACTACAGTGACAGGGAGCGCTAACACAGCACTAATATACTCTACTACAGTGACAGGGAGCGCTAACACAGCACTAATATACTCTACTACAGTGACAGGGTGCGCTAACACAGCACTGATATACTCTACTACAGTGACAGGGGGCGCTATAAGACAGACTCACCCTCAGAGAATGGGGGCCACAGCAGTGTGAGCACCAACCCTGCTCATACACACACTCCTTGCCCTGACTACACACACACACCCTGCTCATATCAACACCATCCACACCCTCCACCTACCAGAGAAAGAGAGAGAAAGAGCCAATACAGTAAATACAGCACAATACAGTACATTAGCATTGCACTGAGAGATAATACAGTATATACACACTGCACACTACATTACATTAATACTGCACTGAGAGAGAGGGTAATACAGTATATACCCTCTGCACCGAGAGAGAGGGTTAATACAGTATATACCCGCTGCACACTACAGTACATTAACACTGCACTGAGAGAGAGGGTTAATACAGTATATACACACTGCACTGAGAGAGAGGTTTAATACAGTATATACACACTGCATACTACAGTACATTAACACTGCACTGAGAGAGAGGGTTAATACAGTATATACACACTGCACACTACAGTACATTAACACTACACTGAGAGAGGGTTAATACAGTATATACCCACTGCACACTACAGTACATTAACGCTGCACTGAGAGAGAGGGTTAATATAGTATATACACACCGCACACTACAGTACATTAACACTGCACTGAGCGAGAGGGTTAATACAGTATATACACACTGTACACTACAGTACATTAACACTGCACTGAGAGAGGGCTAATACAGTATATACCCACTGCACACTACAGTACATTAACACTGCACTGAGAGGGAGGGTTAATACAGTATATACACACTGCACTGAGAGAGAGGTTAAATACAGTATATACACACTGCATACTACAGTACATTAACACTGCACTGAGAGAGAGGGTTAATACAGTATATACACACTGCACACTACAGTACATTAACACTGCACTGAGAGAGGGTTAATACAGTATATACCCACTGCACACTACAGTACATTAACACTGCACTGAGAGGGCTAATACAGTACATACACACTGCACACTAAAGTACCTTAATACTGTATTGAGAGAGGGTTAATGCAGTATATACCCACTGCACTGAGAGAGAGGGTTAATACAGTATATACACACTGCACACTACAGTACATTAACGCTGCACTGAGAGAGAGGGTTAATATAGTATATACACACTGCACTGAGAGAGGGCTAATACAGTATATACCTGCTGCACACTACAGTACATTAACACTGCACTGAGCGAGAGGGTTAATACAGTATATACACACTGTACACTACAGTACATTAACACTGCACTGAGAGAGGGCTAATACAGTATATACCCACTGCACACTACAGTACATTAACACTGCACTGAGAGAGAGGGTTAATACAGTATATACACACTGCACACTACAGTACATTAACACTGCACTGAGCGAGAGGGTTAATACAGTATATACCCGCTGCACACTACAGTACATTAACACTGCACTGAGAGAGAGGGTTAATACAGTATATACACACTGCACTGAGAGAGAGGTTTAATACAGTATATACACACTGCACTGAGAGAGAGGGTTAATACAGTATATACACACTGCACACTACAGTACATTAACACTGCACTGAGCGAGAGGGTTAATACAGTATATACACACTGTACACTACAGTACATTAACACTGCACTGAGAGAGGGCTAATACAGTATATACCCACTGCACACTACAGTACATTAACACTGCACTGAGAGAGGGTTAATACATTATATACACACTGCACTGAGAGAGGGTTAATGCAGTATATACACACACTGCACACTACAGTACATTAGCACAGCACTGAGAGGGTTAATTTACACACTTGTATGCAGTGTGTGTTTGTGTGTGTGTGTGTGTGTGTGTGTGTGTGTGAGAGAGAGAGAGAGAGAGAGAGAGAGAGAGAGAGAGAGGTGGGGTAAAGAATGAACTTGGGAGACAGGACACAGTTGTTACTTGATCGGGATAACAGGTCTGTAGCTGCAAATAATATAATTTTAACAAAATGGCTATGCAGCGGAGCACTGTCAGACTGTTGTGTTACAGAAGCGATTACACACAAGCACCAAGTGCTGTACCTCGCAGTCACGCGCAGAGCTTTCACCGGTGGGAAAGGGCGCGCTGGGATCTGAGTCGCGTGGCTTCATCCTCCTGCTGTTCCCGCACAGCCGCGGCTCTCGGTCCTCTGGAGAAACGCCTTCGCAAGAGAGAGCGAGAAAACGCGTTCTCTGTCACCACATCTCACCCTCTTCTGTCGCTCACGCGCTACACGAATGTTTTAAGTTGTTATGTAAATACGAATGACGTCACTTAGAAAATAAGGGAAATATGTTTGGTTGAAATATAGCCTATATAATCATGTCATAATGCAAACATTTTGAAACTTATCGTTTAACGCATAAAGAATACTCTCTTGCCATGTCAGAGTCAGGCAGCCAAATGGATGGGAGAAAAGCAATCATAGGCAAGTGGTGTGTATTGCTGTAGCCCGTTTTTTGTCTTCTCGGCAGCTGGTTTAATCTTAAATTCCGTCATAAGCCAGCACAAATATTCATTGCGTGACAACTTTTTCGACAGAAAACATCTTTGGCATTTTCTCCAATTAAACCAGATGTGCAGTCTAAAACAAACTAAAGATGGGTTACCTTCATGACTGCAACTGCACTGGTACAACAGAATTCCGAATCGTCTCATACGGTATTATGTAATATCAAGGCAATGTTACCCCAGCCATCGTTACTCAGTCAAAAATTAATCATTACCGATGTACAATAATATGAAATGTCTTACTAGCGGATTTTTACATTGCAGTTGTTCCGCAAATAGGCTCCCTTTAACTTTACATCGTGGTTAAAACTCCGTGTGATGTTTGAAGAATTTTTAACGTAGCCTACCATTGCTCCAAAATATTTTCCTCTGAAAATCCTTATAACTATAGACTGTCTTCTGTATGACTGACATAGGCTACATAGCTGTAAAAAATTCCCACGGGCTACTAAAATGGAAGCTCACAGAGTGCCTAAAATAATTGACATTGTCATCAGCTATGAGCGCCAGCACTCGAGCGCTCACTGACACTGTCAGCGCAAGCATCGGGGGCGCGCCTACCACCTACTAAATTCCAAAACAATCCGCGGGGGTTTACGGACCGCCGGGGTGGGCCAGGGGTTCTGATGTTTCTACGCACCAGTCATAAATCTGCAAAAGGGCGGAAAGACAACCACATACACCAATCGCGGTTCTCAAGATAAAAAGAGGCGGTTTCAAAGGCGGGACACACCCGATGTCTTCTTCCGAAGGTATGATTAGATAGATGATGACAAATCATGACCAATCATAATCGAGGGGAGCAGTGTGCCAGTTTACACATGTAGGGCGCTTTGTGTCGCGTTGGGAATGCACTGTCCAGTTATTCGGGGACCTGGCCGATAATCTGACCGCCAATTACTACAGCACATCGGGGTCTCATGTAATCAGGAGAGTTTCAAACATGCGATTCCACGCAGGTGAAATTAGAAACCTACGGCACCATCAGTTTCGCTGCAACGTCGTCCTGAATAAAAATGTAAACTTAACCTTGAAATGGGATCAGTGCCAGCCTCGAACAGAGAAATTCTGCTTTATTCTTTAATTCGCGTGTACTACGCTATTTTTTTCCCCAATGGCGATACGATTTTATGTAATATAAACAACTAGACTGGCGCTTGAGAATATGAACGATTTGACAGGAATTCAGTTTTTCCCCCGTTCCAAGCGACAGAACGGGACTTTCCTCAGTTAGCGTTAATGGGCGGTAATTATGGAGGTCCCATGAGCCCAAATTCAAACAAACGGAAGTCTGGAGATGTTCAGACGGAGACAGACCGCACAATCAGACATGCAGAGGAGAAACTTGTGCAGCCCGGTTAAAAATCGCAACATGAAAACGCATTAAACGCACAGTTCAGTAATTAATGTTCTTAGGTCACATATGAGTAAATGTTAATACATTCTTAAATGGCATTATCTTACATTCATTAACAGATGCCCTTACCCAGAGCGACTTAGAACGTAGGAACGTATACATGCGGTCGCCTGATTAATGTGACCAATGGCGAACAACATCCCCAGACCAGCGAGTGGAGGTGCTGCATCACTAAAGCAAGCTAACCCAGTCATAGAGAACTTCAGTCGGGTCAAAACCTATATATGCAGTCCGCCAATGTGGAAATAAGTGAAGTACAGAGCACACACACACATACTCACACAGACACATGCATACGCACACACACACTCACACAGACACACACAGACACACACTCACACACACATACTCACAGATACTCACACAGACACATGCATACGCACACACACACTCACACAGACACACACAGACACACACTCACACAGACACATGCATACGCACACACACACACACACATACTCACACAGACACATGCATACGCACACACACACACACACACACACACACACATACTCACACATACTCACACAGACACATGCATACGCACAAACACACTCACACAGACACACACAGACACACACTCACACAGACACATGCATACGCACACACACACACACACTCACACTCACACAGACACACACACACGCATGTTTGTATTGCTATACTTGTGAGGACTTTCCATTGACTCCTTGACCCTAACATTCGTTCCGTAACCCCTAACCCTAACCCCAGCCACTACATGCTTAACCTTAACCCTAACCTTAACTTAATTGTAACCCTAACCCTAAGTCTTAACCCTAAAACAGCCTATTGAACTTGTGGGGACCAGCAAAAGGTCCCCACCTTGTGTAATTTTCCTCATCTTTTTATCCTTGTGGGGACATTTGGTTCTCACAAAGATAGTAATACATGCCCACACACACACAGTAATACCTTATTCAGACCTGGGTCAACTTCTTTCTGATTACTGAGACATTACTGGTCAGTTATTAATTATTAGTAGTTAACACACCTTTATATTTTCACAGTATTCTTTCACATGATTGTACGTTTTGTTATGGGTTTGTTTTGTTGCAATACCTTAAGGCACATTTTAGCAGCATCTCATGTTTTTAAAAATCCAGTGTTTACAATTTTTAGTAGCATCTAGTGTTTTGAATACGTATTTCACACAGGTTTTACCCTGATACTAACTTCAAGAAACTGTATTAATTTTTGCATGCCACTTCACTCAGAAAGAAATATGACTGCAAAATTGAAAAAGTAAAATGTTAGTAAGCAGAGGGAGTGACAGAGAGGGGTGGGGAGGGATTTCTATCGGTGGTTTTGTGTAAACAGGCTGTAATATAAACAGGAGATGAGGAAGTGATAATGAGATTAAGGGAAAGGGTGCAACACAAACAATTCAAACTGAAGCACAGCCACACAGAGATACCCTGCATTCAGTGAGAGAATCTGCATTCAGCGAGATACCCTCCATTCAGTGAGATACCCTGCATTCAGCGAGATACCCTGTATTCAGCGAGATACCCTGTATTCAGCGAGATACCCTGTATTCAGCGAGATACCCTGCATCCAGCGAGATACCCTGCATCCAGCGAGATACCCTGCATCCAGCGAGATACCCTCCATTCAGCGAGATACCCTGCATCCAGCGAGATACCCTGCATTCAGTAACCTGCGCTCACAGAGAGAACCTGCATCCAGCAAGAGAACCTGCATCCAGTGAGAGAACCTGCACTCACAGAGAGAACCTGCATCCAGTGAGAGAACCTGCACTCACAGAAATACTGCAGATACAGAGGGAAAGATACACAGACATTCGGGTAGATGTGGATATGATGTGGTGAGGCAGCAACAGGAGCATGATGATGATGATGAGATGAAGACAAGACCACCAGCCAGTCACAGAATTGACGTGGAGCGGGAGAGCCAATGAAACAAGCCGACGCTGAGAGGCCCCTCCCTCTGGGACTTGACGAACTCTGGCCCTCGTTCTTCAGCCCCACACCCCGGCTCCGCCTAAACACCTTGGATTTCTCAGACCTGTGGGACGAGGAGGACCTGGGCCTGGACAGCGCAGAGGAGAACAGGGCCCTGTCCTCTCAGGACTTCCCAAAATCAGCTCCTCCTCCTCCACCTCCTCCGCCCCCTCCACCCGCCCCACCACGCCCTGCCCCGCCCACCAACCGTACTCTCCGGCTCCACTGGAGGGCGCTGCACCACCTGCCCCTCCTCCCTCGCATTGGACACTTTGGACCCCAAACAATCTGGGCGGGGCTTGAACCCGTGGAGCTTGACACCCAAAACCTGGAGCACCTTTTTGAGAGCAAAAACAATAATACCCTCAGTGTGGAGGGGGCAAGGAGGGTGAGTCTGCCATACTGTAGTGCACAGTGTATATATACTGTATTAACCCTCTCTCTCAGTGCAGAGTGTATATACTGTATTAACCCTCTCTCAGTGCAGTGTGTATATACTGTATTAACCCTCTCTCTCAGTGCAGTGTGTATATACTGTATTAACCCTCTCTCTCAGTGCAGAGTGTATATACTGTATTAACCCTCTCTCAGTGCAGTGTGTATATACTGTATTAACCCTCTCTCTCAGTGCAGTGTGTATATACTGTATTAACCCTCTCTCTCAGTGCAGTGTGTATATACTGTATTAACCCTCTCTCTCAGTGCAGTGTGTATATACTGTATTAACCCTCTCTCTCAGTGCACAGTGTATATACTGTATTAACCCTCTCTCAGTGCAGTGTGTATATACTGTATTAACCCTCTCTCAGTGCAGTGTGTATATACTGTATTAACCCTCTCTGAGTGCAGTGTGAATATACTGTATTAACCCTCTCTCTCAGTGCAGTGTGAATATACTGTATTAACCCTCTCTCTCAGTGCAGTGTGTATATACTGTATTAACCCTCTCTCTCAGTGCACAGTGTATATACTGTATTAACCCTCTCTCAGTGCAGTGTGTATATACTGTATTAACCCTCTCTCAGTGCAGTGTGTATATACTGTATTAACCCTCTCTCAGTGCAGTGTGTATATTCTGTATTAACCCTCTCTCTCAGTGCAGTGTTAATGTTGGGTAGTGTTCAGTCAGTCAGCTTCCTCAGTGCAGTGTTAATGTACTGTAGTGTTTAGTCAGTTAGAGCTAATTTCTCTCAGTGCAGTGTTAATGTACTGCGGTGTTCAGTCAGTCAGCGCTAATCTCTCAGTGCAGTGTTAATACTCTGTAGTGTTCAGTCAGTGCTAATCTCTCTCAGTGCAGTGTTAATATACTGTAGTGTTCAGTCAGTGCTAATCTCTCTCAGTGCAGTGTTAATGTACTGCAGTGTGCAGTCAGTCAGTGCTAATCTCTCAGTGCAGTGATAATACTCTGTAGTGTTCAGTCAGTGCAAATCTCTCTCAGTGCAGTGTTAATATACTGTAGTATTCAGTCAGTGCTAATCTCTCTCAGTGCAGTGTTAATACTCTGTAGTGTTCAGTCAGTGTTAATCTCTCTCAGTGCAGTGTTAATACTCTGTAGTGTTCAGTCAGTGCTAATATCTCTCGGTGCAGTGTTAATGTACTGTAGTGTTCAGTCAGTGCTAATCTCTCTCAGTGCAGTGTTAATGTACTGTAGTGTGCAGTCAGTGCGTGTTCTTTCTCTCTCTCAGAGACAGCACTATATCTCTGTGTTGACGGTAAAGCGCAGTAACATCATCACCATCACCCTCAGCAGCCTGCCCCCCCCTCACCTGCTGCCCCCCGCCATCCTGAGCATGGACTGCTGTGTGCTGGACCGGGAGGACCTGCAGGTCAGGCGGCCCCACCTAAACCTGCCCACACAGACAGGAGTCACTACTAATCACTGTCGGTGTCACTAACCAATGAGCTTCCCATGCTCTTGGCCACCTGGCCAATAGAGTCAGAATTACACTGAGTGACAGACCTACTGGCCAATAATGTAAGACTTTACTGAGTGACCAACCTATGGACAAAAAGAGTTAGACTTCCCTGTGTGACTGACAGACTGGCCAATAATGTAAAACTTTACTGAGCGACCAAACTATTGACCAATAGAGTTAGCTTCCCTGTGTGACTGACAGACTGGCCAATAATGTAAGACTTTACTTACTGGCCTTCAGACCTCCATGTTCTTCCTTCCCTCTGTAGAAGCTACAGGCTCTGGTGCCCAGTCAGGAGGAGCTGTGCCTCATCCAGGAGGCCCAGGCCCGGTCCCCAGGCTCACCATTGGCCCCGGCTGAGCTCTGTCTCACCACGCTGGGAGCCATCCCTCACCTGAGACCAAGGCTTCAGCTCTGGGCCTTTGCTTTAGACTATGACACACTTGAAAGAGTAAGAGGCAGCCTAAAGAGGTTAAAGGGATGTAGATATTACATGGGTGTAGAGTGTAGATGTTATGGGGGTGTAGGAGCGTAGGCTGTAGATTATATAGGGGTGTAGGGTATAGAGTATAAATGGGTGTAGGGATTAGAGGTTGTAGATGTGCAGGGTTTACAGGTTGTAGGGCATAGAGGTTATAGGGGTGTAGGGTTACAGAAGTTGTAGGGGTGTAGGGTTTAGAGGTTGTAGGGCATAGAGATTATAGGGGTGTAGGGTTTAGATGTTGTAGGGGTGTTGGGTGCAGAAGTTGTAGGGGTGTAGGGTTTATAGCTTGTAGTGGTGTAGGGATTAGAGGTTGTAGTGGTGTAGGGGTGTAGGATTTAGAGGTTGTAGGATTGTAGGGATATAGGGATTAGAGGTTGTACAGTTTGTAGGGCATAGAGGTTATAGGGGTGTAGGATTTAGAGGTTGTGGGATTGTGGGGGTGTAGGGGTTAGAGGCTGTAGAGGTTGTAGGCAATAGAGTTTATAGGGGTGTAGGGATTAGACGTTGTAGGGGTGTAGGGTGTAGAAATTAGAGGTTGTAGGATTGTAGGGGTGTAGGGATTAGAGGTTGCAGGGGTGTAGGGATTAGACGTTATAGGGGTGTAAGGATTAGAGGTTGTAGGGGTATAGGGATTAGAGGTTGCAGGGGTGTAGGGATTAGATGTTATAGGGGTGTAGGGATTAGAGGTTATAGGGGTGTAGGGATTAGAGGTTGTAGGGGTGTAGGGATTAGAGGTTGTAGGGTGTAGGCTTTAGAGGTTGTAGGGTTGTAGGGTGCAGAAATTGTAGGGGTGGAGAGATCAGAGGTTGTAGGGGTGTAGGTTTTAGAGGTTGTAGGGGTGTAGGGTGCACCAGTTGTAGGGGTGTAGGGTGCAGAGGTTGTAGAGTTGTAGGGTGCAGAAGTTGTAGGGGTGGAGAGATTATATTATGACTCTTTTCATGTTACCTTTGGTTTAACCCTGTCACACCGTTCACAGCAGACTGCATTGCCGTCTCTGTCTTGCTCTCGGACAGGAAATTGCAGAGCCTCTATTTCACCTCAAGCAGGCCATGGAGCAGCTGGCCACCAGCCAGACCTTCCACCGTATCTTAGCAACTGTGCTAGCCATCGGCAACTTTCTCAACGGATGCAAGGTGTGCCTGTCCATCTCTGTCAGAGACATGCTCACTGTGAGCTGTTTCAGTTCCCTCCCTCCCTCATCCCTCCCTCCCTCTCTCTCCCTGGGCAGGCACGGGGGTTCGAGCTCAGTTACCTGGGAAAGCTGTCTCAGGTGAAGGACACACACAGCCGGCAGCCACTGCTTCAGCACGTCTGTGCTTTGCTGCTGCAGCTCTACCCACAATCCTCGGACCTGCTCTCCGAGCTCACAGCCGTCACACGCGCCAGCAAGGTAGGTTTACCTGTGTGTGCGTGGGCATGAGTGTGTGTACGTGTGTGAATGTGTGAATGTGTGTGTGAGCGTGTGCACGTGCATGAGTGTGTGTGCGTGTGTGAGTGTGTGAGTGTGTGTGCGTGTGTGAGTGTGTGTGCGTGTGTGAGTGTGTGCGTGAGCGTGTGCACGTGCGTGAGTGTGTGTGCATGTGCGAATGTGTGTCTGAGTGTGTGGGTGGGTGTGCATGTGTGAATGCATGTGTGAGCGTGTCCGTGTGTGTGTGAACAGGTTTGTCTGTGTGTGTGTAAGTGTGAGTGTGTGAATGTGTGTGTGAGCATGTGCGGGTGTGTGCATGTGTGAATGTGTGTGTGTGTGTGTGTGTGTGTGTGTGTGTGTGTGTGTGCATGTGTGTGAGCGTGTGCGTGAATGTGTGAACATGTTTGTGTGTGTATGAGTGTGTGTGCGTGTGCATGTGTGAATGTCTGTTTGAGCGTGTGTGTGAATGTGTGTGTGTGTGTATGTGCATGTAAGTGTGTGTGCATGTGCAGATTTGTGCCTGTGTGTGAGTGTGTCTGTGTACATGCATGTGCACATTTGTGACTCTGGGTCTGAGTGAGAGAATGTGTTTCTGTGTGTGTGGGTTTGAGAGTGGGAGTGTGTTTCTGTGTGTGTGGGTTTGAGAGAGGGAGTGTGTTTCTGTGTGTGTGGGTTTGAGAGAGGGAGTGTGTTTCTGTGTGTGTGGGTTTGAGAGAGGGAGTGTGTTTCTGTGTGTGTGGGTTTGAGAGAGGGAGTGTTTTTCTGTGTGTGTGGGTTTGAGAGAGGGAGTGTGTTTCTGTGTGTGTGGGTTTGAGAGAGGGAGTGTGTTTCTGTGTGTGTGGGTTTGAGAGAGGGAGTGTGTTTCTGTGTGTGTGGGTTTGAGAGAGGGAGTGTGTTTCTGTGTGTGTGGGTTTGAGAGAGGGAGTGTGTTTCTGTGTGTGTAATGAATGGGGGCTGGCAGATGAAATGTCCATCATTGATTGGCCTCTATTGGACGGCAGTAATCGATATGGGCCCGTTTCTGTCCTGCCTGTAGTGCTGGGAGTCATATTTTTATGCGTTTTCATTGGCTGCCAGCGCAGACCATGGGCTGCATCAGTGCCCGTTCAATAGCCCTCTCACAGTAAGCTCCTCCCCCAGTGGGAGCCCTCTCACAGTAAGCTCCTCCCCCAGTGGGAGCCCTCTCACAGTAAGCTCCTCCCCCAGTGGGAGCCCTCTCACAGTAAGCTCCTCCCCCAGTGGGAGCCCTCTCACAGTAAGCTCCTCCCCCAGTGGGAGCCCTCTCATAGTAAGCTCCTCCCCCAGTGGGAGCCCTCTCACAGTAAGCTCCTCCCCCAGTGGGAGCCCTCTCACAGTAAGCTCCTCCCCCAGTGGGAGTACTCGCAGGTGGGGTCAAACCTTGCGCAGCTGCAGGCCCGCTGCAAGGCATGCTGGGAGCAGCTGAACCTGCTGGAGCAGGTGGAGGACGGGCAGGAGCATGCGGAGAGCCTGAGAAAGAAACTCCCTCACTTCCTGAGAGAGAGCGAGGAGAGACTGAGCATTCTGAAGGCTGTACATCGCCGAGTCATCAACAGGTACCTCAACCCCCTTATTCACCAATCAACAGCCACCACCTCCCCCTTATTCACCAATCAACAGCCACCACCGCCCCCTTATTCACCAATCAACAGCCACCACAACCCCCTTATTCACCAATCAACAGCCACCTCAACCCCCTTATTCCCCAATCAACAGCCACCACAACCCCCTTATTCACCAATCAACAACCACCACAACCCCCTTATTCATCAATCAAAAACTACCACAACCCCCTTATTCACCAATCAACAGCCACCTCAACCCCCTTAATCACCAATCAACAGCCACCACAACCCCCTTATTCACCAATCAAAAACTACCACAACCCCCTTATTCACCAATCAACAGCCACCACAACCCCCTTATTCACCAATCAACAGGTACCACAACCCCCTTATTCACCAATCAACAGGTACCACAACCCCCTTATTCACCAATCAACAGCCACCTCAACACTCTTATTCACCAATCAACAGGTACCACAACCCCCTTATTCACCAGTGATGGTCATAATTATGAGATAATGGTGAGGATGATGATGGTGCATGATCTCCTCTTCCTCTCGGCAGGTTCCACTCCTTCCTGCTGTATTTGGGGTACACTCCACAGTCAGTGCGCTCCCTGAGAGCGGAGACCTTCTGCAAAAGCATCAGCGACTTCGCTCTGGAATACAAAACCACTCGACACGCCATCCTCCAACAAAGGGAGAGAGAGGAGAGGGGCACCCCAAATACCCCCACCCCTCGCCATACCCCCACACAGGTACCCCAATACCCCCACCCCTAGCCACACCTCCACACAGGTACCACAAATACCCCCACCCCTAGCCACACCCCCACACAGTTACCACTAATACCCCCACCCCAAGCCACACCCTCACACAGGTACCCCAAATACCCCCACCCCAAGCCACACCCCCCACAGGTACCCCAATACCCCCAAATCACACCACCACACAGCTACCCCAATGCCCCCAAATCACACCCCTACACAGGTACCCCAATACCCCCCAACCACACCCCTACACAGGTAGCCCCAATACCCCCCAACCACACCCCTATACAGGTACCCCAATACCCCCCAAACCCACCCCTACACAGGTACCCCAATACCCCCCAACCACACCCCTATACAGGTAGCCCAATACCCCCCAACCACACCCCTACATAGGTACCCCAATACCCCCCAACCACACTCCTGCGCAGGTACCACTGACAAACATGTCCCACCAAAGTACCTTTGACTGCAAAATAAGTGATGGCAGTAGTGTAGGTATATATAGTTATATATACTATATGACTATAATTATACTTGCTCACCCAGGAGAGTTTGGAGCAGTACATGTTGGAGGAGATTCTGCGCACACCTGAATCCACCCACTTTGACCCCATTCTGCCCCGTCACCGAAATAAACGCACAGGTGAGACACACAACCGCACAGGTGAGACGTACGAACACACAGGTGAGACAAACGCACAGGTGAGACGTACAAACACATAGGTGAGACAAACGCACAGGTGAGACACACAACCGCACAGGTGAGACGTACGAACACACAGGTGAGACAAACGCACAGGTGAGACGTACAAACACATAGGTGAGACAAACGCACAGGTGAGACACACAACCGCACAGGTGAGATGTACGAACACACAGGTGAGACACACAACCGCACAGGTGAGACGTACAAACGCACAGATGAGACAAACGCACAGGTGAGACACACAACCGCACAGGTAAGATGTACGAACACACAGGTGAGACAAACGCACAGGTGAGACGTACAAACACATAGGTGAGACAAACGCACAGGTGAGACACACAACCGCACAGGTGAGATGTACGAACACACAGGTGAGACAAACGCACAGGTGAGACACACAACCGCACAGGTGAGATGTACGAACACACAGGTGAGACAAACGCACAGGTGAGACGTACAAACAGACAGGTGAGACACACAAACACACAGGTGAGATGTACGAACACACAGGGGAGACAAATGCACAGATGAGACATACAATAGCAAAGGGGAGATGTAGAAATGCACAGATGAGACAGATACTTAATACAGGTGAGACAGCCCAAGGGACCAGGAGGTTTTGGTAGGTGAAACTGTACCAGGGTTCACACAGAAGAGTCAGTACAAGCTGTGTGTCTTTGCAGGTGTTCTGTCCCGGAGGCTGAAGTGGTGAGAGGTAATCTGTCTGGGTGGCACACCTGGATTCACGGCACACTGGCTGCTCTGAAACTCACCGTTCCACAGACACACCGCCTGCACTTGGAGAATGAAGAACTAAAGCCTGCAGTTTCTCTCTCTCTCTCTCAACTCCATTGTAGCTCAGTGGAGTTCAAACCAAGAGTAGCTTTATCACACACATGCACACACACACACACAATCACACACATGTAAACACACGCACAATCACACACGCACACAAGCACAGTGAAGCTGCTCAGTGGCCAACAATAAAGGATTGTGATTGTACTGGGCAGCTCCCAGGTGTGAATGTGTATGAGTGTGAAGCAGGGTGTTGCTGCAAAAGAGCATCCGTGCTCAGCGAACCTACCCTGGGTAAATAAAGGTTAAATAAAGAAAAAATAAAAAAAAACACATCACATGCATATCTTGTTGGCCTTGCACGCTGGCACACTGCTCAGGGAAACATAGATAAGTCCTCACAAACAGAATAGTTCTCTCCTGCTTCTCTCCTCAGGGAAACATAGATAAGTCCTCACAAACAGAACAGTTCTCTCCTCCTTCTCTCCTCAGGGAAACTTAGATAAGTCCTCACAAACAGAATAGTTCTCTCCTGCTTCTGTAGTCCTATAAGTGAGCAAACAGTGCAACAACATATACTTTACAAATTCAACACAATGAAAAATAAATTATTTTCTTAAATGCTATAATTTGTGTGTGCTTTTGTGCGTGTTTATTTGTGTGTGTGTGTGTGTATGTGCGTGTCTGTGGGTTTGTGTACATGGGTATGTGTGTGTATATGTGTGTGTATACGGGTAGGTGAGTAGATATGTGTGTTTGTGTACATGGGTTTGTGTTTGTGTGTGTGTGTGTGTGTGTGTGGGTGGGTGAGTGGGTTTGTGTACATGGGTTTGTGTATGTGTGTGTGTGGGCTTGTGTGTTTGTGTACATGGGTTTGTGTGTGTGTGTGTGTGTGTGTGTGTGTGTGTGTGTATGGGTGGGCTTGTGTGTTTGTCCACTTGGGTTTGTGTGTGTGTGTGTGTGTATGTATGTGGGTGGGTGGGTTTGACTTTTCATATGAGTGTGTGAATGTGCATGTATGTAAACAACAGTAACAACAGCTATTTTACCATGGCAAATAGTTATATTGTTGGTATTATTCTGATATGGTTTTTGAAAATAGACCTTGGATTTGGGATAGGTGCTGTAGAAATAAAACATTTATTATTATTATTATTATTATTATTACTATTATTATTATTGCATAATCATTGGATATTGGATTTCTTCTGGAATTATCGAAGTATATTAAACAATACTAAGTGAATGGCAGTCTACTGACTGTCATTCCTACTATCCAATTACCTTCCATGTCTCTTTCAGAAGGTGGGGCATAGCCATTCAAGTGACAGATATATTAACCACTAACGGGAACTTATGACGGAATTGGGAGCCACTAAAACACGACTATTAAGAATTAAGAGCGGGGTTGCGTCAGCGAGTCCAATAGGCTTCGTAGTTCCATGCCTGCACCGGCAGGCTACCAGACGCCATTTCGTGAGAGACTGCGATCTGCGCGTACGAACAATAAACAAGTTGTTTAGATCACAACATTTTACCTAGCTGATCACCCTTCTTAGTATTTTGATTTAACAGCCGTTTCTTCCATACCTATCCTTAGGAATTTAGATTTTTGTGATTTTCAACCCGTTTGGACCGGACTGTGATTATTTGGGGGTTTCTGTCGTTCATTTTGTGAAACACTGCAGGCAGCACAGTAGAGCTAGTATTAATTACCTTGGTGAATAGCTGTCTGTAAAATTTACTTCACTCTTAGAATTAAAATTTTCCCTCGACAAATGTCCCTCCATGCACTCGCTCCGGGAGTTTTGTAACAATACATTTTATTAAAGAAAATACGGGAAACGGCGTTCTTATAAAGGAACAATGCTTTCATTAAATGGATTTTATCGTGGTTTAAATGGTAATCCTGTTATTATTAATATTTTACGTTTTGTTATTCATTACGCAAGTCTTCAATATACGTTTTTTAAATGGGCTTTTCTGAACTTTTCCACTGCTTACTGTTTAGGTTCATTGATGTGCCTTAAAACTTTGAATATCATTATGGCATACTACCATAGACAATAGAAATTACTACTGAGGTTGTTGAATTCGGTTAGTTGTAGTGAAGACCGAACAATTTGCCAATGAAATGTAAATATGTATTTTTATTTCCAGCGCATGAATGAAGAGGCAGACTGATACGCATGTGTACGCCCAGTTCTCTTGAAAACATTGCCTCTTTCACAAAATGTCCGAGCTTCGTACTGCAGCACTTTGAATGTTTGATCAGTGAGTTAAAATGTTTATCAGTGAATGAGTGACCAGTGAGTAGAGTGTGCTGTACTTTCGTTATTCGACTAGGTTAGCCTACCAGGTATTTCTCGCCGCAATCTATGGTTTTTTTAAAAAGCAGGCTACAGTACAGTAATGAACTTCACCTGTCAGGTCAAACGGACTATTGAATGTACAGTGGCTTCCAAAATTAGTTCCAAGGTCTGTGGACTTAAAGTAATCAAACATTATCAAAATTAAGCAACGTTACAGGTACCACAACCAACCTGCAGTCCTACATCTTCACCAGCAGATGGCAGTGACAGCCACAGTAACCGTTTGCTTTGTGATGTTACAGAGTGATAGTGGAGTTCATTTTGTAGCAGTAATTTTATTGTCTGGTGGAACATTTTGAATAAATTCATTTCTGCTGGGCTGTACCACATAAATTTTTTTTATTAATCTGATTTTTAAAAATGAGACCGTGCTGTGAGGCGACAGTGCAACCCACTGCACCACCGGGCCGTCCCAATTACAGAGTAAAGTGAAGAAACATTTTTAGCGACATTTCAGTGACTTCTTAATTTTGTTACATTATTCCCCACTCTTTCCTCCATGTAGACTAATTCCTTTGGTACTGTAAACCACCACTACTCTACCACTACTTTATAGCATTACTCCCCTGGCTATCCCCCATCACTACTCTCCTCCAGCCTGACTCTCCTCCATCAGTACTCTCCTCCATTACTACTCTCCTCCATCACTACTCTCCTCCATTACTACTCTCCTCCACCACTTCTCTCCTCCACCACTACTCTCCTCCATTACTGCTCTCCTCCACCACTGCTCCCCTCCATCACTACTCTCCTCCACCCTGACTCTCCTCCATCACTATTCTCCTCCACCACTACTCTCTTCCATTACTACTCTCCTCCACCACTACTCTCCTCCACCATGACTCTCCTCCATTACTACTCTCTTTCATCACGACTCTCCTCCACCACTACTCTATCACTACTTTATATCATTACTCCACACAGACTCTCCTCCATCACTACTCTAACACTACTTAGCATTACTCCACCACTACTCTCCTCCACCCTGAGTCTCCTCCATCACTATTCTCCTCCACCACTAATCTATCACTACTTTATATCATTACTCCACTCTGACTCTCCTTCATTACTACTCTCCTCCACCACTAGTCTATCACTACTTTATATCATTACTCCACCTTGACTCTCCTCCATCACTACTCTCCTCCACCCTGACTCTCCTCCATCACTACTGACTGTACCCTGTCATTCCTCTGCACTGTCACAGAAGTACTTCTCCTGTACTCACTGTTGCTACTGACAGACACTATTCTACAATGCTGCTTTAATCTGTTACTACTGACCACACTATTTTACACTCCTGCTTTGCTCTGTTACTACTGACCACACTATTCTACACTCCTGCTTTACTCTGTTACTACTGACCACACTATTCTACAGTCCTGCTTTACTCTGTTACTACTGACCACACTATTTTACACTCCTGCTTTACTCTGTTACTACTGACCACACTATTCTACACTCCTGCTTTACTCTGTTACTACTGACACGCTATTTTACACTCCTGCTTTACTGTGTTACTACTGACCATGCTATTCTACACTCCTGCTTTACTCTGTTGCTACTGACCACACCATTCTACACTCCTGCTTTACTCTGTTACTATTGGGCTGTGCTGTAAAGTTTGGGGGAGAGGGGGGGCAGGAATGGGCTGTGCTGTAAAGTTTGGGGGAGGGGGGGCAGGAACAGGCTGTGCTGGAAAGTTTGGGGGAGGGGGGCAGGAATGGGCTGTGCTGTAAGGTTTGGGAGGGACAGGAATGGGTTGTGCTGTAAAGTTTGGGGGAGGGGGGCAGGAATGGGTTGTGCTGTAAAGTTTAGGGGAGGGGGGCAGGAATGGGTTGTGCTGTAAAGTTTGGGGGAGGGGGGCAGGAATGGGCTGTGCTGTAAAGTTTGGGGGAGGGGGACATGAATGGGCTGTGCTGTAAAATTTGGGGGAGGGGGGCAGGAATGGGCTGTGCTGTAAAGTTTGGGGGAGGGGTGGCAGGAATGGGCTGTGATGTAAAATTTGGGGGAGGGGGGCAGGAATGGGCTGTGCTGTAAAGTTTGGGGGAGGGGTGGCAGGAATGGGCTGTGCTGTAAAGTTTGGGAGAGGGGGCAGGAAAGGGCTGTGCTGTAAAGTTTGGGGGAGGGGGGGCAGGAACAGGCTGTGCTGGAAAGTTTGGGGGAGGGGGGCAGGAATGGGCTGTGCTGTAAGGTTTGGGAGGGACAGGAATGGGTTGTGCTGTAAAGTTTGGGGGAGGGGGGCAGGAATGGGTTGTGCTGTAAAGTTTGGGGGAGGGGGGCAGGAATGGGCTGTGCTGTAAAGTTTGGGGGAGGGGGACATGAATGGGCTGTGCTGTAAAATTTGGGGGAGGGGGGCAGGAATGGGCTGTGCTGTAAAGTTTGGGGGAGGGGTGGCAGGAATGGGCTGTGATGTAAAATTTGGGGGAGGGGGGCAGGAATGGGCTGTGCTGTAAAGTTTGGGGGAGGGGTGGCAGGAATGGGCTGTGCTGTAAAGTTTGGGAGAGGGGGCAGGAAAGGGCTGTGCTGTAAAGTTTGGGGGAGGGGGCAGGAATGGGCTGTGCTGTAAAGTTTGAGGGAGGGGGGCAGGAATGGGCTGTGCTGTAAAGTCTGGGGGAGGGGGGCAGGAATGGGCTGTGCTGTAAAGTTTGGGGGAGGGGGGCAGGAATGGGTTGTGCTGTAAAGATTGGGGGAGGGGGGCAGGAATGGGCTGTGCTGTAAAGTTTGGGGAGGGGGGCAGGAATGGGCTGTGCTGTAAAGTTTGGGGAAGGGGGGCAGGAATGCGCTGTGCTGTAAGGTTTGGGGGAGGGGGGTAGGAATGGGCTGTGCTGTAAAGTTTGGGGGAGGGGTGGCAGGAATGGGCTGTGCTGTAAACTTTGGGGGAGGGGGGCAGGAATGGGCTGTGCTGTAAAGTTTGGGGGAGGGGGGTGTGTTTGATGTTGAGAGGAGACTTTGTGCTGCCGGTCCACTCACTGCATGAGAATTAGAAACAGCTTTAGAGAACAAAACCAGAGGGACGGAGAGCGAGAGAGGGAGAGGGGGGAGACACAGAGAAGAACAGAGAGGGAAGATAAAAGGAGAGTGAGAGGGAGGGAGGGAGGGAAGGAGAGAGTGGGTCTTTGTGTGGGACTCTGCTTGGTGCCAGGAGTCTCCCATGGCTAGCAGAAGATCAGGTCACTTTCTCCCTCTCTCTTCTTATAGTCCTCAATCACACTTTTTCTTGCCTCTATTCTCTCTCTTTCTCCATTCTCCTCATCCCTCCCTCTCCTCCAATCCCTTAATATCGCTGTCTCTCAGCAGGAGATTTTAAGGCGAGGGTCAGATTTTAAGACTTTATTTTCCACGGAAGTGAGATTAGAAGGTTAGGTTTTAGCATAGCTATGTTTAAATAAAGTTCAGCCTCACTCCACATGCACAGCTGATTGTATGATGACTGACAAAATGGACAGCTGTAACTAGGTAGAGTGTGTGTGTGTCTGTGTATGTGTGTGTGTTTGTGGGCATGTATTACTGTCTTTGTGAGAACCAAATGTCCCCACAAGGATAGAAAGATGAGGAAAATTACGCAAGACCTTTTGCTGGTCCCCACAAGTTCAAGAGGCTGTTTTAGGGTTAGTCCTAATGTGTATATATCTATTTTTTTTACTCCCCTTGCTATTGCACTATCCCTTTTGCTGATGAAACACTGCAAATGTCCCTGCTGTGGGACCAATAAAGGATTATCTTATCTTATCTTAGGGTTAGGGTTCCAATTAGGTTAAGGTTCGGGTAAAGGTTAGGCATGTAGTGGTTGGGGTTAGGGTTAGGGTTAGAGGTTACGGAATGAATGTAAGCCAATGGGAAGTCCTCACAAGTATAACAATGCAAACGTGTGTGTGTGTGTGTGTGTGTGTGTGCGCGCAAGTGTGTGTGTATGTGTATGTATGTGTGTGTGTGTGTGTGTGTGTGTGTGTGTATTTATGTACAGATGTGGGGCTTTGTGTGTCACAGCACTGCTGTCCTCCAGCCACACTAAAGTAGGTCAGCTGTGATTGTGATGTCACTCCCTGTGGAATCAGCTTGACAGCCAATCACACATAGACACACCCTTATCTCTCCCAAGAGAACACACAGGCATATTCACTTCCAACCTCTACTGCCTCAGTCCCCTGGGGGCACTGATTCCAGATCAGCCACAGGTTACATGTACACCAGGAGCTAAGGCTGGATAACTGACTCCAAATCAGCCAGAATTTCCATGTACACCAGGAGCTAAGGATGGATAACGGACTCCAGATCAGCCAGAATTTCCATGTACACCAGGAGCTAAGGCTGGATAACTGACTCCAAATCAGCCAGAATTTCCATGTACACCAGGAGCTAAGGCTGGATAACTGACTCCAGATAAAGTAAGTACAACTGTCAACATGAAGCCATGTTTTAAGAATGCTATTCATCATCTCCCATAAATAATTTCCAAAATATTGTACTAATATGTATATTCTTAGGCCTTTTGGTCCATGCTGACTCTATAGCATCACACATTTTTTATTGGACAGGACAGTGTAGAGACAGGAAGTATGGAGAGCAACAGACATGCAACAAAGTTTGCATGGCTGGAATCTATAAATAATTTTTTGTTTATCACACCATTCCCTGTAAACTCAAGACTGTAGAGCATGAAAGGACAGGAGGACAGCTGTTTCTGAGATGCTGGAACCACCACATCTGGCACCAACATTCACACCACGGTTAAGGTCACTGAGATCATGCATTTTTGCAATTCAAATGTTTAGCCAAACAACAACCAAACCTCTTCACCATGTCTGCATGCTTTATGTGTAGCAGGTTATTTGCATTATCAAGCAGGTGTATGTAATAAATTGGCCACAGATATATACTGTATATAGTGCCATAGTTTGGAAGCATTTATGCTAACTACAGAACTTTCACAAGTGAAGCCAAGCTAAACCAAGCAACTGTTGCTATGATGTCTGTGGCCAAGCAACCAGTGAAGGAGGGCACTGGCATGCACAGAGCCCAGCTCTCCTACATTAGACCAGCTGTCCCTGTGAAAGAGTACTGGCATGCACAGAGCCCAGCTCTCCTACATTAGACCAGCTGTCCCTGTGAAAGAGCACTGGCATGCACAGAGCCCAGCTCTCCTACATTAGACCAGCTGTCCCTGTGAAAGAGCACTGGCATGCACAGAGCCCAGCTCTCCTACATTAGACCAGCTGTCCCTGTGAAAGAGTACTGGCATGCACAGAGCCCAGCTCTCCTACATTAGACCAGCTGTCCCTGTGAAAGAGCACTGGCATGCACAGAGCCCAGCTCTCCTACATTAGACCAGCTGTCCCTGTGAAAGAGCACTGGCATGCACAGAGCCCAGCTCTCCTACATTAGACCAGCTGTCCCTGTGAAAGAGAACTGGCATACACAGAGCCCAGCTCTCCTACATTAGACCAGCTGTCCCTGTGAAAGAGAACTGGCATGCACAGAGCCCAGCTCTCCTACATTAGACCAGCTGTCCCTGTGAAAGAGCACTGGCATGCACAGAGCCCAGCTCTCCTACATTAGACCAGCTGTCCCTGTGAAAGAGAACTGGCATGCACAGAGCCCAGCTCTCCTACATTAGACCAGCTGTCCCTGTCAATACAAGAGGAGTTTCATCCCTTCAATACAGCAAGAATTACACCCCATCAAAACAGCAGGAGTATCACCGCATCAAAACAGCAGGGTCATCTCTAAGCAGTTTCAGAAGCATGATAATGTCACTGCCTATATTAATAGTCATCAGATCTCAACCCAAATCTGAATTTACGAGAAACTCTGGAACACGAGTCATTTGGCTTTCTCTTGGAAGAGTTCTGTGTGGCATTTTGCCCACAGAGCTCTTGTTGCTGGTGGGCTCTGTGTCCTGGCACACACGGGCCATGCCGCCCAACCCAGCCCCTATAAATGACTGCTTCCATTGGTGGCACAGAGAATAAAGCTGTTATTTTTTACACCTGAGCTGGAATCCTGTGAGATGCCTAAACTGCTCTAATCTAGACCCACTGTCAGCTGTTTCCTGTCAAACAAAGAGCAGCCGTTTCCTCCACCACTCCCTCTGCCTTCCTGTAGCTACAGCAGTCAGTGTGGTAAACATGCTAATACTACTGCCTGCTATAAGCATCAAGATCATTTGGTTTCTCATATTTCATTAAACTGCTGCTCCTCTGACAGCCTTGAATCACATGCTATTATAGAGCAATCCAAAAGTGTACCTTCGCTCTGGGGCTGATTTCACAGCTATGCTCTATAAGTGGAAAATTCCACTGGAGCATCACCCAGTACTCCTCACCCAGTCCCCATCACCCAGTACCCCTCACCCAGTCCCCATCATCCAGTACCCCTCATCCAGTACCCCTCACCCAGTCCCCATCATCCAGTACCCATCACCCAGTCCCCATCATCCAGTACCCCTCACCCAGTACCCCTCATCCAGTACCCCTCATCCAGTACCCCTCACCCAGTACCCCTCACCCAGTACCCCTCATCCAGTACCCCTCACCCAGTCCCCATCACCCAGTCCCCATCACCCAGTCCCCATCATCCAGTACCCATCATCCAGTACCCATCACCCAGTACCCCTCACCCAGTACCCCTCATCCAGTACCCCTCACCCAGTACCCATCACCCAGTCCCCCTCATCCAGTCCCCCTCATCCAGTACCCTTCACCCAGAACCCATCACCCGGTACCCATCACCAGGTACCCATCACCAGGTACCCATCACCCAGTACCCCTCACCCAGTCCCCATCATCCAGTACCCATCATCCAGTACCCTTCACCCAGAACCCATCACCCAGTACCCATCACCAGGTACCCATCACCCAGTACCCCTCACCCAGTCCCCATCACCCAGTACCCCTCACCCAGTACCCATCACCCAGTACCCCTCATCCAGTCCCCCTCATCCAGTATTCATCACTCAATACCCCTCATCCAGTCCCCATCACCCAGTACCCCTCACCCAGTCCCCATCACACAGTACCCATCACCCAGTCCCCATCATCCAGTACCCATCACCCAGTACCCCTCACCCAGTACCCCTCATCCAGTACCCCTCACCCAGTACCCCTCACCCAGTACCCCTCATCCAGTACCCTTCACCCAGAACCCATCACCCAGTACCCATCACCCAGTACCCCTCATCCAGTACCCATCACCCAGTACCCCTCATCCAATACCCCTCATCCAGTCCCCATCACCCAGTCCCCCTCATCCAGTCCCCATCACCCAGTACCCCTCATCCAGTATTCATCACCCAGTACCCCTCATCCAGTACCCATCACCCAGTACCCCTCATCCAATACCCCTCATCCAGTCCCCATCACCCAGTCCCCCTCATCCAGTACCCATCACCCAGTACCCATCACCCAGTCCCCATCATCCAGTACCCATCACCCAGTACCCCTCATCCAGTACCCCTCATCCAATACCCATCACCCAGTACCCCTCATCCAATACCCCTCACCAGTACCCACCATCCAGTACGTACCATCCATTACCCACCACCCAGTACCCCTCATCCATACCCACCACCCAGTACCCACCATCCAGTACCTATAACCCTGTACCCGTCATCCAGTGCCCATGACCGAGTACCCAATATCCATTACCCATCACTCAGTACCCTTACCCAGTACCCATCATCCATACCCACCATCCAGTACCCATTATCCACAGCTGATTGCATTGGTGTACTCATACTGTACTGAGTCCCCTGATTGTATTGGTGTACTCACACTGTACTGAGTCCCCTGATTGGATTAGTGTACTCACACTGTACTGAGTCTCCTGGCTGTAGGTCATCATTGACTAATGCAGTAAATATTGCTGAAATTAAGATTGCTCATGTACAGAAGGCAAGCAAACCATATTACTGTTTGTTTCACAAGAAGAAGACCATAATTTCACCCTCCAGAATGTAAATTGAGGTTTAGTTTTTTATTTATTGGGATAAACCGTAAGTATTTCTGGTTCCTTTTCATGCCTTGTTTTTTTAAAATATATTTTAAAATAATTTTTAAAATTAAAAATATATTTTTAAATTTTTTAAACTCAAATAATGAGTTTATTAACTTGCCATTCAGTCTTTTCTATCGTTAATTTAAAATATGAAATTAAGACATACTATAACTTCGTCAGTATCGGCGCTGATCCGAATGGTTATGAGTCGGAGAGGAGGATTTGTTTAATCGCTGCTTATGTACAGCTGCGTTGTTTCCTCCACAGGAAATCGGGTCGTTACTTCGGATTATTGTGTAACGGTAAACATTTCTGTCTTCGCTGCAAACGTTTACGCGCCGTACATTCATTCTTTGGCCGCCATACCACATGCACACTGGCAGAACTGTTTCCAACTATTGCGCAATAAGTAGATGGCTCCTTCTTGAGAAATTTATAGTATAAATATGATATGACCGTATCGGCATGTGGCGGCTAACATTTGCTACACCACTAAATCACCCCACGCCCTCGACTCCTCGGCGTGATCCCCAGTCTGTGCCTCCAACGCGTCACTCCTTTTCCAGTTCAAAACAAATTTCTCTCTCTGCATCTGCCTGCCTCGCCTTTCTTCATACGTTTTGGCAGAGTCCCTAATAGAATGCGCGTTTCTGGCCACCGTCTCTGCTCGCAGCCGTAACTAGAACCTTGGAATGCACGCGCGTTTTGTTCCACAAACCACTTTAACAACGGGCGCCTACCAACCACAGAGAGCAGGGGGGCACCACCAAGGCACAGAGGTTTTCAATAACGAATACGTGTGAAACCTTTACATCATAGCCCCTGCCCCAAGGGCCGTAGTACGGGAGATTACCGAATATTCCACAGGTGAGATATCTCTTGGTTATCTCCGTGGATGGAGGATTACACTAAATTGCTTCCTTACTCTCCCCCACCTCTTAGTAAAGTAACTTCACCCGTGGCATTTGATTGACAGCTCCATATTTTCAGTTTGGATTTTTTTTCTGTTGCTTGAGAAAGGACAGCAAGGAGGGAGTAAATAAGGGAAAGGATAAAACAAGTCACAGCTTCCGAAAAACTCATCTGGAAAGCGGCTATCGCAGAGGAGAAACTGAGTTTTGCAGTTCATTGAAAATCCCTTGGAACATTTTTGTTGACTTAAAAGGTAAGCATATTTTTTGTAAAATTAGCTAAACCCGTTAACGTCCGATTAACGCGCATATGGAATAACAGTGATGTTTTTTTTTCGAAAATTCTGAATGCAAATTCATGCACAGTTCAGTTCATTTACAATAATTAAATAAAGGAACTGGCATTAAACCACCTACATATAAAGTTAAATTACTGTAATGTTAGAAATGCAGTTTAATGAGTTCCATGTTATCCTGCATATGAACAATATTTCCATGCATATGGTCTGTACTCCGGTCGGAGTGCTTGCTGTCTGGCGTGAACGCGACAGTGGCATTATTTTCACTACACGGTGGATGGTGTAACAAAAACAACAACAACAACAACAACAACAGTAACAACAACAGCAATAATAATAAAAAAATAATAATAATAATAATAATACTACAAATAATAATAATACTAATAAGAATAAGAAGTAGTATAAGAAGAAGAATAAATTACACTTTATTAAATAAGCGTTCAGCGTGTGTGTTGCGAGGCTCTACATTACGGTGGAGCGCACATGTGGCGTCTACAGATTCTCCAGACAGCTCTTTGTCCAATTCAGTCTCTCGTGACACGGTTAAAGTGTACGCATTTAATATGAATAGCTGAAACCTGTTAAACACAGGTATGCGAAACTGGAGGACATGGTCCCGGGGTCAATGCAAAACCACAGGTTAAACCTGCACTTGAACTTGAAGTTAGAGGCATAACATCAACATGTTTGCCAATCGCCCACTCCGCCGCGGCGGCGTGTTATAGTGTCGCTTTCAGTACTAAAGTCATGCTTGATGATAAATATCATGAAGCTGCTGGTTATTATCGTGAGACACAATATATCAGAAACATGGGAATTGTTGCACAGCATGGCGAACGCTTCATTTGATGTTGGGGGAAGGGGGAGGCGCGTGCGGCGCGACTCTGCGCGAGGGAGGGGAATGTGTGTCAATGTCAAAAGGAGGTGTGTCGATCGCGCGGTTGACTCATCAGCGTGCTCCATTCATGGGTTACACATAGGCGTACAAGTTTAGATTGGCCAGTTCTTTCTAGTAACGATTCGGGGCACCGAATCACCAACGTGCATTTTGTTAGCGAAATTCGCACGTTTTGTACGCACATCTGTACTGGGCGTGTCACGCTGAGGCGCGCAGACACGACTAGGCATGAGAATAGCCGTCAGCACTATCCAGACTGTGAACCATGTTGCATTTAAAATGATTTTTTTTTCCCCTCGACTGCACACATAGCATCATAGATTTAAGGACCTGTTTGTGTTTTTGTATACATACATGCCGGCACACGTGAGCACTCCTAAAATGAGTAAAGTGCAGACTTCCAGCTTTAATTTGAACATTTTTACATACATTTAGGAATTACAGCCTTTTTTATGCATTGTCCCCCCAAATGAGACAGTCTGCACTTTACCCTCACATTCACTGTTTGAAATGATTCCGGAGTATGGAGCCAGAACAAAAAAAAAAAAAAAAAAAAAAAACACATACACACACACACAGCTACACCTATGGTAAATGGACTGCATTTATATAGCGCTTTTATCCAAAGCACTTTACAATTGATGCCTCTCATTTGCCAGAGCAGTTAGGGGTTAGGTGTCTTGCTCAAGGACACTTCAACACACCCAGGGCGGGGTTTGAACCGGCAACCCTCCAACTGCCAGACAATTGGTCTTACCTCCTGAGCTATGTCGCCCCGCCACCTACACACACACACACAGCTACACACACACGTACACTCTCAGGCACACGCACACACACACAGCTACACCACACACACACACATACATACACGCACACACACACACACAGCTACACCTACATAAACACACAAATACATCTGCACACATACACATATATACACACACACAGCTACTCCTATGTGCACACACACACCTACACACACAAACGCACACAAACACCCACACACAAAAATACACACGTGCACATGCACACACACAAACACCCACACACAAAAATACTCATTTGCATGTGCGCACACACACACACACACACCACATTGTAAGTAAGCTAACATACACAAGCATCAACACACACAAACACAGCCACATGCAGTGGGTAGTGGAATAATTAGTAGTGCGGTTGGGTTAGGGTTAGCTTTGACAGTCTGTATTTTGTCATGTGGTTGAATGAAGCATGTATGTTTTGATCCGAATCAGCATGTCTCTTGTGTTTAGATCCAAACCAGCATGTCTGTGGTGTTTAGATCTGACCCAACATGTCTGTAGCGCTTAGGGTTCATTTTAGTCACTTATTTTATCCGTTCTCATTTTATCTCAGTCCTTGCATGACCCAGGAATCGATCAAGATCTTTAAGGACATTCCAGTCCGTTAAATGCTCCTTCGAGGAGCAAGGAGCTAGGAGGCTCCCAGAGGATGTTTCAACGAGGATACACATGTTCAGTCTTTACAGACAACTTTTTTTCAGAACACATAACTGATAAATGATCCACCTCTCCACATCTGCCATGTCTGTGTGGAGCAGTGATCAGAGCAGCAGTGTGGAGCAGTGATCAGAGCAGCAGTGTGGAGCAGTGGTCAGAGCAGCAGTGTGGAGCAGTGGTCAGAGCAGCAGTGTGGAGCAGTGGTCAGAGCAGCAGTGTGGAGCAGTGATGAGAGCAGCAGTGTGGAGCAGTGGTCAGAGCAGCAGTGTGGAGCAGCGATCAGAGCAGCAGTGTGGAGCAGCGATCAGAGCAGCAGCGTGGAGCAGTGGTCAGAGCAGCAGTTGTTTTTTCCAATTATAATTGTATTATAAGGCAAAAGGAAAGTGAATGAAGGACAGAAAGGTAGGGAGAGAGGTAGCAACAAATAGTGGGAGAAAGGGAGAGAAAGGAGGAGAAAGGGGGAAAGAGGGTGGAGTGAGGGGGAGGGAGGGAGCAACAGATAGGAGAGAGTGGGAAGGGGGGGAAGAGGGAGAGAGGGGGAAAGGGGAGGAGGGGGGATCTGTTTCTTTAGAAGCACATTTAATGTTACTCTGAAAGGCTTTGGCATAGAGTACAGTACATATTTATAACCCACTGCTCTATACATACACACTCACACACACACACACACACACACACACACACACACACACCAGCCAGTTCTGTACACTCATTCTAGAGTTCCACAAGTCATCACATGTTCATAATATTCAACCTCTAATGAACCTTCCTCACACCACAGGAAGCACAGGGAGAGAGGGAAGAAGAGAGGGAGAGGGAAGGGTGGAAAGAGGGAGGGCAGGAGGTGGAGAGAAGGAAAGAATCCTGTAGTTTTATGGGGGGAATATGGGTGGTTGTAATTGGGACCGATTGCATCTGTATTGCATATGCATTACATTTATGTTTGCAAATGCCTGTGTAACTCAGAATAATGATAGAGACATTAAAAGGAGGCAGCAGTGAATCACAATAGATGAGGTGATATGTTATGTTATACATTATGTTGTATTATGTTATGTTTTATGTTATATGTTATGTTGTAGGCTACTAAGTTATGTGTCATGTTATGTTATATATTATGTTGTATTATGTTATGTTTCATGGTATGTTTTGTGTTATGTTATGGTATGATGATATGACATATGTACTGAAACTACTGTGTGAGTAACAGTGTTTGCGCACTGAAATGGCAGCGTCAGCAAGTGTATATGTATTGAAACTACTGTGTCAATAACAGTTTTCATGTACTGAAATGGCTGTGACAACAATTTTTACCATCACATTAGTAAATGTGTCGGGTGTGTGCAAATTTTAAAGAGAATAATCTTATGAGTCTCATCTCACTGCAAATTTTAAAGAGCACTATCTCATGAGACTCATTGCAAATTTTAAAGCGCATAATCTTATGAGGCTCATCTCATGGTGGCATTACCTGTTTTACACCTGAGGCTGTGTGTACTTATATGTGAGTGAGTGTGTATGTATGTGTGTATGTGTGCACCTGAGTGTGCTTGTGCGATATATTATTCTCTAGTATTTATGTTGTGTTACAGAATGGCAACTGTAGGAATTTACTTGTTAGTATTTTGTTGTAGAAGAATTAAACTACTGTACATGAGACAGAGAGGAGGACAGAGGGGAAAAGAGAGAGGAGGAGAGAGAGGGAAAGAGAGAGAGAAGAGGAGAGAGAGGGGGAAAGAGAGAGAGAGGAGGAGAGAGAGGGAAAGAGAGAGGGGGAAAGAGAGAGAGAGGAGGAAAGAGAGTGCCATGGGAGAGGGAGTTGGGAGGTTAGGGTTGGGGGGGGGGGGGCACTGTGGTGACTAATCATTTCCATTTGAAACACAAAGGCAACCTGGACCCAGGGGCAACAGATCCACACCCCCCCTCTCTGTTCCTCTCTCCCACTGTCCCTCTCTATCTCTGTCTATCTCCCTCTGTCCCTCTCTCTGTCAAATTCAAATGTGCTTTATTTGCATGACAAGTAAACTTGTGTTGCAAAAGCAATGGGACATTAAAAAATGACAAAATGACCCCAAAAACCAGAAGAGGGGAAAAAAGAAAAAACAACCCCCCCATACACATATGCAAGTATAGATACACATAAATACACACACACACACACACACACACACACACACACACACACACACATATACAGACATACACACATGCACATGCACACACACACCCAGGTTAAAACATATTTTGTTTGTAGTATTACAATTTATGAACCTGTCAGTATTAGTAATGAACATAGATGATATTGTGTATAGTACCATTACTTAGTCCATCTCCACTGTCTATCTCTCTCTTTGTTTCTCTCTGTCCATGTCTCTGTCCCTCTCTGTCCATGTCTCTCTGTCCCTCTCAGTCCATGTCTCTCTGTCCCTCTCTGTCCCTCTCTGTCCATGTCTCTCTGTCCCTCTCTGTCCCTCTCTGTCCCTCTCAGTCCATGTCTCTCTGTCCCTCTCAGTCCATGTCTCTCTGTCCCTCTCTGTCCCTCTCTGTCCCTCTCAGTCCATGTCTCTCTGTCCCTCTCAGTCCATGTCTCTCTGTCCCTCTCTGTCCCTCTCTGTCCATGTCTCTCTGTCCCTCTCTGTCCCTCTCTGTCCATGTCTCTCTGTCCCTCTCTGTCCATGTCTCTCTGTCCCTCTCTGTCCCTCTCAGTCCATGTCTCTCTGTCCCTCTCTGTCCCTCTCAGTCCATGTCTCTCTGTCCCTCTTTCTCAGTATGAGCGCAGCCTGTGTTCATCATTGTCATGGATCAGCTGGAACAGATATTAACCGGGTTATAAAATGAACTCATCTTCTAATTCACTATCTGTACTCACATTCATTAACTCACTGTGTTGTTTTTTTTGTACAATGTATTATATGTGTGTGTGCTTGTGTTCGTGTGTGTTTGTGTTTGTGCCTGTGTGTAAAAAGTAATATGTGCATTTATTCTGTCACGGTCAGTTGCCATGACGACCGAATTACAAGAAATTGCCAACACTGAGGAGAAGCCTCTACTTCCGGGTCAGCCTGATCCTACCAAGGTGAGAGGGCATGATGGCAAGTGAAAATACACATAAAACATACACACATAATACACACTCACATATACACAACAACTCAAGACTCACAGACACAAACACATATATATGCACACAGACGCACACATATTTACAGAATCAGGTTAGTAAATGTAAATGCAGATGTTTATGTAAATTTAAAAAGCTGTTTTGTGTACATCAGTGGTAACCTAACCCTAACCCTAAATATGTTTCTGGAGATCTACCATTCTGTAGTTTTTCATTTAAACCCTAATTTGGCATACCCGACCCATACTAATTATCAGTAGCAAGATATCTAACTGTTGAGTGAGGTGTGCTTTGTTAGGATTAGAGTGAAAATCTACAGGATGGTAAATCTCCAGGAACAGGATTGGGCAGCCCTGCTCCAGCTGTTGAGTGGTGTGTGCTTTGTTATGGTTGGAGTGAAAACCTACAGGATGGTATATCTCCAGGAACAGGGTTGGTTACCACTGGTGTAGATGATTATTCTGTAAGACAGGCATCACTATGCTTTCTTGCCCCCTGGTGGCGTAATATGGGAATGCAGCTTCAAAGAGAAGAGACTTGTGAGATTGAGGCATCATCAACTCCATCACTCCCCTCAGTCAGTCACTTGTCTTTGCTTTCCTAGCAACACAAACTGGTTTGGTTGAGGAGATCATAGTCAAATGGGACCTGGAATTTACATGTATTTTTTGCAATGTTTCTTGACACTAATTAGGAGAATTCCTTGAAACAAAAAACCAGCTGACTTGTATGGAATCATTTTTCTTCATGTTTATTGTATGATAGAAAGGAAAATCCCTCCTAGATTAATTTTTAATTCAGGATTAATCCAGATCTTTTTAGACTCACTTTTTTTATATATTCGAGGAAAAGCTTGTGTTTGAATTCCGCTGGTAAAAGCACACAGGCCAGCAGCAGGTCCACCCAGGACACACCCCCCAGCATACTGCAGCGGCATTACTGCCCCCAGCATACTGCAGCGGCATTACTGCCCCCAGCATCCTGCAGCTCCATTACTGCCCCCAGCATACTGCAGCTCCATTACTGCCCCCAGCATACTGCAGCTCCATTACTGCCCCCAGCATCCTGCAGCTCCATTACTGCCCCCAGCATACTGCAGCTCCATTACTGCCCCCAGCATACTGCAGCTCCATTACTGCCCCCAGCATACTGCAGCTCCATTACTGCCCCCAGCATCCTGCAGCTCCATTACTGCCCCCAGCATACTGCAGCTCCATTACTGCCCCCAGCATCCTGCAGCTCCATTACTGCCCCCAGCATACTGCAGCTCCATTACTGCCCCCAGCATCCTGCAGCTCCATTACTGCCCCCAGCATACTGCAGCTCCATTACTGCCCCCAGCATCCTGCAGCTCCATTACTGCCCCCAGCATACTGCAGCTCCATTACTGCCCCCAGCATCCTGCAGCTCCATTACTGCCCCCAGCATACTGCAGCTCCATTACTGCCCCCAGCATCCTGCAGCTCCATTACTGCCCCCAGCATACTGCAGCTCCATTACTGCCCCCAGCATCCTGCAGCTCCATTACTGCCCCCAGCATCCTGCAGCTCCATTATTGCCCCCAGCATCCTGCAGCTCCATTACTGCCCCCAGCATACTGCAGCTCCATTACTGCCCCCAGCATACTGCAGCTCCATTACTGCCCCCAGCATCCTGCAGCTCCATTACTGCCCCCAGCATACTGCAGCTCCATTACTGCCCCCAGCATACTGCAGCTCCATTACTGCCCCCAGCATCCTGCAGCTCCATTACTGCCCCCAGCATCCTGCAGCTCCATTACTGCCCCCAGCATACTGCAGCTCCATTACTGCCCCCAGCATCCTGCAGCTCCATTACTGCCCCCAGAATACTGCAGCTCCATTACTGCCCCCAGCATCCTGCAGCTCCATTACTGCCCCCAGCATCCTGCAGCTCCATTACTGCCCCCAGCATACTGCAGCTCCATTACTGCCCCCAGCATCCTGCAGCTCCATTACTGCCCCCAGCATCCTGCAGCTCCATTACTGCCCCCAGCATACTGCAGCTCCATTACTGCCCCCAGCATCCTGCAGCTCCATTACTGCCCCCAGCATACTGCAGCTCCATTACTGCCCCCAGCATCCTGCAGCTCCATTACTGCCCCCAGCATACTGCAGCTCCATTACTGCCCCCAGCATCCTGCAGCTCCATTACTGCTCCCAGCATCCTGCAGCTCCATTACTGCCCCCAGCATCCTGCAGCTCCATTACTGCCCCCAGCATCCTGCAGCTCCATTATTGCCCCCAGCATCCTGCAGCTCCATTACTGCCCCCAGCATACTGCAGCTCCATTACTGCCCCCAGCATACTGCAGCTCCATTACTGCCCCCAGCATCCTGCAGCTCCATTACTGCCCCCAGCATACTGCAGCTCCATTACTGCCCCCAGCATACTGCAGCTCCATTACTGCCCCCAGCATACTGCAGCTCCATTACTGCCCCCAGCATCCTGCAGCTCCATTACTGCCCCCAGCATCCTGCAGCTCCATTACTGCCCCCAGCATACTGCAGCTCCATTACTGCCCCCAGCATCCTGCAGCTCCATTACTGCCCCCAGAATACTGCAGCTCCATTACTGCCCCCAGCATCCTGCAGCTCCATTACTGCCCCCAGCATCCTGCAGCTCCATTACTGCCCCCAGCATACTGCAGCTCCATTACTGCCCCCAGCATACTGCAGCTCCATTACTGCCCCCAGCATACTGCAGCTCCATTACTGCCCCCAGCATCCTGCAGCTCCATTACTGCCCCCAGAATCCTGCAGCTCCATTACTGCCCCCAGCATACTGCAGCTCCATTACTGCCCCCAGCATACTGCAGCTCCATTACTGCCCCCAGCATACTGCAGCTCCATTACTGAATACTTTTTCTGGATGATTTCTTAATCAAAGTTTTCAAATGAAAAACAAATACCCAGAGTTGGACTCCAATTACACAGATTCTAAATGAGTTGGATGGAGAAGATCTAGACAGCTGTGTGTAGTTCTGTCTGCCCTATGCATCCCAAAACAACCATGTACAGCCCTGTGTATCTCTGTGCATCCCTGTACAGCCCTGTGTATCCCTGTGCATCCCTGTGCATCCCTGTGTAGCCCTGTGTAGCCCTGTGCAGCCCAGTACAACCCTGTACAGCCCTGTGCATCCCTGTACAGCCCTGTGTACCCATATACAGCCTGTACAGCCCTGAGCAACCCTGTACAGCCCAATGTATCCATGTGCAGCCTGTACAACCCTATGCCTCCCTGTACAACCCTGTACAGCCCTGTGTAGCCCTGTGCAGCCCAGTACAACCCTGTGCATCCCTGTACAGCCCTGTGTACCCATATACAGCCTGTACAGCCCTGTGCAACCCTGTACAGCCCTGTGTAGCCCTGTGCAGCCTGTACAGCCCAGTGTATCCCTGTGCAGCCTGTACAACCCTGTGTACCCATATGCAGCCTGTACAGCCCAGTGTATCCCTGTGCAGCCTGTACAACCCTGTACAGCCGTGCGTACCCATATGCAGCCTGTACAACCCTATGCATCCCTGTACAACCCTGTGTAGCCCTGTACAGCCCAGTGTATCCCTGTGCAGCCTGTACAACCCTGTACAGCCCTGTGTACCCATATGCAGCCTGTACAGCCCTGTGCAACCCTGTACAGCCCAGTGTATCCCTGTGCAGCCTGTACAACCCTGTACAGCCCTGTGTACCCATATGCAGCCTGTACAACCCTATGCATCCCTGTACAACCCTGTGTAGCCCTGTGCAGCCTGTACAACCCTGTACAGCCCTGTGCACCCATATGCAGCCTGTACAACCCTATGCATCCCTGTACAACCCTATGTAGCCCTGTGCAACCCTCTGCAGCCATGTACAGTCCGTATAGCCTACGATTGCTATGATTGCCAGCCAGACATCATTAAAATGAACTAACCATGTTGCACTGGAAGAGTCATTATCAGGCGTGACTGGCAGCTCCTGAGAGCTCCACCCATTCAGGGCTGTGAGATACTGGAAGCTCCTGGGAGCTCCACCCATTCAGGGCTGTGAGATAAAGCCGTTCTCTCCCAGTGACCTCAGCTTTCCACCGCTTTAAACATTTTACACCACCCCACAGGGTGGAGATCTGGAAATGACCTTTAAGAGTGCTCAGTATACCCATCGAGTGCACAAGAGACTCCAGCAGAGTAATTTACTCCCTCCGTATATCTATAGGCCTTCAGTCTATACACTGGACTATATGCCCTCAGTCTATACACTGGACTATATGCCCTCAGTCTATACACTGGACTATAGGCACTCAGTCTATACACTGGACTATAGACCCTCAGTCTATACACTGGACTTTTTTGTTTACAGATTATAGATTGCAATAATTATGGATTATGATTGATTATAGCACCTTTAAATGACCATAGTTATAAAGTATGATAATTATAGATTATAATGATTTTAAAGTATCATTATTGCTTGTATTTATAGGTTGTAATAATGACAGATCATAGTAATCATGTTGTTATTAATTCCCCTTGAAGGCCTGATTCACTACAGTCAGGACAACCTGTGATATTTAAACACTGCTGCTTACTGTTTATTTATTTTTATTTATTTAACCTTTCATTGTCTGTTGTACATCATTTTATATTTTGTCTTGAGACTGAGGACCACATTGTAAGCAAGTGTCGCTAAAGCTTTCATCTGCCATCCTCTGGGCATACAATCATGTGTGTATTCTTTTACTTCAAATAAAAATCCATCAATCAATCTAACCAGGTAAAAGTGATTGAGAAGTTCCCATCTCATCTGCAATTGAGAAGTTTTCAGTGCTGACCTGGCCAAGAAGGCATGTGTCAAAATACAATAATTCATATAAAAGGTGCTTTAAAACTAGGTGAAGATGCCAGGGATAAAACAAGGGACATACAGAATAAAATATACGGAATAAAATCACATTGAATCAATAAACACAGAGCATAGGTGGCTGAAGCAGTCCCAGAGAGATGGGGAGCTTAGCAGGCATAAGGGTCAGTAAATGTGCACTAGTGCTACACTAGTGTAGAGTGTACTGAGAGGAGAGGGTTAGCATAGAAGCAGTACGGTATGGAGTTAGGGTTAGGGCATCCATTTGGTTTTCTCACTGTTTTAGTGTCAGGTGTGAATAGCAGTACAGCAGAAGGGCTGAGTGTAGTGTGTGAGAGTACAGGGTTAGCATAGGAGCGGTATGGTATGCTGTCATCAGCACGAAGATGTATTTGGGCAAATTTCTCTGTTAGGGACAGTAATATTATAACTGCACTAATATTAACTTTGAATGTGTTCAGCAGTATCAGTAATGTTAGTGTTGGGTGTATCAGCAGTGTTGATGTTGGGTGTGTTCAGTAACATCAGTGTTGGGTATATGTGCCTCTGCAGGAAGCAGAACTTGCAGCTCAAATCCTGTTAGACCAAGGCCAGGTAAGATTATGAGGAAATGTGTGTAGAAATTTCCCCATGCTAAAGTACTTAAAGACAGTAGCAAGCAAAATAATAACACCTATTTGCACTGCTCACAATGAAAATGACATGCTCCCCCACCCCCTGCTTCTCCACACACCTCATCATGAACATACACACACCTCATCATGAACACACACACACCTCATCATTAACACACACACACCTCATCATGAACACACACACACCTCATCATTAACACACATACCTCATCATGAACATACACACCTCATCATTAACACACACCTCATCATTAACACACACACCTCATCATGAACACACACACACACACCTCATCATGAACATACACACCTCATCATTAACACACACCTCATCATTAACACACACCTTATCATGAACATACACACACCTCATCATGACCACATACACACCTCATCATTAACACACACCTCATCATGAACATACACACACCTCATCATGACCACACACACACCTCATCATTAACACACACCTCATCATGAACACACACACCTCATCATGAGCACCCACACCTCATCATGACCACGCATCAGCATTTATAGCTACAACTCCTCGACGAGCAGTATTACAGGATTGCTGACTTGCAGAGCTACACTTAAAATGTTGGCTCCAAAGTAAAACAACAGAATCTTGTTTATTGTTGCACAGCTTACTGATATCGGGGCCTTCCTGATGGCATCATCTAGTAGCAGTCATTTGAATGTCTGGCGAGGTTTTTGTGGCAGTGCTTGCTCAGAGTTTGCTACTGCTGAGAAACATCCCAATAAATAGTAGTGGGTGGATCCAGCATAATGCTGAACCCCCATCTACTGCTGTTGTTTTGGGATTTTTCTGTGGAAGATATAAATCAGAGAAGGAGATACTGTTGCAAAGCACACCAGATACCCAGCTGACAGGATAACGAGTGCACCATGCCCGCACACTGACTTTAAAGTGAACCCTTCCTTTAAATCTTTACCTTTTTTGTATTTTTCTTTGTACTGTGAACGTAACTCTTCCTGAAATACTTATTTACTCTTGAGTGATTTCATCAATGACTACTTTCATTCCAGTAAGTAATCTCTGAAGTAGCAGTACTTTTACTTAAGTATTTTCAGTACTCTTTCCACTGCTGATTATGTGGCAGAAAGCTTATTCTGTGTGTGTGTGTGTATGCGTGTGTGTGTGTGTGTGTGTGTGTATGCGTGTGTGTATGTGTGCGTGTGTGTATGTGTGTGTGTATGCATGTGTGCGTGTGTGTATGTGTGTGTGTATGCATGTGTGTGTGTGTGTCTCAGGAGCACAGCATTGAAACCCCCCATGGCTTGCTCCATGTCACTGTGCACGGCACTGGAAACACACGACGCCCTCCCATTCTCACCTTCCATGATGTGGGCCTCGAACGTAAGTACCAGTTCCTAACCCAAACCCCTACAACCAACCCCTAACTCCTACAACTAATCCTGACAACTAACCCCTAACTCCTACAACTAACCCCTATCCTCTACAACTAACCCCTATCCCCTATAACTAACCCCTACAACTAACCCATATCCCCTATAACTAACCCCTAACCCTACAACTAACCCCTAGAACTAACCCCTATAATTAACCCCTATCCCCTACAACTAACCCCTAACCCCTACAACTAACTCATAGACCCTATAACTAACCCCCAATCCCCTACAACCAAACCCTATCCCCTATAACTAACCGTACCATTACAACTAACCCCTATACTCAGCAACTAACCACTACTCCCTATAACTAACCCCTAACCCTACAACTAACCCCTATCCCTTATAACAAACTCCTAATCCCTACAACTAACCCCTAGCCCCTATAAGTAACCCCCAATACCCTACAACCAACCCATATCCCCTATAACTAACCCCTAGCCCCTAGCTAACCCCTAGACCCAATAACAACCCATACCCCCTATAACTAACCCCTAGCCCCTAACTAACCCTAACCCTACAACTAACCCCAACCCTACAACTAACCCCTAGCCGCTATAACAACCTCTATCCCCTATAACTAACCCCTAGCCCCTAACTAACCCTTAGGCCCAATAACAACCCATACCCCCTATAACTAACCCCTATCCCCTACAACCAACCCCTATCCCCTATAACTAACCCCTATCTCCTATAACTAACCCCTAGCCCCTATAACTAACCTCTATCTCCTATAACTAACCCCTAGCCCCTAACTAACCCTTAGGCCCAATAACAACCCATATCCCCTATAACTAACCCCTATCCCCTAGCTAACCCTTAGGCCCAATAACAACCCATACCCCCTATAACTAACCCCTAGCCCCTAACTAACCCTAACCCTACAACTAACCCCAACCCTACAACTAACCCCTAGCCGCTATAACAACCTCTATCCCCTATAACTAACCCCTAGCCCCTAACTAACCCTTAGGCCCAATAACAACCCATACCCCCTATAACTAACCCCTAGCCCCTAACTAACCCTAACCCTACAACTAACCCCAACCCTACAACTAACCCCTAGCCGCTATAACAACCTCTATCCCCTATAACTAACCCCTAGCCCCTAACTAACCCTTAGGCCCAATAACAACCCATACCCCCTATAACTAACCCCTATCCCCTACAACCAACCCCTATCCCCTATAACTAACCCCTATCTCCTATAACTAACCCCTAGCCCCTATAACTAACCTCTATCTCCTATAACTAACCCCTAGCCCCTAACTAACCCTTAGGCCCAATAACAACCCATATCCCCTATAACTAACCCCTATCCCATACAACCAACCCCATCCCCTATAACTAACCCCTATCTCCTATAACTAACCCCTAGCCCCTATAACGAACTGCCTAAACCTTAGTTGTTGCTATGCTGATTCATGCTGATGGTGATGACTCTGCCTCTCTCTCACTCAGATAAGAGCTGTTTCTCCACGCTGTTTAAGTTTGAGGAAATGCAGGAGATAGTGAAGGGCTTCACTGTCATCCACATCGATGCCCCAGGGCAAGAAGAGGGGGCAGCAGCTTATCCCCTGGGGTAAGAGTGGGGAAAATGACTGAGCTGCCTTGCTCGGCGTCAGTGTATAACCATGTGCTATATTGGTAGGGATCAGTGTATAACAGTGCGCTATATTGCTAGGGGTCAGTGTATAATTGTGTGTTGTGTTGTTATGTATCAGTGTATAACTGTGTGCTGTGTTGTTAGGTATAAGTGTATAACTGTGTGCTGTGTTGTTAGGTATCAGTGTATAACTGTGTGTTGTGTTGTGTTGTTAGGTATCAGTGTATAACTGTGTTGTGTTGTTAGGTATCAGTGTATAACTGTGTTGTGTTGTTAGGTATCAGTGTATAACTGTGTTGTGTTGTTAGGTATCAGTGTATAACTGTGTTGTGTTGTTAGGTATCAGTGTATAACTGTGTGTTGTGTTGTTATGTATCAGTGTATAACTGTGTTGTGTTGTTAGGTATCAGTGTATAACTGTGTGTTGTGTTGTTAGGTATCAGTGTATAACTGTGTGTTGTGTTGTGTTGTTAGGTATCAGTGTATAAATGTGTTGTGTTGTTAGGTATCAGTGTATAACTGTGTGTTGTGTTGTTATGTATCAGTGTATAACTGTGTTGTGTTGTTAGGTATCAGTGTATAACTGTGTGTTGTGTTGTGTTGTTAGGTATCAGTGTATAACTGTGTTGTGTTGTTAGGTATCAGTGTATAACTGTGTGTTGTGTTGTTAGGTATCAGTGTATAACTGTGTGTTGTGTTGTGTTGTTAGGTATCAGTGTATAACTGTGTTGTGTTGTTAGGTATCAGTGTATAAATGTGTTGTTAGGTATCAGTGTATAAATGTGTTGTGTTGTTATGTATCAGTGTATAACTGTGTGTTGTGTTGTTAGGTATCAGTGTATAACTGTGTGTTGTGTGGTTAGGTATCAGTGTATAACTGTGTGCTGTGTTGTTAGGTATCAGTGTATAATTGTGTGTTGTGTTGTTAGGTATCAGTGTATAACCGTGTGTTGTGTTGTTAGGTATCAGTGTATAACTGTGTGCTGTGTTGTTAGGTATCAGTGTATAATTGTGTGTTGTGTTGTTAGGTATCAGTGTATAACCGTGTGTTGTGTTGTTAGGTATCAGTGTATAACCGTGTGTTGTGTTGTTAGGTATCAGTGTATAACCGTGTATTGTGTTGTTATGTATCAGTGTATAACTGTGTGTTGTTAGGTATCAGTATATAACTGTGTGTTGTGTTGTGTATCAGTGTATAGCTGTGTGTTGTGTTGCTATGTGTCAGTGTATAATTGTGTGTTGTGTTGTGTTGTGAGGTATCAGTGTATAACTGTGTGTTGTGAGGTATCCGTGTATAACTGTGTGTTGTGTTGTTAGGTATCAGTGTATAACTGTGTGTTGTGTTGTTAGGTATCAGTGTATAAATGTGTTGTGTTGTTATGTATCAGTGTATAACTGTGTGTTGTGTTGTTAGGTATCAGTATATAACTGTGTGTTGTGTTGTGTATCAGTGTATAGCTGTGTGTTGTGTTGTTAGGTATCAGTGTATAACCGTGTGTTGTGTTGTTAGGTATCAGTGTATAACCGTGTGTTGTGTTGTTAGGTATCAGTGTATAACCGTGTGTTGTGTTGTGAGGTATCAGTGTATAACTGTGTGTTGTGTTGTTAGGTATCCGTGTATAACTGTGTGTTGTGTTGTTAGGTATCAGTGTATAACTGTGTGTTGTGTTGTTAGGTATCAGTGTATAAATGTGTTGTGTTGTTATGTATCAGTGTATAACTGTGTGTTGTGTTGTTAGGTATCAGTATATAACTGTGTGTTGTGTTGTGTATCAGTGTATAGCTGTGTGTTGTGTTGTTAGGTATCAGTGTATAACTGTGTGTTGTGTTGTTAGGTATCAGTGTATAAATGTGTTGTGTTGTTATGTATCAGTGTATAACTGTGTGTTGTGTTGTTATGTATCAGTGTATAACTGTGTGTTGTGTTGTTAGGTATCAGTATATAACTGTGTGTTGTGTTGTGTATCAGTGTATAGCTGTGTGTTGTGTTGCTATGTATCAGTGTATAATTGTGTGTTGTGTTGTTGGGTATCAGTGTATAACTGTGTGTTGTGTTGTTAGGTATCAGTGTATAACTGTGTTGTGTTGTTAGGTATCAGTGTATAATTGTGTGTTGTGTTGTTAGGTATCAGTGTATAATTGTGTGTTGTATTGTTAGGTATCAGTGTATAACTGTGTGCTGTGTTGTTAGGTATCAGTATGCATCACTGGAGCAGTTGGCAGAGATGATCCCTGCAGTTCTGCAGTATTTTAAGTGAGTCTCTGTGTCCCACCCACATCACTCCTTAGGGTTAATGAAAGCAGCAACGTGAGTGTGAGTATCTGTATGTGTGTGTTTGTGTGTTTGTGTGTGTGAGTATGTGTGCGTGTGAGTGTGTGTGTTCGGGAGTATGAATATGTAAGTGTAAGTGTGTTTTTGGGATGTCAGTGTGTGTTTGGGGATATATGTTTTTGGATGTGTGTGTGTGTTCGGGGTTGTGTGTTTTGGGATGCGAGTGTGTGTTTGGATTTATACTCTGGGGTATCCCCAAACACCGATGGGGATACCCCAGAGTATAAACTCTCTCTCTCTCTCTTTCAGTGCCCGCACTGTGATTGGTGTTGGTGTGGGTGCTGGAGCCAACATTCTCTCCAATTTTTCAGTGAGTCTCATTGCTGTACTGTCATAACTCTCTTACATTACTGGGTTAAACCTCTTCCTAGGCTCTGTTTGAAACTGAATGCTATCCACACTTAGCGTACTGTGTTGTGACCAAGCTTACTCACCAGTAAAAAGGCCCCATAGTGCATCACGGCTACATGTCAACATCTGAGCAGCCAATCGTATGGTGTGATCGCAAGGAATAATTTCTGATGACACAACTCTGGCAGCAGCACCACCTAGCTTTCAACTGATGTATTGGAAATTAGCATTAGCATGCAAGCAGCTTACTTCTGAGGCAAATTGCCTAGAACAGTGTTTCCCAACCTTTTTACTTCCGCGGCACAATTTCCAAATGTACAGAATCTCATGGCACACCACTCTCAAAAGCATAAAAAATAAACACCATTACCAACATTAAAAAAAATTTTCACACGGCACACCTGACCTCACCTGACGGCTGCAGCACACCGGTTGGGAAACGCTGGCCTAGAACAACCTCTGATGACAACGGAAACAGAAGGAAGTACAGAAAAAACTGTGTCCCGTATTAATTCAGTAAGGAATGCTACATTTTATTCAGCGATAAGGGACAATTCCATGGGGGTGGCAACACCGAAGACACTGTACGTGGGAGTTTGCTTGTGGGAATACTGGTACATTAAAAAACTATATAAATGATGACAGTAATGACCAAAAGTAGAATATTTGTACAGAAACTGAGAGCAGTAACATTAAATAGGAAATTATCCAGCGGTCAATATTAATATTTTCATTTACTTTGGCCATGGATGAAAATACATTAATGAACAATATCTGTATATGTAGTGAAATTTAGTCAATCTAATGAGATGTGTTGACAACGTGGCTACTGATGGCTGCAGGTCCGTGGTGTGGTTAAGGGTACTCAATTCCAAAACATCCTGTGTACCAGCTATTCATGCTGATGTCCATCTTAGTATGTAGTGCACAGTACATACTAATGTAGGATTTAGTATGCTAGTCTTTGAGTTTGAACAGAGCCTCAGTCTACTGTGTTAACCTTTGTTGACTCTTCTTGTACTTAATACAATATGTGGACTGTATTTCCTGTCTGTGCATGAGGTGCAGAGTGGGATGTGTAGTTTGGAGTGTGAGCATAACTCTGTGGTTCCAGCTGAACAATCCGGACTTGGTGGAAGGCCTGGTTCTGATCAACATTGATGCCCATGCCCGAGGCTGGATGGACTGGGCTGCTCATAAGGTTCATAGATGCCTTTCTATTAACACCTTTATTAACACCTGCACAACTGTTTACAGTGACTACTTTAATCCTAATAACCTCCCCCCCTCTCTTTCTCCAGCTGACCACTTTGACATCCTCCATCACTGAGCAAATTCTGAGTCATCTCTTCAGTCAGGTGTGTGTGTGCGAGTGTGTGTGATGGTGTGTGTGTGCGTGAGTGTGTGTGTGATGGTATGTGTGTGTGAGTGTGACTGTCTGAGTGTGTGTGTGTGTGTATAATCATTGTGTTGTGTTGTGTAGGAGGAGTTGTCAGCAAATACAGAGTTGCTGCAGTGTCATAGAGAGAGGATATCTAAAGCCCCCAATCTGTACAACATGGAGCTCTTCTGGAAGAGTTACAACAGGTGCACTCACACACTCACTCACACACTGACACGCCCACACACACACACACACACACACACTCACACTGAGACGCACACTGACACGCCCACACGCACGCACACTCACGCCCACACACACACACACAGACACAGACATGCACTCACACACACATGCACTCGCACACACTCACGCACGCACACGCACACTCACAGACACACGCACGCACAATCACACGCTCACACACATACCCACACACTCACGCACGCACGCACACTCACGCACGCACACACACACTCACACGCACAATCACACGCTCACACACACACACACACACACTCACACTGAGACGCACACTGACACGCCCACACCCACGCACTCACACGCACGCACGCACTCACACGCTCACGCACACACACACACACGCGGACACAAACTCACACACACGCACACTCACACACACACACTCACACAGACGCACACTGACACGCCCACACGCACACTCACACGCCCAGGCACACAGGGATTTCTTACTCGTCTTCCCTTTCTCTTGTAGCCGGAGAGATCTGAATATGGATCGGAGCAGCACCCTAAAGTGAGTGTGTCCTGTGTGTCAGTAATGTGTGGGACAGTAGTGCATGTGTCAGTAATGTGTGGGACAGTAGTGCATGTGTCAGTAGTGCAGGAATACAGCCAGAGCGCTTGATTCTTCTCACGAATAGGTGCCTTTCTCCTCCCCCACTTTCTTTCTACATCCTCTCCCCCCTCTCCCCCCCTCCCTCCCCCCTCTATCCCCCCCCTCTCCCAGGTGCCCAGTAATGCTGGTGGTGGGAGACCAGGCGCCGCATGAAGAGGCAGCGGTGAGGCTGTTATTATAGCTGTTAATAACTGATGATCCTCAGCAGTAGGGTTTGGATCAGTGGCAGTGAGAGCAGGAGGAACAGCAGTTGGGTTTGGATCAGTGGCAGTGAGAGCAGGAGGAACAGCAGCAGGGTTTGGATCAGTGGCAGTGAGAGCAGGAGGAACAGCGGCAGGGTTGGATCAGTGGCAGTGAGGGGAACAGCAGTAGGTTTGGATCAGTGGCAGTGAGAGCAGGAGGAACAGCAGTAGGTTTGGATCAGTGGCAGTAAGAGCAGGAGGAACAGTCGCAGGGTTTGGATCAGTGGTAGTGAGAGTAGGAGGAACAGCAGTAGGTTTGGATCAGTGGCAGAGAGAGCAGGAGGAACAGCAGCAGGGTTTGGATCAGTGACAGTGAGAGCAGGAGGAACAGCAGTAGGGTTTGGATAAGTGGCAGTGAGAGCAGGAGGAACAGCAGCAGGGTTTGGATCAGTGGCAGTGTGGGGAACAGCAGCAGGTTTGGATCAGTGGCAGTAAGAGTAGCAAAAGGCCATCTGTTTTGATTGGTTATTGAGTGGAGAGTGTTTATGACTGGCTCCTGAGTGGAATGTATTATTGTATTATCTTGTGTCCACTAGGTGGAGTGCAACAGCAAGCTGGACCCAACAACCACGTCATTCCTCAAGGTATTGTGTACATGCTGACATGCACTTACAAAGTGACACATACACACATACACACACCCACTTAACTACTCAATCACAAATGCACACACAACTTGCTTACTTCCTGACCCAAACATGCATGCTAACAGCCTTATAGACTGGACGTATTTGATTGTCATATACTGAACACCGACCCTTCCTCTTCCTCATTAGATGGCTGATGGTGGTGGTCTGCCTCAGCTCACCCAGGTAACCAGCCTCCTTAGCAGAAGTCCTGTTAGCACACCGCTGTGACAGGCACAGCTTGACTTACTCTGTGTTCAGAGACCATTGGTTTGTCACCATGTTCAGCAGTAATCTAATGACATCTGTGCTGTGTCTCTGCAGCCCAGTAAACTGACCGAGGCGTTCAAATATTTCATCCAGGGGATGGGCTACAGTAAGTAAAGCTTGCAGCTGATTGGCTACATGGACAGCGTGATGTCAGAGGGCTTCAGCGTGATTGACAGTGTTCAGCTCTCTGGCTCAGTTCATGTTCATCCCCTTTTCCTTTCCGTTTGTTTGTTGTGGTCAGCACTAATTTCTCTTTCTCTCTTTCCCTCCCACCTCTTTTCTGTCTTCCTGTCCTCGCTCCCCTCATTCTCTCGCTCCCTCTCAGTGGCCTCTTCCTGTATGACACGCCTCTCTCGGTCTCGCACCGCCTCTCTGACCTCCGCACTCTCCATGGATGGGTCCCGCTCCCGGTCTCGCACCCTGTCCCAGGGCTCCCTGAGCGGCCAGATGCCCCCCAGCCCCTCCCATACCACGGAGGTGTCCTGCTGAGCGTGCTCAGAAAGGGAACAAGAGAGAGAGAGCGCGAGAGAGAGAGAGAGAGAAAGAGCTACGGAGGTGGAATACCACTATAGAGACTCTGGGAAGGACCCCCTACTGGCTGCTCTACAAACTGCATCTTCATCCTCATCAATTCATCTGAATCTGAGGAAGAAGACCTACAGGCAACAGTTTACCCCTTTGTCATCTTTCTCCCTCTATTCCTCCCTCTTTCTCTCTCCTCACCTCTCTCCCCTCTCCTCCTTCCCCTCTCTGTCCCCTCCCTCTCTCCCTCTCTCTCTCTCCTCGCCTCTCTCTCCTCCCCTCTCTCCCTCTCTCTCCCTCTCTCCCCACGCCTCTCCCTCCCTCCCCCCTCCCTCCCCCCTCTCCCCTCCCTCCCTCCCTCCCTCCCTCCCCTCTCTCCCCTCCCTCCCTCCCTCGCCCCCTCCCTCCCCTCTCTCCCCTCTCTCCCCTCCCTCCCTCCCTCGCCCCCTCCCTCCCTCCCTCGCCCCCTCCCTCCCCTCTCTCGCTCTCATTAGGCCTCTGCTATGTGTGAAAGGAGGGTAGTGCTTTAACTAGGAAGCAGAGTGTCATTTGCACATAGCTTTTAGAATACTGAGATTAAGTGTAGTGGTATCTAAAAGTAATAATTATATGATGATGATGATGATGATGATCATGGCTTGATAAATATATTGACAAATACAATAATGAGTAGTATAAATAATGTTTTTAGCAGTAGTCAATATCTTGATAATTTTCATTTTAATTACAATTTCTGTTTATAAAGACGAGCATACAAAGCAAGGAGACGGAGATCCTGAGGATAGTGTTCTTACCGCGTCTGTATTCCTGCCATCTTTCCTCTAAACATTTACTCTGTTTATTGTGTTTGTTGTGTCACCATGGTAAGAGGAAGCTGAAAATACCGATTTGATTTCTTACATCCAAGGAGGGTGTGCAGGGATCCTGGAGCTAGGGTGGGACACAGCGGGGTGGGGCGGGGCAGGGCTGGGCTAGGGCGGGGCGTGGCGGGGCGTGGCGGGGCTGGGCAGGTCAGGCTGGGGCAGGGCCACTTGTGTTCATCAGGGTCCCTCTGAGTGAGGGTCTGTTAGCAGCTGTCTGAAGGGTTATAGAAGGCAGCACATAAATGCAGGCAGTCATACAGTGAACTAGAAGAGCTTCCACACTGACCCAGCAGCCAGCTCTGCTCATGAATCCCTGTGACAGAATGAGCTCCTCCCACCTCTACCAGTCACTTCATCTCCTAACATGCATTTTTTAGTGTGTGTCCAGTCTGAATGCAGTAGGCTTAGTGATGGATCAATATAAATATGAAATGATTGAAATGTATGTGCGAGTGTGTGAGCAGGCGTGTGCGAGAGTGTGCGTGAGAGTGCATGTGTAAGTGTGTAAGTGTGTGTGTACGTGTGATTCTTGTAAACTCCTCCCCAAACTATACCATCTTTTCAAAGAGAAGCCACAAATAAAGATGGGATGCTAGAGTGATGATGATGATGATTATGATGATGATTATGAAGACAATGATGGTGGTGGTAGAGATGATGATAAAGAGTAGGTTTACACATATGATGCTGGCACAGCATTCTGGGGACATAGGCAGAGCTTGCGGGGTCGTTTCGATTTGGGCATAGCGTTCTGGGGACATAGGCAGAGCTTGCAGGATCCTTTCGATTTGGGCATAGCGTTCTGGGGACATAGGCAGAGCTTGCAGGATCCTTTCGATTTGGGTGGAGCCTGTGAATGTATTCGCATGTCATGTTTTGGTTTTCCATTTTAATCTCTTTTTGTCTTTCTTTTTCAAAATGATTTCCTCTGTGCTGTTTGTTTTCTGTGTCTGTTAACCTCACAGATTAGGCGTTTGAGTGCTAGTTCTCTGGTAGCTTTTCTAGCTTTAGCACTAAAAGGGGAAATATTGGAGTTAACAAAAATGATAACAAAATACAATGAAATTGACTTGTGCTGCTAATTTCTCTGTGTAACATTGCAATGCACTGCATTAAAAAATAAGAGATATTAATAAACGTTTTGGAAAGATTTTTATGTTGTGTGTTGAGGTCATTTATTGTATTACCCTGTCTGAATCACAATCCCTGGGAAGGTCCTATTCACCAGAAGAGCTTAAGTCCAGCAGATATGAGAGAGACCAGGGTCTTATAAACTATTTATTGCCTGCCACTTTGGCTCATTCCTTCTTCTTAATTAATGTAAATTAAATACTTAATAAATTAGAGCGAAAACCTATGAATATCTTTTAACTTTCCTTGACTCAATTTTATTCACATCATATTAGAGAATCTTGTATCATTATGCTTCATATTTTTAATGACACAAAGCTTGCAGAAATGTGTTCTCACTCAGCCATTACCCATCTGTGCATCAGACTCAAACTTGAGGCTACTATTAATATGATTATTATTATTATTATTATTATTGCATACATCTACTGTAAAGAATACATATCGTTAACCCAAACAGAAAGGGTTGGCGTTGCCGTAGACGTGTGTTGTGGAAATGAGTTCGTTGCTAATCTACAAAAGCGCACAAAAAACCTTCGGATGTGAAAACAATGTAGATCCAGGCGAAACAAAAGAAAGCTAACCCCTGCCCTCCCCTCTAACTGCTTATTACCCCAGAAACCTGCAATTACCCCAGCACTGCCCCCAAACCCCAAACACAAAGCGCTGTTTGCAGGTATGTGTTGATACTGTGCCAAGGTGACACACCATGTGACCTCATCAGCATACATCATGTGTGGAGCTTATAGACCCTGTTCTCGTGGAGCTGGGCAACAGAGGGGCACCCGCTCACACGCAGTCTAGGACACAGGCCACAGAGGGGAACGGGACAGAAGATCAGCTCAGCCATTAAGGTGAGTACACCTGGATCACCATGCTCACGTCTCACCCATGCGCTTATATAATTAATAATGATATTCAACACAGGGCAATAATATTACAATATCACATTCACGGTTTCAACAGGATGATGTGGCTTAACTGTGCAGGGGTTATAGTTCTGTATACTTGCTATAGTAACTTCTGAACCAATGTTAGTGCTATATCGTTTTCATCGTGTGTATGTATGTGCGTGTACCAGATATATCATGAAATGCCACATGTAAACAAACATATGGCAGTCATGGATTGGCTCAAAGTTGTTCCACTCTGGTTTCCTATAAATCTGTATGGGATGGAGCATTAAAAACCACAGGGAGGTGATAAAACCCTAAAAAGAAAGGAAAAGTCAAATATGGCCTTGTAGAGTAATAACCCAGAGTAAATGAAGATATTAACCAAGGCTACATGTTTCAGTGTGATGCAGCCACTCGCTATTTTCTGACTATAGTCTGGTTAGTAAGAACTGCAGCTTATTCTCCAGCTAGACTGCAGGCCAGTCGGAGATGTAAAATGATCAGTACTTTCCTATATTATCTAAATATTTGTGTTGAATTAGTTCATGAATCTTAGTTAAATAGCTTTTGAGTTTGCTTGATCTTTGATTAGCTAGGCTGCTATCTACTATCAGTTCAGCCCTAAATTAATTATTATGATTGCTTAAATAAATTCAAATTAATGTTAAATTTGCATTTAGGTTCACAAAAACCTGCAGATATTCTGGAGCAGATGAGAACGTTGACTCGTCCGTATTTGGCAGATAAAATCATTTTGGCACTGCTGGCCACCCATGTAGCACTCCCAGGGGCCCATGAAACACCTCACATGGGGCCCCGACACCCCAGATCACCAGGGGCCCATGCAAACACCTCACATGGGGCCCTGACACCCCAGAGCACCAGGGGCCCATGCAAACACCTCACATGGGGCCCCGACACCCCAGATCACCAGGGGCCCATGCAAACACCTCACATGGGGCCCTGACACCCCAGAGCACCAGGGGCCCATGCAAACACCTCACATGGGGCCCTGACACCCCAGATCACCAGGGACCCATGCAAACACCTCACATGGGGCCCTGACACCCCAGATCACCAGGGGCCCATGAAACATCTCACATGGGGCCCTGACACCCCAGATCACCAGGGGCCCATGCAAACATCTCACATGGGGCCCTGACACCCCAGAGCACCAGGGGCCCATGCAAACACCTCACATGGGGCCCCGACACCCCAGATCACCAGGGGCCCATGCAAACACCTCACATGGGGCCCTGACACCCCAGAGCACCAGGGGCCCATGCAAACACCTCACATGGGGCCCTGACACCCCAGAGCACCAGGGGCCCATGCAAACACCTCACATGGGGCCCTGACACCCCAGAGCACCAGGGGCCCATGAAACATCTCACATGGGGCCCTGACACCCCAGATCACCAGGGGCCCATGCAAACATCTCACATAGGGCCCTGACACCCCAGAGCACCAGGGGCCCATGCAAACACCTCACATGGGGCCCTGACACCCCAGATCACCAGGGGCCCATGCAAACATCTCACATAGGGCCCTGACACCCCAGAGCACCAGGGGCCCATGCAAACACCTCACATGGGGCCCTGACACCCCAGATCACCAGGGGCCCATGCAAACACCTCACATAGGGCTCCACCACCCCAGACCATCCAAACTCTCTCCATACAAAGCTGCTATATGCTCCATGTCTGTTTTTTTTTTAACCAAATCCATTCATGGGCATCTCCATTCATGCAAGCCAGAGAGGAACAGCTGAAGAACCAGGCCTGTACATAAATGCAGCTCTTCACCAGATCAGCTGGTCTTGTGTAATGATAAAAGGATGATATTCCATGCTCAGCTCACGGCTCATACAGGTGAACATCTCTCTCCTTTGCCTTGCTCATCGATGCTGCTCCCTCCGTTTGTGTGCCCCCGCCCCCGCCCCCCCCCCCCCCCCATCTCTGTATCATAGATGCCTTCCTGTATTTGGCTACTAATTCTGCTGATCTGTGAAGTGCACGTGCGTACTGCTCTGGGCACAACAGCAACAGCATCAACAGCTGCAACCACAACTGCAATGCTCTTGACAACCACAACTGCATCCACTGCTACACCCAATCCTGCAGCTTCCACGACAACAACACCTCCATCCACTGCTACACCCAATTCTGCAGCTTCCACGACAACAACACCTCCATCCACTGCTGCACCCAATCCTGCAGCTTCCACGACAACAACACCTCCATCCACTGCTGCACCCAATCCTGCAGCTTCCACGACAACAACTACGTCTGCATTACCCCTCAGTAATCCGGCAGCGAATACTCAGTCTGCTACCCCTGCTAATTCCCCCTGGAGCAACACTACAATGAGTAACAGCACCGCATGGACCCAGAACACCACGTCTGCAGCCGGACTCATCAACGCCTCACTTACCACTGCAACAGGTACTTACCCGTACTCCCAGCTTCATATACTTACCCCTACACCACACACTCCCCCCCCACTCCCAGCTCCACATACTCACCCCTACACCAAACACTCACCCCCTAATCCCAGCTCTATATACTCACCCCCTACACCACACACTAACCCCTAATCCTAGCTCCATATATTCACCCCCTACTCCCAGCTCCATATACTCACCCATACACCACACACTCACCCACTACTCCCAGGTCCATATACTCACCCCTACACCACACACTCACCCCCTACACCCAGCTCCATATACTCACCCCCTACACCACACACTAACCCCTAATCCTAGCTCCATATATTCACCCCCTACTCCCAGCTCCATATACTCACCCCTACACCACACACTCACCCCCTACACCCAGCTCCATATACTCACCCCCTACACCACACTCACCCCCTACTCCCAGCTCCATATACTCACCCCAACTCCCAGCTCCACATACTCACCCCCTACTCCCAGCTCCATATACTCACCCCCTATACCACACACTTTCCCCCTACTCCCATCTCCATATATTCACCCCCTACACCACACACTCACCCCCAACTCCCAGCTCCATATACTCACCCCCTACACCACACACTCACCCCCTACTCCCAGCTCCATATACTCACCCCCTACTCCCAGCTCCACATACTCACCCCCTGCTGCCAGTTCTACACACACAGCTATGTGTGTATGTGCATTGTCTCACTGTGAGTGTGCATTCACAGGTGTGTGTGCATGCATGCAGGTGTGCTGTGGTCTCACTGTGTGTGTGTGTGTCTGTGTGTGTGTACGCAGGTGTGTCGGTGTGCACGGTGCTGTTCTGGCTGCATTGGCCCTGCTGATGAAACTGAGCATCAGGAAGCATGAAGAGAAGAGCCAATCAGAGGACAGGAGCTGGACTATGATTGGTTGTTGAGAGAGATACACATCTTGCTGTCATATTCAGTGAACACAACACACAAATTCAACATGCCTTTTCTCCAGCCTCTTAAGCCAGCCCTTAATAACAATGGTATGATAAGTAATATGATAACACATACTAATGATAACGGTGTGATTTGATGCTGTTAATAAAGTTTATTCCCTCCCGTGCCATTTGAATCTAATTCTGGCTCCTGTGCCCTTACTCCTGAGCAGCTTTATCCTGTGCTCTTACTCCTGAGCAGCTTTATCCTGTGCTCTTACTCCTGAGCAGCTTTATCCTGTGCTCTTACTCCTGAGCAGCTTTATCCTGTGCTCTTACTCCTGAGCAGCTTTATCCTGTGCCCTTACTCCTGAGCAGGTTATCCTGTGCCCTTACTCCTGAGCAGCTTTATCCTGTGCCCTTACTCCTGAGCAGCTTTATCCTGTGCCCTTACTCCTGAGCAGGTTATCCTGTGCCCTTACTCCTGAGCAGGTTTAACACAGCAGTCACACAGCAGGCCCAGGAGACGCAGTGTGCACAATAGTAAGAGTAGTGTGCACTACAGTAAGGGCAGTGTGCACTATAGTAAGAGTAGTGTGCACTATAGTAAGGGCACTGTGCACTGTAGTAAGGGACGTGTGCACTATAGTAAAGGCAGTGTGCACTATAGTAAGGGCACTGTGCACTATAGTAAGAGTAGTGTGCACTATAGTAAGGGCAGTGTGTGCACTATAGTAAGGGCAGTGTGCACTATAGTAAGAGTAGTGTGCACTATAGTAAGGGCACTGTGCACTGTAGTAAGGGACGTGTGCACTATAGTAAAGGCAGTGTGCACTATAGTAAGGGCACTGTGCACTATAGTAAGAGTAGTGTGCACTATAGTAAGGGCAGTGTGTGCACTATAGTAAGGGCAGTGTGCACTATAGTAAGAGTAGTGTGCACTATAGTAAGGGCACTGTGCACTATAGTAAGGGCACTGTGCACTATACTAAGAGTAGTGTGCACTATAGTAAGGGCAGTGTGTGCACTATAGTAAGAGTAGTGTGCACTATAGTAAGGGCAATGAGCAATACAATAATAGGCAACCAGTCAGACTGGAAACATCACATTCCTCACCAATCTATTCATCTGTGTGTCTGTCTGGCAGTCCACGCCTGTGTGTGTCTGTGAGGCTTTGTTTCCAAGTGCAGGAATGGACTGCTCATTTCCTGCTCTGCTCAACCTGGCTGGCAGCCCTGGACAAGTATAAATAGCAAACAGGTCAACACCCAAGAAACAGTGCTAAACAATAATAAATCACCCAGATACCTCAGGACGCCTAGCACCTCCCCCTCTTCGCACCTGCACTTCCAGATCACGTCTCCTGTCTGTTCTGGCCCCACGATGGTGGAATGACCTCCCCGTGGAGGTCAGAACAGCTGAGACACTGACCCATTTCAAACGACAACTGAAGACTCACCTCTTCAGGCTGCACCTCTCCCCTTCCCTCCCTACCCCCCTGTAAATGACTGTAAGCTTAGGGTTGTAACTAGGCAGCTGTTTTGTAGGTGACTTAGGTGCATTAACTGTCTGAATGCAGTGGAGTTAATAAAAAAAAAAAAAAAAAAAAAAATACAAACAGTAATTGTCGCCGTTCTCGTTGTATTAGTGTTAATCAGTTTAACCTTCAGGGTCCAAGTTGATCTATGCGGTTGTTCCCTGTACTTGGACCGGTACTTCTCTCTAGGGTTTTCGTCATACTTGTTCCTGGTTATGGTTATACACTTTGATGTACGTCGCTCTGGATAAGAGCGTCTGCCAAATGCCTGTAATGTAATGTAATGTAACTAGTTTAGCCACAACACCAATAGATAATTATTAGGAAAGGGGACTACAGATGACAGCTAAGCTTGCATAGAGTTGGGCCATAGCAGGACATTTCACATGCCACTTTAACATGCAGCCCACAAATGCCCAATTGACCAGCGGGGGTCGCTACATAGCGATGAGCCGAGGACTCCGAGCCGCCAACTGCACATCGCTCTACAGATCTACGGCCACAGCCGGCACTGGTGCAGTCTGGATCCATACCGCGCAGAGTGCTGCCTTAACTGAATGAGCCACCCAGCAGCCCAAGAGGAACTCTTTACTATGGGCATGTTCATAATGCAGATAATATTTGGTTTGGACACAATCTGAATGGGGTGAGGCTCCTTTGGAATGGAGAGAGAATTAAACAGATTATTCCAAATAAAAAACAGTCATGAGATACTGTATGAATCATCAGCGTTCATCATTAATCCACACCAAAACCAGTCATGAGATATGGTACAAATAATCAACATCACTCATCATTATCAGCATCCAGCATCAGATTAATTTCAGGAGAAAGTCAGCGTGAGGTGAAAGCCTCTTTCATAAGTGATCCTGCCAGCTGAACCTGCAGTGGCTGACTTCACTGGAATCACACTGTCATACCAGCATGACAGCTTCAAAACATGACATCAGACATTTACTGACAAAAGCTCATTTTACAGAATTACACTAACAAAACAAACAGTACATTCCCCAAGCATTTAACATGGTTGGTAAGGACATAAAGGGTGATGTATCCTGGAAGAGGCTAGTAAAGACATAGTTTGGCATATCCCAGCTCACACGTCACTCTTGATTTCCCTACTTCCACAGGTGAAGGAACAGCTCAGCAGTACCATGAAGGTAAGTTACAGCATGAGAATAACTGTAATGTTACGGTAGTGTTTCTGTACTGTTACAGTAGTGTTAAAGAATCTGTAGTGTTACAGTAGCATTAAAGACTCTGTAGTGTTACAGTAGCATTAAAGACTCTGTAGTGTTACAGTAGTGTTAAAGAATCTGTAGTGTTACAGTAGTGTTAAAGAATCTGTAGTGCTACAGTAGTGTTAAAAAAGTGTCTCTGTAGTGTTTCTCTAGTGTTGCAATAGTGTGAAAATTTTCTTGTAACATTTGTTTCATAATTGGAAGCTAAATTAGAGGACCTTCTTTGAAATTTTTTTAATTATAGAATGAAATGCATATTTTTAAATTTGATTTGAATAACATCCATAAACTGGACAGGATCTTATTTGACAGAAATAATTCAGGTGACCATTTAGTGGCCACCATGTACATCAATCCCAGAAGAAACATTTTATTCTCAGAATATTAATCTATGAGAACTATTCCAATGCTCTTAATATAACCTCAACCTCCCCCATAGATGCAGAGCCCAGTGTGTCTGACCATGGGTGTGTTTGTTGTCTTGAGCGTGAGAGCCAGTGTGAGGGCTTATGAAAACGGAAGGGACATACCAGCCTCAACATGTGGTGATCTGAAAGTACAGCATGGTGTCCCTGCGCAGACCACACCCTCACGGTTCCGTATCACAGCCAACCAGACCGCGTACCAGCCGGGAGACACCATTACAGGTGAGAACACCTGCCAGGCACTACATTAACTCACGAGCACACTGACTCTCACCCTGAGTAACTCACGAGCACACTGACTCTCACCCTGAGTAACTCACCAGCACACTGACTCTCACCCTGAGTAACTCACCAGCACACTGACTCTCACCCTGAGTAACTCACCAGCACACTGACTCTCACCCTGAGTAACTCACCAGCACACTGACTCTCACCCTGAGTAACTCACCAGCACACTGACTCTCACCCTGAGTAACTCACCAGCACACTGACTCTCACCCTGAGTAACTCACCAGCACACTGACTCTCACCCTGAGTAACTCACCAGCACACTGACTCTCACCCTGAGTAACTCACCAGCACACTGACTCTCACCCTGAGTAACTCACCAGCACACTGACTCTCACCCTGAGTAACTCACCAGCACACTGACTCTCACCCTGAGTAACTCACCAGCACACTGACTCTCACCCTGAGTAACTCACGAGCACACTGACTCTCACCCTGAGTAACTCACCAGCACACTGACTCTCACCCTGAGTAACTCACCAGCACACTGACTCTCACCCTGAGTAACTCACCAGCACACTGACTCTCACCCTGAGTAACTCACCAGCACACTGACTCTCACCCTGAGTAACTCACCAGCACACTGACTCTCACCCTGAGTAACTCATGAGCACTGACTCTCACTCTGAGGAATACATTAGAAGTGCATGAGGAAATTTGACTGTAACAGTTAGTTTCTATTATGATTTACCCTCATTTCCTATTGCACTTAAAAAGGTCATTTTCCCCAGGTTCGCACTCCTCTTAAATAAAGCTGAATAACTTTGTGGCACACACACCAGAGACATGGATTAAGGCAGCATTTTAAGGGCACAAGAGTAACATCAGGACTAAAGTATCAAACCTATGAAATATGTGAGGATGTATTCAAGGTATGCACAAAATGTACATTAAAATGCTTTTTTTCTCCTTTTTTTAAACAAAAAAAAAATACCCAAAGTGCATTATATTTCACTTGTTCTACTCTATTTCACAAAATCCACATCAGCTAGCTAGTTATTTGAGTATCTGCCATAATTAGTTCAGATCCTGTATTTTATTTTTTTAGTTCTGGCTTTTATTTTGATGGTTTAAATTGCCTCTGCTCCCCGCCGACTAGCTTGATAATGAGAAGATGTAAACATACAAACCACAACAAATCAACGGAAGGGCATCGGGCTTCCCGCGGGAGGGCACCAACCGCCGTTTAAAAACTCAAACAAATTTCTGGATAGCCAACCAAAAAGAGACAAAACACACCAACTCGCCTCCGATCTCAAAACGTGTGCGTGCAAGCTCACGCAGACACACAGACTACACTGTGCTCGTTATAGAATATAGAACATAGATGAATGCATACTGGTGTATGCTACTAACATAGCAACCATAGGCGCACTATTAACATTGCAACCATTTGCGTACGGGTACAGCACAGCTACACCACTATCACCATCTCCACCTAAAAAGAATCGAGCATATCAGCAAGGTCAATGCAGACGAGTTTCCAATAGCACTTACAGATCCATATAGAATCACTGTTTTGCATAATTGTCAAAAGAGACAAGCCTGACATGCACATAAAGTAAACGAAACCGTATGGCTTACCATCAGAAGAGTTGAAGGCGGCGCGTGCTGACACTGAACTTTCTCAAGACGGCGTCTTTCCGCTCACTTGCACTTCGGGTTAAGTATCTCTCAAACGCCAGCTGAACTAACAGGGCCTTTCGTTTATGGACCATTGTGTCTGTGGTCCGTAAAAACGTTTCTTAAGAGTAGAGAATGAATTCTCGCACAATGCTGTGGAGGCGCCGAATATTAACGCATGCTTAAAAGCAGTCAGTACACTGAGCATTGCCATGAGATTTTCGTGGTACTTTTGAAAGAACATCCCATTCCCTTATAATGTCAAGTTTCCCTCGATTGACTGCGATTCTTTTTGCGAGGTGAAAAAATGCAGCTTCATATTCTGCATCGCGTATAGGTGACCGTGATAAGACCATTATATATGCTTCACAGCTAGGGAGGTCAAACCTGTTTTGGCTATCTTTCAGAAAACATACTTTAACATTTTATTCTTCATGCATAATGTCATAAATGCTAAAGTAGCCTATAATCAAATAACATATAAATCGCTAACTTGCCAGAATACAACGGATGTTTGCTATAATACGATTTTAAATTATCCGCTTCTTTCCCCATGTAATCACTGTCTGGAGGGAAACGCATCATCACCTGTGCGACTTTTAGGGTGGGGTTATCCGTTTTCCTTCAACAACGTGTGAAGCATTATTTTGTGGTATTCGTACAGTAAAATTAATCTAATAAAAAACACGTTTTCAACGTACCAAATGCCAAGTTACTCACACATACAAGTCATACACCGTCTACAACTCATTCATTCAGACTGCCAAAACCCAGGCCTGCCATTAAAAGTATTGATATCAAAATGACGCCAAGTTACGGTGCTACAAACAATATAGGCTATCTTGCCTCACCGAAATTAAATAAAATGTATTCCAAAGCAATGCCACCCAATATTTCCTCAATTCTTTCAAGCCACTTGGCCCTGTGTTTTGTAATCTTACCATTTTACAATGTCATGCAAACTTTGTGTCAAATATTTCGAATTGCCTCATGGAACACATTGAAATTCATGTAGAAAACTGCGGGTAGTAACTACAGGAAGCATATTTATCCAGAAAACATATGTTTATACTTGCTTCCGAACTGAATTTGAGTAAATGTACAAGTGATTGTATATTTGCTACGTACAATAAATACTGCATGTAAAATACATATTGTACATACATACATAGAGAACTTCTTTATCCCCATGGGGACATTTCCCTCGCAGCATGTTACATTCACATTTAGGAACAGACATTTATACCAAGAAACATACAATCATTCACACAACAGAAAGGCTGGGCAGCGAAATACATACATACCAATACAAATTGGACATATAGACGCCTATTCAATCAATCTTGACTGTGAGAAGGCCATCCACACATATATTTGGCCTGTCTATGTACTGCATGCTTATACACACAGGGCCAAGTGACTTAAAAGTTGAGGAAATATTGGGTAGCATTGCTTTGGAATATGGCTTTGCAATATTGTAGCCGGTTAATAACTGAATGTGCAGACGGTACCTCATAATGCAGTGTATACGTTCGGTGAACGGCGGGTAGATATGGTGCAAAAGCAATAACTGAGAAGTAGTAGACAATTATTAGTGAGGGTAAAAGCAGGTTAAAGAAACGTGTTCTTAGCTGGGCTTGAACCTAGGACCCCATGTAATGTTTTTAAGGGCTGAGTGTCTGTGGCTGTTGTGGTTTTGTGGTTATTTCTGTGGGGAACCCTGAAAAGTGCCGAACTCTCGGTGCTGTATAGGTATGGGGCATGCCCCTGCCAAGGCGTAACTTGGCGGGATGGCATACCTGCCATCCCAATATACCGTACACATTTACTGGTGTGTATTGTTATGGAATGCGACATTAAATGGAAGGTGTACTCTGAAAACTCAATAAGTTCCAAAATGTCTTTTTAAAACATAGCGGTCCCATGAAACATTTGGAATCCAGAGGCGGCGCTGACTCATTCACATGTAGGCTGTACTGGCAGCAGGTCACAACTGGCAGCAGGTCACAACGGGCAGCAGGTCACAACGGGCAGCAGGTCACAACGGGCAGCAGGTCACAACTGGCAGCAGGTCACAACGGGCAGCAGGTCACAACGGGCAGTGGAATGCTATTCGAGCTGCTAGGGATTCGGATTCTAGAAGGTGGCGCATGTCTCCTTTTCACCGTAATTACCAAAACACCCATTCGTAAAACTAAAATGCTTTATACTGCACTGTAGATAAGACGGTGGCAAAGATATACATGTAAAAATAACGTTGTCTAATCGAGGTTTAGCTGTGTAGCCATGTCAGAAAACATTTTATAGGGTTTATTCCCCGGCATAACTTGGACGAATCTGAATTGAACAATCAGGATGATGTCAAGGGATGATATTATAACTAGGGTATAGGTTATATTAATTTAAAGCACTAAATGGCTTTGTACCTAAATATATCAGTGATTGCTTATCTAAATATGTCCCAAATCGAGCCTTAAGATCTTCTAGTGCTGGTCTGCTCAAGATTCCAAAGGCAAAGCATAAACAAAGTGGAGAGTTAGCCATTTGTTTTTATGCCCCAAAGATGTGGAACAGGATGGAGTGTAGCACAGTGGGTAAGGAACTGGGCTTGTAACTGAAAGGTCGCAGGTTCGATTCCCGGGTAGGGCACTGCCGTTGTATCCTTGAGCAAGGTACTTAACCGAAATTGCTTCAGTATATATCCAGCTGTATAAAATGGATACAATGTAAAATGCTATGTAAAAGTTGTGTAAGTCGCTCTGGATAAGAGCATCTGCTAAATGCCTGTAATGTAATGAACACTCTTCTAGAACATATCAGATTTGCTGAAAATGCACCTATTTAGGGGCGACATAGCTCAGGAGGTAAAAGGAGGTAAAAGCGGTTGTCTGGCAGGCACTTTATATTGGATTTTTATGTATTTTAAATTTTTATTGTTTTTATATGCATCTTATTATTCTATTTTATGTACACTGCCTTATATAATTGTGTTATTTTTACTGTATCTATTTTATTTTTAGTGTATATTTTCCATTTTCCATATTTCCATTGCCTTTTTTGTTTTCCATTTCTTTTAATTTGTAAATGCTTTTCTGTGAAGCACTTTGGGCTGCAAACCATTGTATGAAAAGTGCTATATTAATAAAGTGATTATTATTATTATTATAATAATAATAATAATAATAATAATAATAACTAGGGTATAGGTTATATGAATTTGGAGAACATTTGTTGATACACTGTGTCTTCTGTGTGTCCCTCATAATGAATGAATGACTCTCTCTCACAATGACAGTTGAAGCGTATCTAACAGTGACTCTCTCTCACAATGACTCTTACAGCGACTCTAACAGTTCTAACACAGTGACTAAAAGTGACTCTCTGCCACAGTGACTCTTTCTGGGGAGACGATGTTTCGAGGATTCCTACTGGTGGCTCAGAGGGTGGGTGGGGATTCTGGTGTGGGTACCTTCACTTCCATTGACCCTGGAATAACTGAACTGCTGTCGTGCAAAGGACCGGTGAGTTACCTGTGCCGCAATGATTTACCTGCTAATCTAATGCTTTTAACACTTTTCTTACACATCCAACATATACAATATATTTATTTGATTTAATTTGGTCATTATTATCCAAGATATCTATTATCAGTTAAACTGCTGGATTGGTTGATAGGCAGAGCAAACTGTTGGATCAACCTTTATGCAAATGTGCAACTCAAAACCAGATTAAAATCAAGAAATGTATTGTTACTAAAAATTATGTTTATGGAGGGGAGAACAGGGAGAGAGAGAGAGACAGAGAGAGAGAGAGAGAGTGAGAGAGAGAGCATTCCTATGGTCAAACAGAGGAAGCTTCTCAATCACAAGTGCCACTACCTGGACCGCGAGCAGGTTTGCCAGATCTAATTATATATTCTGTTCCTCAAAGATTACAGTCTAAAAACTACATATCCAACATGTGATACTGCTGTACCTGATTTACCTGCAATCATCACACTTTACCTGCTTTACCTGTAACCATCACACCTTTACCCATACGTTTTATTTTAGGCTATATCATACTCATTGCTGTTACACCTGGCATATGTGGCAGGCTGTTACTGTATAATGAGCCCGTCAGAGCTGAGAAGATAACGTGTATCTGTCTACAGGGCCTTCCATCACATTCACCTCAGGCAAAAGCATAGGGCCTTCCATCACATTCACCTCAGGCAAAAGCATAGGGCCTTCCATCACATTCACCTCAGGCAAAAGCATAGGGCCTTCCATCACATTCACCTCAGGCAAAACGACAGGGCCTTCCACCACATTCACCTCAGGCAAAACCATGGGGCCTTCCATCATATTCACCTTAGGCAAAAAGCAGGGACTATATAAAATTATCAGAGTCCCAACTGTTAGGAACAGGCATTAAATCAACCTGAAATGCAATGTTATGTGTTAAGGCACAATGTTGTGAATATATAGTGCTAACTGTAGCATAATCAATTTGAGGGTATAATTCAAAATTCATAATTGTGTTTAGGGGTATTCAACTCAAAATGCATCCTCAGAGAGTGACTTAGCAGTCCTGCTAGGGGAAGTCCTTTGTCCCATGGGAGAAATGGGGGTGAGTAAGGAATGAACTTATTAGAAATACCCCAAATATCATACTGATGGGCTCTCTCTCTGCAGAATTCTGCTGTAGCTCAGCTACGAAACCAACTCCTGTTCCAGGTAAGAGTCACGTGGACTGCCCCTCCCTCTCAGCCACTGGGAGACATTGTGTTCAGGTAAGCATCTCTCCCACACTATGTTTGTGAGATTCCACATTTAGCTAATAATGTTTAGTACTGTATCTCTCCTGTTACAGAGCTGCATGTGCTCAGTACTGTATCTCTCCTGTTCTAGAGCTGCACATGCTCAGTACTGTATCTCTCCTGTTCTAGAGCTGCACATGCTCAGTACTGTATCTCTCCTGTTCCAGAGCTGCATGTGCTCAGTACTGTATCTCTCCTGTTCCAGAGCCACTTTTGTGCAGAATTATTTCTTTTTTTGGGAGGCGGTTCCAAGTGCAAATATCACTGGACCTGCCCCTCCCACGACAACAACACCTGCCCCTCCCACGACAACAACACCTGCCCCTCCCACGACAACACCTGCCCCTCCCACGACAACAACTACCACTTCCACGACAACACCTGCCCCTCCCACGACAACAACACCTGCCCCTCCCACGACAACAACACCTGCCCCTCCCACGACAACAACCACTTCCACGACAACACCTGCCCCTCCCACGACAACACCTGCCCCTCCCACGACAACACCTGCCCCTCCCACGACAACAACCACTTCCACGACAACACCTGCCCCTCCCACGACAACACCTGCCCCTCCCACGACAACACCTGCCCCTCCCACGACAACAACTACCACTTCCACGACAACAACACCTGCCCCTCCCACGACAACAACACCTGCCCCTCCCACGACAACAACCACTTCCACGACAACACCTGCCCCTCCCACGACAACACCTGCCCCTCCCACGACAACAACCACTTCCACGACAACACCTGCCCCTCCCACGACAACACCTGCCCCTCCCACGACAACAACTACCACTTCCACGACAACAACACCTGCCCCTCCCACGACAACAACACCTGCCCCTCCCACGACAACAACCACTTCCACGACAACACCTGCCCCTCCCACGACAACACCTGCCCCTCCCACGACAACACCTGCCCCTCCCACGACAACAACTACCACTTCCACGACAACAACACCTGCCCCTCCCACGACAACAACACCTGCCCCTCCCACGACAACAACCACTTCCACGACAACACCTGCCCCTCCCACGACAACACCTGCCCCTCCCACGACAACAACCACTTCCACGACAACACCTGCCCCTCCCACGACAACACCTGCCCCTCCCACGACAACAACTACCACTTCCACGACAACAACACCTGCCCCTCCCACGACAACAACCACTTCCACGACAACACCTGCCCCTCCCACGACAACAACCACTTCCACGACAACACCTGCCCCTCCCACGACAACAACACCTGCCCCTCCCACGACAACAACACCTGCCCCTCCCACGACAACAACACCTGCCCCTCCCACGACAACAACACCTGCCCCTCCCACGACAACAACACCTGCCCCTCCCACGACAACAACCACTTCCACGACAACACCTGCCCCTCCCACGACAACAACACCTGCCCCTCCCACGACAACAACACCTGCCCCTCCCACGACAACAACACCTGCCCCTCCCACGACAACAACCACTTCCACGACAACACCTGCCCCTCCCACGACAACAACACCTGCCCCTCCCACGACAACAACACCTGCCCCTCCCACGACAACAACCACTTCCACGACAACACCTGCCCCTCCCACGACAACAACACCTGCCCCTCCCACGACAACAACTACCACTTCCACGACAACAACACCTGCCCCTCCCACGACAACAACACCTGCCCCTCCCACGACAACAACCACTTCCACGACAACACCTGCCCCTCCCACGACAACACCTGCCCCTCCCACGACAACAACACCTGCCCCTCCCACGACAACAACCACTTCCACGACAACAACACCTGCCCCTCCCACGACAACAACACCTGCCCCTCCCACGACAACAACACCTGCCCCTCCCACGACAACAACACCTGCCCCTCCCACGACAACAACCACTTCCACGACAACACCTGCCCCTCCCACGACAACAACACCTGCCCCTCCCACGACAACAACACCTGCCCCTCCCACGACAACAACACCTGCCCCTCCCACGACAACAACCACTTCCACGACAACACCTGCCCCTCCCACGACAACAACACCTGCCCCTCCCACGACAACAACACCTGCCCCTCCCACGACAACAACCACTTCCACGACAACACCTGCCCCTCCCACGACAACAACACCTGCCCCTCCCACGACAACAACTACCACTTCCACGACAACACCTGCCCCTCCCACGACAACAACACCTGCCCCTCCCACGACAACAACCACTTCCACGACAACACCTGCCCCTCCCACGACAACACCACCTGCCCCTCCCACGACAACACCACCTGCCCCTCCCACGACAACAACTACCACTTCCACGACAACACCTGCCCCTCCCACGACAACAACACCTGCCCCTCCCACGACAACAACCACTTCCACGACAACACCTGCCCCTCCCACGACAACACCACCTGCCCCTCCCACGACAACACCACCTGCCCCTCCCACGACAACAACCACTTCCACGACAACACCACCTGCCCCTCCCACGACAACACCACCTGCCCCTCCCACGACAACACCACCTGCCCCTCCCACGACAACAACACCTGCCCCTCCCACGACAACAACCACTTCCACGACAACACCTGCCCCTCCCACGACAACACCTGCCCCTCCCACGACAACAACACCTGCCCCTCCCACAACAACAACTACCACTTCCACGACAACACCTGCCCCTCCCACGACAACAACACCTGCCCCTCCCACGACAACAACCACTTCCACGACAACACCTGCCCCTCCCACGACAACAACCCCTGCCCCTCCCACGACACCTGCCCCTCCCACGACAACAACACCTGCCCCTCCCACGACAACAACACCTGCCCCTCCCACGACAACACCACCTGCCCCTCCCACGACAACACCACCTGCCCCTCCCACGACAACACCTGCCCCTCCCACGACAACACCTGCCCCTCCCACGACAACACCACCTGCCCCTCCCACGACAACACCTCCTGCCCCTCCCACGACAACACCTCCTGCCCCTCCCACGACAACACCTGCCCCTCCCACAACAACAACCACTTCCACGACAACAACACCTGCCCCTCCCACGACAACAACACCTGCCCCTCCCACGACAACAACACCTGCCCCTCCCACGACAACAACACCTGCCCCTCCCACGACAACAACTACTTCCACGACAACACCTGCCCCTCCCACGACAACAACACCTGCCCCTCCCACGACAACAACCCCTGCCCCTCCCACGACAACAACCCCTGCCCCTCCCACGACAACAACCACTTCCACGACAACACCTGCCCCTCCCACGACAACACCACCTGCCCCTCCCACGACAACACCACCTGCCCCTCCCACGACAACAACCACTTCCACGACAACACCTACCCCTCCCACGACAACACCTGCCCCTCCCACGACAACAACCCCTGCCCCTCCCACGACAACAACCACTTCCACGACAACACCACCTGCCCCTCCCACGACAACACCACCTGCCCCTCCCACGACAACAACCACTCCCACGACAACAACACCTGCCCCTCCCACGACAACAACACCTGCCCCTCCCACGACAACAACACCTGCCCCTCCCACGACAACAACACCTGCCCCTCCCACGACAACAACAACCACTTCCACAACAACAACAACAACAACAACAACAACCACTTCCACAACAACAACAACAACCACTTCCACAACAACAACAACAACAACAACAACAACCACTTCCACGACAACAACCACTTCCACGACAACAACAACCACTTCCACAACAGCAGCTGCCCCTCTGCACATTGTAAGTATATAAAACACACACACACACACACACAATTTTTCTATTTCTATGTTTCATTATACCTGAAAATAAATAAATTAGATTGAATTTTGATGGTGAATGTCTCTGAATTAGGAATCAGGTCGTCTGAATACAAAGAACAAACCTCCCTCAGTACCGGACATGTGTTTAAGAGACTACACAAGAGCTCCTTCAGAAGTTTTGTTCTTTTAGAGAGAGAGACCTCACTCTGGACAGGGCATGTGCTTTTGAGAGAGCGAGAGAGAGCGAGAGAGAGCGAGAGAGAGCGAGAGAGAGCGAGAGAGAGCGAGAGAGAGCGAGAGAGAGCGAGAGAGAGCGAGAGAGAGCGAGAGCGAGAGAGAGCGAGAGAGAGCTCACTTCCATACAGGGCATGTGTTTTTGTGAGAGCCAAAGAGCCCCCTCAGCCAGCTAGTCTTGAGGCTTAGTTCACAGGGTATGTGTTTCTGAGAGAGAGACCTCACTCAGTACATGGCATGTGTTTCTGAGAAAGAGAGAACTCACTCTGTATAGGGCATGATGTGTTTTTAACTGTGTTTTGTAGAGCAGAGATCGCTGTGGGAGCACATATGACTGTGTCAGCAATCCCCTAGAATGTGACCCTGAAAAGGACAAAACCTGTATGTTTGCATCAAGGCCCAAATCCAACATGCCCACAGTGCAAATGAGAGGGGAAACAGCAGGGTACTTCGCAGTGGGTAATCGACCCAACACCCGCATGGTAAGGGCACCTCAGGGTGGGTAAACTACCCAACACCAACATGGTAAGGACACCTCACAGTGGGTAAACTGCCCAACACCCGCATGGTCAGAGCCTATCAGAGTGGGTAAACTACCCAACACTCGCATGGTCAGGGCACCTCAGATTGGGTAAACTACCCAACACCAACATGGTCAGGGCACTTCAGATTGGGTAAACTACCTAACACCCGCATGGTCAGGGTACCTCAGAGTGGGTAACCTACCCAACACCCGCATGGTCAGGGCACCTCAGATTGGGTAAACTACCCAACACTCGCATGGTCAGGGCACCTCAGAGTGGGTAACCTACCCAACACGTGCATGGTAAGACAATGAATCATTGCATTTACATAGCACTTTTCTGAACGCTCGAAGTGCTTTACAGTGATGAGTGGGAACTTCCCTCACCCATGACCAATGCATACATAGCCATCCAAAACTGTTCACACCCTTTATAAAGATGAGTTAAGGTTATATAAGACGTAGGATATAATAAATAAAAAAAAAAATAGAAAAATACACAGTACGCCTTTCCATATATATTTTCTTTTACATTTTAATTTATAAATACTAAGCAAATACAATTGCTCAAAAGACCAGTCAGTTATACATTTTTACCAAAAATGTAAATTATCCATGTCTTGGATAAGTGATTGCAGTTAGCTCAAGTCAGTCAATGCAAAGTTAGCCACGGTTTAATAAACAGTCATGAGCTACTCCTGGCTTGCTAGCTCTCACTATCATCATGCCGGTAGTCCTGACAAACAGGATGTTCACTACATGGTCATGGCTTTGAATTCAAATCTGCCACCAACAAATATATCAAAGATTATGGGCCAGATTGGTAGTGGTGTGTATGCAATGAGATAATGATAGTAACCATTAGCCAGCTAGCTGCCATTTAACCTGCCAAATGCATTTCACATTCAGAATCAGTTACCATGTTTACATGCATGCCATATTCCTAATAATGATACTTATTCTGGATTGGGTCTGATTATGCCATTTACATATGTTATCAAAGAAGTAAACCAGTCTTATTCGGGTTTACATGGGCAGCTGAATATTCTGTTTACAGATTCAGACCTCACAATGTACTTGTAAAAAAACTTAAAACTAAGAAATAAAAATGGACACATGGTCGCTCATTCCTGTTTTATTTTAGTAGGCCTAATGCGTGTGCTTCATGTTCTTAAAGTGAATAAAGCATGCTTTCTTTTTTTGTAATGTAGAGTACTACAGTGCATTATAAGGTATTGTAGTGTAATGCAGAGTAATACAGTGCATTATAAGGTATTGTAGTGTAATGCAGAGTAATACAGTGCATTATAAGGTATTGTAGTGTAATGTAGAGTAATACAGTGCATTATAAGGTACTGTAATGTAGAGTAATACAGTACATTTTAAGCTATTGTAATCGAATGCCTCTTTATTTCCTCAGGAGAGCAGCAATGCAATTGCTTGTGCCAAAAACACAAATGGAACTTTTACTGTTTTTCTACTCCAGTTCAACATGACCTCTGTGCTCAAACATCAGCCAGTAAGCTTACTACGAGATTATTAATGTTAATACAGAATAATTTCACAATGTATTTCTGGACAGCACATTCATACAATACCACTGAGTGCTTAAAAAAGTAAATCCATTTTAAAATGCACAGGGAGCCAGTGTAGTATAGCAAGAACTAGAATAATCTAGAATACTATATTAGAATAATATAACTAGAATACTATACTAGAATATATGCTCTCCTGTTCTATAATTAAATGAAACCCCTGGGGTATACCTCATTGCCGACGATGAAAAAGGGGCAATATGGTATTTAGTGTTTAATAACTTTGCTCTTGTTTCACATCGAAACTTATTTTAAATTGCGCTGTGAAGCTAAGCTCAACAGTCCCCTGCTTTGTTGCTGAACCAGTCTGAGATTTCTCTATTGATGAGCCAATTGGAGGGAAGTGTTTCTTTGTTTGATGCAAACTGTCAACACTTAATTTACAACACAAAGGAACTGTCTGTGTGTGTGAGATTGTGAGGTTTGTGTGTATGTGATTGTAATGTGTGTGTGTGTGTGTGTGTGTGTGTGTGTGTGAGAGAGAGAGAGATTGTGATGTCTGTGTGACTGTGATTGTGAGGTTTGTGTATGTGATTGTAATTGAATTGAATAGATTTATTTCGAACATGTAAAAAAATAAGAAAACAAACACATAAAAAAAAAGAACGACCAATAAAATGAACAGTAAACATGTAAAGCAAATTCTCCATAAACAAAATAAATATTACATGTCCGAAAAGGAGTAGGAAGAAGTATACACTTATGGTCCCTACCCCTTTTCTATAACTTAAATGGTGAATTTGTGTTCATGTTTGTTCATGTTTATCAGATATACACAATTACCTTCAAGTCCATCATTTACAACTTAAATATTTACCTTAGTTTTTATCAAATATAACAAATAATTACCTTAATATTTATCAAATTTACACATACATAATCATCGTGCAGGTGCCCATCCAGCATGTCCCAACAATCACATAGAAAAACAACATTAACAACGAGAGTATCAGTCCTGAGAGAAACAAGGCCCCTTCCTCATTCCACATCCCTGTACAACTCTAATTTTTTTGTACATCTGCTTGAACTGGTTTATATTTATACTTTGCTTGAGTTCAACATCTAGACCATTCCACAAATTCACCCCAGAAATTGAAATGCACAAACACTTCAGAGTAGTACAAACAATGATTTTTTAGATTAAACTTTCCTCTTAAGTTATAACCCCCCTCTCTGTCTGAGAACATTTTTTTATGTTGCCAGGAAGTAAATTATTTCTTGCTTTGTACATTATTTGTGCAGTCTTAAATTCTATTAGATCCATGAACTTCAAAGCATGTGACTTTAAAAACAGCATGTTAATATGTGCTCACAAAATCCATCGTTTATTATCCTCACGGCTTTTTTTGTAGTATGCATAATGAGTGTATGGTACTTTTGTACGTGTCACCCCACACCTCCACACAGTAATTCAGATACGGTAATATAAGTGAACAATACAGAGTGTATAACACTTCATGATCCAATATGTGCCTAGTTTTCCCCAGAACGGCAATGCTCCTTGCCAACTTTGCTCGTACATATTTTATGTGAGGTATCCAGCAGATTTTGTGGTCTAATATCACACCCAGAAATTTATTTTCATAAACTCTTTCAATATTAACATTGTCCATCATCACTTGTACGTGAGTGTTTATCTTACAATTTCCAAACCGCATAAGCTTGGTTTTGTTCAAATTTAATGATAATTTGTTTTCATTTACTCAGTCGTAACCACCTCCAAAAGCTGCTGCAAATTCACCCCAGAACAAAAAAATATTAGTGTCGTCCGCAAATAAAATAAATTTAAGTCTTTGATATCCTACAAATGTCATTTATGTACAAAATGAACAGGTTCGGGCCTAATACTGACCCTTGTGGGACTCCACACATGGGTCCATACATGTTGATTTATACTCACCTCTGTAAAAATTGCTGCCTGTTTCCCATATAGCTTTTCAACCAATTCAGCACAACCCCTCTAACACCATACCTTTCCATTTTGTTGAGTCATGATCAATAGTATCAAATGCTTTTTTAGATCTATAAATACTCCCACTGCATACTTCTTATCTATACAATTAGTTATTTCTTCTATTAACTCAATTAGTGCCAAAGATGTTGATCGGTTTGTTCTAAATCCATGCTGACTGTCAGTCAACAATTCATGCTTCTCAATGAAGTTGTCTAACCTCTCAATGAAGAGTTTTTCCAACACCTTAGAGAACTGGGAAAGTAAAGACAGGCCTGTAATTAGTAAAGTGATGTTTATCCTCAGTTTTATATAATGGGATAACTTTAGCAATTTTCATTTTACTTGGAGATGTACCCATTTGGAAGGACAAGTTACAAATGTAGGTTAGTGGTTTTACAATACCATCAATGACATGTTTGACTATTGTCATATCAATTTAATTCCAGTCAGTAGACGTTTTATTCTTACACTTACTAACAATATCTATAATTTCCTTTTCTTCCACTGCTCTAAGAAAAATTGAGCTTGGACTTCTATCCCCATAATCATCAACATCCTCCCCCTCTGTTGTCTTTGGGTCATTGATTGCTTCAACCAATTACAAAAAAATTATTAAACCCATTAACGACATTCATATTATTTATGGTCTTATCATTATCAATAAAGTACTGCGGGTAACTTGAGTTTCTTGCTCCATTTCAAATAATGCTGTTTAACACTCCATATGCCCATAATGCTGTTTTTGTTATCCTCTAATATTTTATTATAATAATCCTTCTTACATATCCTCATAATAGTAGTTAACTTTTTAGATTTTTCATATTTATTTTCTGCATCTATGGTTCTATACTTTTTTTACTTATTAATTTTTTTAACAGGCATTTTGTAGCCACTTTGTGATCCACGGACTATCTATATAATTTTGTTTTCTGCTGTATTTTTTCATTGGACAATTTGTCATACAGTGATTTGAATAATTTTTTAAAAGTTTCATACGCTTTGTCAATATCATATATTATTCTCCAGTTCTGTTAGTAATTCACTTCTAAATGCATTCATTCGTTTGTATTTAACATTACTGGCATCTTTATCCTTGTTATAATTAGTCAGACTACAAAAACTGGTAAATGATCACTGATGTCATTGATTAGTAGCCCGCTCACTGTATTGTCCTCCATAACATAAATATATTATCTATTAGAGTGGCACAGTCTGATGTTATTCTATTTGGTCTAGTGATCATTGGCTTCGGAATTCTTGAATGCACACATTCATTATGTTTTTATGCGAACATTCACTTTCATGTCTTGACATCCGAGGCGACAGAATGCATTCACATTTCCAATATAACTGGCAACAACAGCAGAAAACATGCACACGTTGTAAACAATTTGCTGTTTGATTACTTTCTCATCGTCAATTCCATATAGGCTAATCGCAAAATGACAATAATAGAACGAAAACTCGGACTTGCGTGAAAATTTTAATTGGCAGTGGTACAGCCACCCTTTGCTTTCCTTCGAAGTTACTGCTAGCCGAGCAGCGAAGTGTGCCCTCCAGATGCGAACCATGCACCATAAATTAGTCCATAGTATTCCTGGTCTTTTTGTGGAATTGAAGAATGGCAGAGCAAAATTACGGCAGTCTGAAAAAGCTAAAGGGACAACTACTAGAATTAACCTGTTATTTTACCCTGACAAAAAAGTGCGGAAGGTGATTTCCAGTTTGCTTTTACTGTATCACCAATGTGAATTACGCAGAACTACCGCATACCTCACATAACTGTATCAGACGTTTTGAGTCAATTACAACGGGCTAACAAAGAAAATCCGGAAGAAAATATTCAGCAACCAAATGAATCCGTTTGAATGTTTTGGTACGTAGGCTAATATGCTGTCCCAGCATGAATGCTTAGCATTTTATAAAACGAATACTAAAGCAAGAAAAGAACAGAAGAGCATACGTTATAATTCCAAGACGTTGGCAGGCTATAACCAAAACTAGGCTACTGCGCCGCATAACATACAAGTTTGATTTGAAGTTATGAAAATAAATCGGTTTGCCGCTGCAGATTTTTAAACATGGCGGTTGAAAATAAACACAAAAAAATGCTGCGAGTACTCGACCAATCAGAAATGTTCAGCGCTGCAAGCGCCACCCAAAAGGTTCCTGTACTTTCGGGAAGTACTACCCCCCGAGCAGGAACTTTTTTTGGGGTAAAATAAAGCCCCCGGAACTAAATTTAGACCCTAGTTCCTGCGGTGGAAACGCACTGAGTTCCTCAAAAGGTTCCTAGTTCCGGGGTGAAGTTCCTGCGGTGCAAACGCGGCTTATCACAAGCACGAACAAACGAGCGACCATGAACATGGAAATGTCACGTGCGAAAACACAGCTACCGATTGCACAATCAAAAACAAATTGCAAACGAACAAATGTAGCAAATTTCCATACTCACCCAAACAGCTCTCTCGTCCTAGCGTCCTCCGCCTGAGCAAAATCTCAAGTGATACTAATAATCACACTAATTAGGCTATAACTGAGGTCACTGAGCGTTACTTTGACTGGTGTGGGCTGGCAGGGCTTCCCCAGGTCCTAACTACCTAGTAGCAACGGAAATAGTCATCCACAGCGAACCGGAGCGTACCCCCACCCAGAATTAACACCAAAAATAAGAAAGGCAAAATAACAAAGTGACAAGCCCGAAGGACATACCCGACGACTACAGTTACCTGAGGGAAACACACCAAACCAATAACACTCAGTCGACTCAACCTACCGCCGCACCCCGCAAACGCGGAGAACTTCCATATTCAAAACTGCTCAAGCGAAAAAACTAGAGAGAATACATACCGGATCAGTAGATTCCGGACGAGCTTCCCCAATTATGTTGCGACCAAGAAAAGAAAAGAAAAGAAAAGAAAAGAAAATGAATGAGCAGTGTAGCCAGACTGCAGGTTATCCTCTGAATGGAGAAAGGGCATCAGCCAGATGGCCCTTTAAGTAGACCTCCTCCAGGTGACGCCAATTTCCTATTAGTAAGACAATCAAAACCAATGTTGCAACACCACAAGCAGCCACTAGTGCACAAGGGCAGGGACCCATAGCAGTGTGTGTGTGATTGTGAGGTTTGTGTGTATGTGATTGTAATGTCTGTGTGTGTGTGATTGTGAGGTCTCTCTGTCGTGTGTTCTCCCAGGTAGATGCAGATGTGTCGGGGTCATTGAATGCAGGGGTTCTACGCTGTATATTCTTCATCAGAAACATAACAATCCTTCCTCAATTCACCAACGCAATGCAGGTGGTTTTTGCCACTGGGACCTTCGAGAATGGTGAGATAGTCTGATGGAGTCCTGTACAGCTACTTAAGAAACTCAAGTGATGATCTCATCTTTTTGTTTTGCATGAATACACACACACACACACACACACACACACACACGTGCACACACACGCACGCACGCACACACACACGCTCACACACACACTCACACACACACAGGAGACAGGAGAAATATACGTCTTGATGTGAATTCAGAACTGAAAGATAAATGTTGCAAGTGTTGTTTCATTTCTAGGTAAACCTAGCCATCCCAATGTGACCCAGCTTATCCCAGGAGACTCAGCCACTACAGGTAAATCACTTGCCTGAAACGGCATACAAAGGGTTAAACAGTTCCCACCATATTTAATCAGAAATACATCTCTCATTACAGTAGCACTAGCCACCAGTATTAGTTGATAATTTTAAAGGCACTGTCCACCCTTGTAGCAATGGCTAACAGTCGTGAGAGAACTGTTGACCACCGCGGGTCAACTTATATGCTCAGCAGACTGCCCATATTAATTCTAGAGTGTTCAAGGCCTAAACGGTCAAGATGAGTAAGTGTTTAGGGCACGTTAGAAACACAGAAGCTCAGGAAAGCTTAATTTATTAGGTAGTGGACACAGCGATATTGCTCATACTGAGGCACTGGCCAGACTGAACTATCACATAGGTTCCTGCGTACGATAAACTAACACCATGGCTCTGCACTGCCATCTGCTGGCCACAATAAGGATGTAATTACTGATTCACTTAATCCCAGTACACATGCTCAGGTGATGATAACCAACCATATCCTCTGATACAATAATGATCACAATCATATTCTGAGCAACATTAGTGATTATAATCATATTCTGAGCAACATTAGTTATTATAATCATATTCTAATTTACAGTAAAGTACAGAGAGTAAAGTATCCCAAATCCTAAATCCTCTCTGGTATAAAATTGTGATTTTGCCATTTTCCATGAAGCATTTTTTCATTTTTTCAGATGGATCGAGTCCCTGTCTGATTATTATTAATGGTGCAGGTGCACCTACTCAAGGTAAAACACAGTGTTGTCTCACCATACCTCTGAAACACATCACTTACTGCTGTAGCACTGCATAACAGTATTTACACTTAAACACACAGTTCACTGCTCTACCACTTGTTCTACAGACTTAACACTACCTAACACTGGTTGACATTATTAGGTCTAACGTTATTAGCTTAAATTTAGTAATGTACCATTGGATAACAGAAAGGATTTAGATGAGATCCACCAGGTGTGAGTGTGTTTCTCTCTCCACAGGCCTAATGCTGCTCACAGTTAGCCTGGGTCTCAGGATGTTGTGTGCTCCAGTCTGAAGTGGCTGCAATTCCTTTCTGCTAATCTTCCACAGCTCTGAGCTCGGCTTGTTCAGTCTGCTAATCTTCCACTGCTCTGAGCTCGGCTTGTTCAGTCTGCTAATCTTCCACAGCTCTGAGCTCAGCTTGTTCAGTCTGAACCCATTATAAAATACACTATTTACAGCAGCTGTGACATATAACCTATAATATACAATGATATCATCTTGTGCCATTTAACAGCTGAGCCACTGTAAAAATGAATTATGCATGCAAAGAAATTCTGCTTATATTCTACATTAACTTCTACAACAGTACAGCATATAAACTTTTTGAAAAGTCTTGTAAAGTCAAAATATATTACAAAAGTATTATCTTATCTCATCAGGGAATAATACAAGGCTGCCCCCTATCAGCACTTTGGAACCATCTGCCGGGTTCTGCTAATGGGCTCAGGCATCGGCCTTAAGAACATGTGGTACTAGTGCAGGTAAACAGGAAAATAAACTATGTGTGCAGATGATATGTTATTATTTTTGCAACATCCAAAGATTTCAGTGGAAAAGTTATTAGAGTTAATGGATAAATATACAAAGATTTCTGGTTTCAGTGTTAATAGGGGAAAGTCAGAACTTACCCCTTTGAATGATGCATGTACTGAATGTACACATGCACACACACACACACGTGCACACGCACACACACCCCCCTACACACACACATACACACACACACACATACACGTGCACACACACACATACAAACACACATGAACATAAACGCATGCGTGGACACAAGCACACACACGTGTGCACATGCACACGTAGGAATTACAGGAGTCATTTCAGAGTAGGTTCAGAACTGGTTACGGGATAGGACACAAAGGGTAGAAGTAGAAGGGATCTTAATAACAATAACAATGATACTTTATTTATATAGCACCTTTCATACATAAAATGCAGCTCAATGTGCTTCGCATAAAATGAGAAAGAAAATACAAATACAAATAATAAATAATAAGTTTTAAAAATAATAAAAAAGGATAATAATAAAATAATAATTTAATATAATAAAACAAGAACACAAATAAGATAGTGAGATAATTAAAAGCAAACTAAAGGTATAAAAACAATAAAACAAGATCAGGGTATTGTGGGAAGTGGAGTTCCCTTGGGATCGGTGCTGGGTCCACTGCTCTTCTTCATTTACATAAATGACCTTGACACAGACATTGAAAGTGCACTAGTTAAATTTAGAGATAATACAAAACTGGGAGGTTTAGCCAACAGGTTGGAATCTACTAAAGTAATCCAATATGATTTAAACAGAATCCAGAAGTGGGCAGGAACCTGGCAAATGAAATTCAGTACAACTAAATGTAAAGTTCTACATGTGGGGAATAAAAACATAGGGCAGGATTACTTTATGGGTGGTACAAAATTAGAATGTGCACTTGTAGAAAAAGACTTTGGAGTAATAGTTGATCAAAGCCTATCAGGGTCTGGTCAATGTGCTGTAGCAGTAAAAAAAGCCAACAGGATGCTGGGATACATAGCCAGGAGTATTGAGTATAATTCTAAGGAGATCATACTCACCCTCTACAATAGCCTTGTCAGACCACACTTAGAGTATTGTGTGCAGTTCTGGGGACCGTACTACAAGAAAGATATAGAGGCGCTGGAAAAGGTCCAAAGACAGGCAACCAGATTGATTCCGGGTATAAAAGATAAGTGTCATGAGAGACTTGAGCTGCTTGGACTTTTCAAGCTTAGTAAAAGGAGACTTAGGTGACATTTGATTGAGGCTTTTAAATTTATTAAAGGGATGAACAAAGTGAACTACAGGAAATTATTCAAGTTGAGTTTGGTTAGCAGAACAAGGGGGCATAAATGGAAACTGGCAAAGGGTAAATTTCACACAGACATTAGAAAATATTTTTTCACACAGAGAGTGGGCAATGTGTGGAATAGCTTGCATGGACATGTAGTGGAGGCAGAAACACTGGGGGTATTCAAGGCCCGGCTTGATACAGTGTTAGATACTATGTTGCTTATTGGTAAACTAAGCATTAAGTACAGTTTAGTGGTGGGGATAGACGAGCAGTGTTGGGCTGAATGGCCTGTTCTCGTCTTACGTTATGTTATGTTATGTTATGTTATGTTATGTACACAGGCACACATGCACCCATGAACACACACACGCACATGCATGTATGAATGCACTCACACACAAACGCATACAAGCATGAACTCACACACACTTACACACACACAACACACTGATCAAAAGACAATTGTTTCATTAGCCCACATAAAAATTCAAAATTATAATATAGTTAGCCTAAATTGTGAGTGTTTAAAGTGAATGTTTTGAACAGTAATTTTTTATCTATTTTATTCTATGTCTTTTAGTTATTATTTTTAATTACTATATGTTTAGTTTTCTCATTTTAAATTTTTTATTTTACTTTGTGCTGCTTACTTTCCTTTCAAACTTGTAAAAGAGGTGCCTGCTCTCAGTGAGTTTAAATAAAGGGAAAACATGATTACATTAGCATTTATTATTAACGGCAATTGGATATAAAACACACTCCAATAGTCTCTCTAAGATGCAGGACAATAGGCCAGGCTGACAGTGCAGAGAAGCAAGTATGAGGCTCATCTCTCCAGGAGACCGCTGAGCTCACAGGTATATGAGTTTAAGCATGACCGCCGAGCTCACAGGGATATGAGTTGAACACACTGAAGTTCCGCTTGTAGAACATTCCAGACACCTGTTTGATTTCTGATGAACAGCAGGTCCAGAAAGGGGGTGGGG
>CM077290.1:285000-302500 GCA_039654925.1 Anguilla pacifica | reverse complement strand
TAGCAATCATCCACACTGCAGTAATGCCAGCCCATCATCCACACCGCAGTAATGCTAGCAATCATCCATACTGCTGCTAATGCTAGCCCATCATCCACACTGCTGCAATGCTAGCCCATCATCCACACTGCTGTAATGCTAGCAATCATCCACACTGCTGCAATGCTAGCCCATCATCCACACTGCTGCTAATGCTAGCCCATCATCCACACTGCTGCTAATGCTAACCCATCATACAGACTGCTGCTAATGCTAGCCCATCATCAACACTGCTGCAATGCTAGAAATCTGTTCTGCTGCAAATTCTGTTTTATTTTTTTAATTAGTCAAAATTGATTTTATCCTAAATTAATACTAATAAAACAATTACAATATATTGATGATAAATGGTAAATGGACTACTTAAAGCACATTACAGTCAATACCTCTCTCATTCACCCATTCACACACCAATGGAAAATTTATTATCTATTTTATGTATTAATAGTAAGCATGGTGATGATTACTAATTTTTTTCCCTCTGTAGCAAAACACTTGCACTGTAAAGCCAATGTAATGGTTGCTCAACTCACAAACACTCCACACCAAACGGGCATTGTCATGGAGACGGAGCATCCAAAGTCCATACAGATGAAGGAGATGGTGGTCAGAACCGAGGCCAAAGCACTAAGCACCTGTACCACCTATAGCAGAAATCAAGGGATCACCTGTAGCTTAGAACACCTTACTGTACTCTAAAATTCTGATGATTCACATTACTGTTCTATAGAACACTGAGAACTCACTTTACTGTACTATGGAACACTGAAGACTCACTTTACGCACACACACACATACACACACTCAATTAATCAAGTTAATGTTGACCTTTCAGATTTGTCTGAGCCTACATCTGAAAGAACCCGTGACTCTCCAAGTACTGCTCCTAATACTGTCGTTGCCAGGAACAGAGTTGCCCATTTTTCTTTTTCTCCATTCACTTTGCGTGAGATACTTAGTGGTCTCCTTGTTATTGATACTAAGAAGTCCACTTTCCTGTACTATAGAACACTGTGGACTCAGTTTGCTGTACTATGGAACAGTGAGGCCCTACTTTGCTGTATTATAGAACACTGAGGATTCACGTTGCTGTACTATAGAACACTGAGGTCCCACTTGTCTGTACTATAGAACACTGAGGCTTCACTTTGATGTACTATAGAACACTGAGGCTTCACTTTGCTGTACTATAGAACACTGAGGTCCCACTTTGTTGTACTATAGAACACTGAGGTCCCACTTTGCTGTACTATAGAACACTGAAGCTTCACTTTGCTGTACTATATAACACTGAGGATTCACGTTGCTGTACTATAGAACACTGAGGTCCCACTTGTCTGTACTATAGAACACTGAGGCTTCACTTTGATGTACTATAGAACACTGAGGCTTCACTTTGCTGTACTATAGAACACTGAGGTCCCACTTTGTTGTACTATAGAACACTGAGGTCCCACTTTGCTGTACTATAGAACACTGAAGCTTCACTTTGCTGTACTATATAACACTGAGGATTCACGTTGCTGTACTATAGAACACTGAGGATTCACATTGCTGTACTATAGAACACTGAGGTCCCACTTTGCAGAACTATAGAACACTGAGGTCCCACTTTGCTGTACTATAGAACACTGAGGTCCCACTTTGCTGTACTATAGAACACTGAGGATTCACATTGCTGTACTATAGAACACTGATGTCCCACTTTGGAGAACTATAGAACACTGAGGTCCCACTTTGCTGTACTATAGAACACTGAGGTCCCACTTTGCTGTACTATAGAACACCGAGGTCCCACTCTGCTGTACTATAGAACACTGAGAACTCACTTTGTTGTACTATAGAACACTGAGGTCCCACTTTGCTATACTATAGAACACTGAGGTCCCACTTTACTGTACTATAGAACACAGGCCCCACTTTGCTGTACTATAGAACACTGAGGATTCACGTTGCTGTACTATAGAACACTGAGGATTCACGTTGCTGTACTATAGAACACTGAGGTCCCACTTTGCTGTACTATAGAACACTGAGGCTTCACTTTGATGTACTATAGAACACTGACGTCCCACTTTGCTGTACTATAGAACACTGAGGCTTCACTTTGCAGTACTATAGAACACTGAGGATTCATGTTGCTGTACTATAGAACACTGAGGTCCCACTTTGCTGTACTATAGAACACTGTGGTCCCATTTTGCTGTACTATAAAACACTGAGAACTCACTGTGTTGTACTATAGAACACTGAGGTCCCACTTTGTTGTACTATAGAACACTAAGGACTCAACTCTATAGTACTCGAGATTGCTTACTCTCCTAAAACATGAGTAGGCAGGGCTTACTCACTCCAGTGATGAGAAGGCGGGGCTTACTCACCCCAATGACCAGGAGGCGAGTGTTGACAATGGTTCCAAACCAGCGGGCGATGCGGGCATCCTTCAGCTGTTCAGGGGTGGGGTTTACCGTCTCTGGGCGGAGCAGAGGGCGGTCTCTAAAGAACACTTGGTAAAGGCCCTCTGTGAACATGTTCTGGGTCATCTGGAAGTGGCAGAGATGTACTACGCACACGTACACACGCACGCATGCATGCAAGCATGCACGCATGCACATGCACATGCACACACACACACACACACACACACACACACGCACGCATGCACACATGCACGCACGCACACACACACACATACGCACGCACGTACGCACACACGCAAGCACACACACATACACACACGCACGCAAGCACACAGATACACACGCACACACGCACGCATGCACACACATGCACGCGCGCACACACACGTACGCATGCAAGCACACACACATACACGCACACACACATGCACGCACGCACGCAAGCACACACACACACACACACACACACAAACACGCACACGCACACACACACACACAAACACGCACACGCACACACTAAACTTGTGAGTTTACATCATCCATCAAAGTAAAAATTGTGGCAGACTTTTTAATTCTGAATTTAATTATTTTTATACTCTTAGAATTGCACAAATATGCACCCATTCAAACACATTTGGACATATTTACAGATAATTAACATTTAAACACACTGACACACATTGATTCATTCTGAAACACATTATTCCACACCAGACGTTTATACACACCAAAACACATTTATACATGATGAAACACATTTATACATACTGAAACACATTTACATACACCAAAACACATGTACACACACTGAAACACATTTACGCACACCAAACACATTTATACACATTGAAACAAATTTATATGCATTGAAACACATTTATACATACAGAAACACATTTACACACACTGAAACACATTTATGCGCACCAAACACATTTACACATGCCAAAACACATTTATACACACTGAAACATTAATACAATGTTGGACATACATGCTTACACTCAGGCTTACTGAAATAATGAACTTGAACAGACATATTTAGATATGCCTGAGAATGCTGGAGACTTACCTTTTGTTGCCGACAGGAATCACTTGATAAAGACACACCTATTTCAAATTATTTCTAATGAAATAAAATTAAGCATGCTTCATTTAAAAGTAAAAGGCATAAACCAGGGCAGAAGAGAGAATAAGTTTACACTTTCCTTCACGAAAATGAGACACACTTCTCTCCCTGCGGAGTGTCAGCAAGACAGGTCGAAGTTCAACTATTCTGTTTCCTTCAGTCTGACAAAGCTCTGAATCACTGCTTGTTTGTGTTGCAGTGATTGGCCAGATCATTTGTGATGGGCTGCGATTGGCTATAAGCGCTGCAGGTTGTGTAGCAGCCATTTGTAAGAGTGCAATTTGAGAATGGAATACATTCATACTTTAGGTAATGTGACCCTCATCAAAGTGAAAGTTCTGCAGATATTATACTGGGGCAGCTGCAGTAATGCTGCTGCAGTCACTGTTCTCTCTCTGCTTCAAATGTTATCTATAATTTTCCCATAAAAACTCACTTATGATGATGACGGCAAGTGATAACTAGTAAGCTTAAAGGGGAATTCCCTGCCAGGTTTTTCTTTTATTCATAGAAGAGCAGTTGTCCTCCTGATTAAAATGGGCTCTCAGCGAACTCTCTGAGTGCAGAGATATCGCCCCAAGCTACTGCTCCAGGTACCTGCTTTACCGTGGACTAAAACAGGAGAGTAAATGGTAAATGGACTGCATTTATATAGCGCTTTTATCCAAAGCGCTTTACAATTGATGCCTCTCATTCGCCAGAGCAGTTAGAGGTTAGGGGTTAGGTGTCTTGCTCAAGGACACTTCGACACGCCCAGGGCAGGGTTTGAACCGGCAACCCTCCGACTGCCAGACAATCGGTCTTACCTCCTGAGCTATGTCGCCCCTGAGAGCATCAGACAACGGCAGTCACAGGTTGCCACGCCTACTGAATACAAACGTAGGGGCTGGGTGTTGCTACTGTGCCTGGAAGCCATTCTACTCAAAAGCAAGCTAGCTACTAAAGAAAGAAAACCTAGGTTTATGGAGTTTGTTTTATTTTTGTGTTTAAGTTCTACTGAAAAGAACCTGCTACCACAAGACAAGGGGAGAGAAAACAATGGCTGACTGAAATCGGGAATGTAACCCTAAAATTAAATACCTTGCAGACACTCCTGAGACACACAGACCGTGTGAGTGTGTAAGGCACTACTCCTGAGACACACAGACCGTGTGAGTGTGTAAGGCACTACTCCTGAGACACACAGACCGTGTGTGTGTGTCTGGCACTACTCCTGAGACACACAGTGTGTGTGTGTGTAAGGCACTACTCCTGAGACACACAGAGCGTGTGAGTGTGTAAGGCACTACTCCTGAGACACACAGAGCGTGTGAGTGCGTAAGGCACTACTCCTGAGACACACAGACCGTGTGTGTGTGTCTGGCACTACTCCTGAGACATAGAGTGTGAGAGGGTGTAAGGCACTACTCCTGAGACATAGAGTGTGAGAGGGTGTAAGGCACTACTCCTGAGACAGAGTGTGTGTGAGTGTGTAAAGCTCTTTCACCCAGGTGCTTATGAGCAGACCATTCAGGCTAGACTACAGAGCACATAGAGTGACCATCTGTTAGATCAACACGCCTTTCAGCTAGTATGGGAGGCTGGGGGGAGGCATCTCCAAACTGCAAAACATGTGGCACAGAACAGTATGCCTCTCCCCAACACCAACTGACCTCAAAATGAACACGAATCACATTTACCCAAGCACATTTTTATTATTAACCAACACCACTGGAGTTCACAAGTTTTAAAACAATTAATATTTGACTGAATAAGCATTGGATGATCACTGATGGACCGATGAGAAGAACAGGGGACAGAGAGGGAGAAGGAGGGAGGGACAGGCAGGGAGAGCAAGGGAGAGGGAAGGAGGGACAGAGATGGAGAGGGAGGGAGAGGGAGGGAGGGACAGAGAATGAGAAAGGGAGGAACAGAGAGGGAGAGGAAGGGAGGGACAGAGAATGAGAAAGGGAGGAACAGAGAGGGAGAGGAAGGGAGGGACAATCTGCTCCCTCTCCTAAAAGACCAGGTGAGGACTGGGTCCGTCACCTGAGCTCCCGGCACAAGCCTTCCTTATCTCACAGATTTTCTCAGAGCCAGTTCTTTAACAATGGAGACTGATCTGCACAGTCACATCCTGATCTTCCACCTCCTGCTCCTCCTCCTCCTCTTCCTCCTCACCTTCCTCCTCCTGCTGCTCCTCTTCCTCTACCCCTCTAGATGGACCAGTTTTCCTGGGTCAGATGCCAGAGCAGGGTCCGGGTCCTCCTCCTCCTCCTCCTCCTCCTCCTCCTCTTCCTCCTCTTCCTCCAGCTCGATGCCATCCATGGTCTTCTGCAGGTCTGTCTTAATGCGGTTCAGCTCCAGGAGGCCGTTCTGCAGATCTTGGCACACCTCGCGGATTTTGGCGGCGAACTGGGTCTTAGCACCCTTGCGCAGCTCGTGGGAGTCCTTGGCGAGGAAGAAGAGGTCGAGTGCGAGGAAGAGGCCGGACATGACGCCGGTGGTGACGCTGATGGCCTGCGCGGCCTTGGCGGCCCCGCCTGCCACGCTGAACACCTGCACGGTGCTAATGAGGTTCTCCGTGTTAATCATGAGCGCCTTGCCTGCTCGGCCCCCCTCCTTCATCACGTGCCGCACGTTCTGATTCATCGCACGCTTCGACACCGTCTCCTTATACTGCTCAAAATTCCACTGCTCCAGCGCGTCCATCCCCTCCTGCGGGGGGGGGGGGGGGGGGGGGGGACAGACTCAGCAAGTTAGGAATATTATGTATTTGTGTGTGTGTGTGTGGGTGTGCGCATGCGTGTGTGAGAGTGTGTGCGTGTGTGCATGTATGTGTGTGTGTGTGTACGTGCATGTCCGTGTGTGTGCGCGTGAGCGTGTGTGTGTGCGTGCTTGCGTGCGTGTATGCTCATATCTTGCATTATAAAGCTCATTGTTTTATAGAGCACATGGCCATTCACAAAGCAGGACGCTGCAAACAGACACAAACCAGAGCACACCTGCACAAACTCCAGGCACTCCTTGATGTCCTTCATCTCCTCCTGGTATCCCTCGATCATGCTCTCCACCTTCTTGCGGTCCATGTTGGAGTGGACCGTGTCCGTGATGTTTGCAGAGGCAGAGGTGAGCCCCCCGGCTGTTGCCACGCCGATGCCCACAGCTGTGACGATGATGGAGGTTCCAAAGGTGAAGGGCGCGAGGATGAGGCCGGTGATGGTGGTCACACTGCCGGCGACGCTGGCCACGCCCCCTCCCACACTGGCAGTCACTGTGCGCTTGTGGAAGCTGTCGGCGGCGTCGGCCAGAGCGAGCAGCTCCAGGATACGCTGCTGCAGCGATGCGCCACGCTGGTTAAACAGCTGAACAAACAGCCGAGCCGCCATGAACACACGGTCTGCAGCCTGCTCTGCGGCCCTAGGAGAGTGACCAGAGAGACACTCAACCCTGAGACACTCAACCCTGAAAGACCAGAGAGACACTCAACACTGAGAGACCAGAGAGACACTCAACACAGAGACCAGAGAGACACTCAACCCTGAGACACTGAACACTGAGAGACCAGAGAGACACTCAACACAGAGACCAGAGAGACACTCAACCCTGGGAGACCAGAGAGACACTCAACACTGAGAGACCAGAGAGACACTCAACACAGAGACCAGAGAGGCACTCAACCCTGGGAGACCAGAGAGACACTCAACACTGAGACCAGAGAGACACTCAACCCTGAGACACTCAACCCTGAGAGACCAGAGAGACACTAAACCCTGAGACACTGAACCCTGAGAGACCAGAAAGACACTCAACCCTCAGAGTACCACTGAGATTATGTTGGTGAAAGCAATGGGAGGCAGGAGTAATGTTGTGAGACAGGCAGACAGTCAGTCAGTCAGTTAGTCAGACAGACAGATGAACTCACAGTTCCTCATCTTCCTGAAACTCTGGGGATTCGTTCCACTGGCTCCAGCCTGTTCACACAGAGCAGACGGAGCGGTTCATTTCTGCAGTGACCTCACAGGCGTATCTGCAGTGACCTTACAGGCGTATCTGCCGTAACTGAGGAGCGCCTGCCTGTTCCTGCCTGTTCCTGCCTGCTGCTGATCAGATCTGAGCACAACTGTATTACACACACGCACACGCAAGCGCATGCGGACGCACATGCGCGCATGCGCACACGCATCACAAGCACACGCACAAGCATGCGCATGCACGCGCAAATGCACGCACACGCACATGCGCACACACACGCACACGCACGCACGCACACACACACACGCACCTTCAACTGTCCTCCACCACTGCATGAGAGTGTCTTCCTCCTGGAAATAAGAGTTTCTTTTAAACAACAAATTTCACCTCTAAATCCCCCCAATTTCACCGCAACAGCAGTAAGGATGTGAGAGCAAAACACACCTCACTATCCAAAACATCTCCTTCATTGTGCAAAGGGGCCATCTCCAGATCCTGGATCTCAACAGAACTGTCCTGTAAAACACACGCATGCACGCATGCACACACACACACACAGGTTGTCGTAATTAAGCAATGACATGGTAGGAGTGGTTGGATAAGAGCGTCTGCTAAATGCCTGTAATGTAATGGTTGTAACTGGGGAGTGATATGGTAGGAGTGGTTGGTTGGTAGTTGGTTGTTACTGGTAAATGGTAAATGGGCTGCATTTATATAGCGCTTTTATCCAAAGCGCTTTACAATTGATGCCTCTCATTCGCCAGAGCAGTTAGGGGTTAGGTGTCTTGCTCAAGGACACTTCGACACGCCCAGGGTGGGGTTTGAACCGGCAACCCTCCGACTGCCAGACAATCGGTCTTACCTCCTGAGCTATGTCGCCCCATAGAGCGTCTGCTAAATGCCTGTAATGTAATGGTTGTAACTGGGGAGTGATATGGTAGGAGTGGTTGGTTGGTAGTTGGTTGTTACTGGGCAGTGATATGGTAGGAGTGGTTGGTAGTTACTGGGCAGTGATATGGTAGGAGTGGTTGGTTGTTACTGGGTAGTGATATGGTAGGAGTGGTTGGTAGTTACTGGGCAGTGATATGGTAGGAGTGGTTGGTAGTTACTGGGCAGTGATATGGTAGGAGTGGTTGGTAGTTACATTACATTACAGGCATTTAGCAGACGCTCTTATCCAGAGCGACTTACACAACTTTTACATAGCATTTTACATTGTATCCATTTATACAGCTGTATATATACTGAAGCAATTCCGGTTAAGTACCTTGCTCAAGGGTACAACGGCAGTGTCCTTACCCGGGAATCGAACCTGCGACCTTTCGGTTACAAGCCCAGTTCCTTACCCACTGTACTGCACTCCGTCACTGTGCTAGTTACTGGGCAGTGATATGGTAGGAGTGGTTGGTTGTTACTGGGCAGTGATATGGTAGGAGTGGTTGGTAGTTACTGGGCAGTGATATGGTAGGAGTGGTTGGTTGTTACTGGGCAGTGATATGGTAGGAGTGGTTGGTTGGTAGTTGGTTGTTACTGGGCAGTGATATGGTAGGAGTGGTTGGTAGTTACTGGGCAGTGATATGGTAGGAGTGGTTGGTAGTTACTGGGCAGTGATATGGTAGGAGTGGTTGGTAGTTACTGGACAGAGATATGGTAGGAGTGGTTGGTAGTTACTGGGCAGTGATGTGGTAGGAGTGGTTGGTAGTTACTGGGCAGTGATATGGTAGGAGTGGTTGGTTGTTACTGGGCAGTGATATGGTAGGAGTGGTTGGTTGGTAGTTGGTTGTTACTGGGCAGTGATATGGTAGGAGTGGTTGGTAGTTACTGGGCAGTGATATGGTAGGAGTGGTTGGTAGTTACTGGGCAGTGATATGGTAGGAGTGGTTGGTAGTTACTGGACAGAGATATGGTAGGAGTGGTTGGTAGTTACTGGGCAGTGATGTGGTAGGAGTGGGTGGGACATGTTTGGGTTTGTCCTCTATTGTCAATGCCTCCCTTGCCTCTGGCTATGTTCCCTCCCATTTTAAGATGGCTTGCGTTATCCCACTCCTTAAGAAAACTACCTCAGTCGCCTCTGATGAGGGATAATGAACTATCGACCTGTATCACTTCTACCTTTTTGTCCAAAACCCTTGAGCGAGCAGTGCTTAAACAACTAGCCTCCTTTCTCCATCAGAACAACCTGCTTGACCCTCACCAGTCTGGCTTCCAATCTGGGCACTCAACAGACACTGCCCTCCTGGGTGTGATAGAGGCACCTGCCACTGCAAGAGCCTCACGCCTCTCCTCTGTCCTGATCCTCCTTGACCTGTCTGCAGCATTCAACATAGTCAACCACAAACTAATCCTCTCCACCTTGGCTGAGATGGGCATTGCTGGGACTGCCCTGTCTTGGTTCGCTTCCTATCTTGCAGATAGGTCCTACCAGGTCACCTGGATGGGGACTACCTCTGCTCCTCATGCCCTTGTTACAGGAGTCCCACAGGGATCTGTACTGGGTCTTCTGCTGTTCCTATTATACACCAAATCTCTTGGTTCAGTAATTAATTCACATGGCTTCTCCTATCACTGTTATGCAGATGACATGCAACTCTTCTTCTCTTTCCCCCCCTCTGCCTTATAGGTTCGTTCAGATATCTCCTGTACAACATCAGGAGGATTCGACCATACCGGACTACACACTCCACCCAGCTGCTTGTCCAGGCTATGGTGACCTCCCATCTTGACTACTGCAACTCACTCCTTGCAAGCCTGCCAGCTTGTGCCATACATACAGCCACTACAAATGATTAAAATGCTGCTGCACGACTTGTCTTCAACCTTCCCAAGTTCTCTCACATCACTCCTCTGCTGAGCTCACTCCACTGGCTACCGGTCACTGCCAGGATCAGGTTCAAAGTCCTGACCCTCACCTACACTGCAGCCAACAGGACTGCCCCTGTCTACTTACAGGACATGATTCGGTTCTGTACGTCGCTTTGGATAAAAGCATCTGCCAAATAAATGTAAAGTAATGTAATGTAATAGAACATACCTGCAGCAAGGACTCCTCTGTCTCCCCCCCAGCCTCGTGCTCAGAGTCCTGCCAAAAGAGAGCAGCAAAGCACCACCTGAGTTACCTCCATACACTACACCTGAGTTATCTCCATACACTACACCTGAGTTACCTCCATACACTACACCTGAGTTACCTCCATAGACTACACCTGAGTTATCTCCATACATTACACCAGAGTTACCTCCATACATTACACCTGAGTTACCTCCATACACTACACCTGAGTTATCTCCATACACTACACCTGAGTTACCTCCATACATTACACCTGAGTTACCTCCATACACTACACCTGAGTTATCTCCATACATTACACCTGAGTTACCTCCATACACTACACCTGAGTTATCTCCATACACTACACCTGAGTTACCTCCATACACGACATGAGTTATCTCCATACATTACACCTGAGTTACCTCCATACATTACACCTGAGTTACCTCCATACACTACACCTGAGTTATCTCCATACACTACACCTGAGTTACCTCCATACACTACATGAGTTATCTCCATACATTACACCTGAGTTACCTCCATACACTACACCTGAGTTACCTCCATACACGACATGAGTTATCTCCATACATTACACCTGAGTTACCTCCATACATTACACCTGAGTTACCTCCATACACTACACCTGAGTTACCTCCATAGACTACACCTGAGTTATCTCCATACATTACACCTGAGTTACCTCCATACACTACACCTGAGTTACCTCCATACACTACACCTGAGTTACCTCCATACACTACACCTGAGTTACCTCCATACATTACACCTGAGTTACCTCCATACATTACACCTGAGTTATCTCCATACATTACACCAGAGTTACCTCCATACATTACACCTGAGTTATCTCCATACACTACACCTGAGTTACCTCCATACATTACACCTGAGTTACCTCCATACACTACACCTGAGTTACCTCCATACACGACATGAGTTATCTCCATACATTACACCTGAGTTACCTCCATACATTACACCTGAGTTACCTCCATACATTACACCTGAGTTACCTCCATACACTACACCCGAGTTATCTCCATACATTACACCTGAGTTACCTCCATACACTACACCTGAGTTATCTCCATACATTACACCAGAGTTACCTCCATACATTACACCTGAGTTACCTCCATACACTACACCTGAGTTATCTCCATACACTACACCTGAGTTATCTCCATACACTACACCAGAGTTGTCTCCATACACTACACCTGAGTTACCTCCATACATTACACCTGAGTTACCTCCATACATTACACCTGAGTTACCTCCATACACGACATGAGTTATCTCCATACATTACACCTGAGTTATCTCCATACACTACACCTGAGTTATCTCCATAGACTACACCTGAGTTATCTCCATACACTACACCTGAGTTATCTCCATAGACTACACCAGAGTTACCTCCATACACTACACCCGAGTTATCTCCATACACTACACCAGAGTTACCTCCATACACTACACCTGAGTTACCTCCATACACTACACCAGAGTTATCTCCATACATTACACCTGAGTTACCTCCATACACTACACCAGAGTTATCTCTATACATTACACCTGAGTTATCTCCATAGACTACACCTGAGTTACCTCCATACACTACACCTGAGTTATCTCTATACATTACACCTGAGTTATCTCCATACACTACACCAGAGTTATCTCCATACATTACACCAGAGTTATCTCCATACACTACACCTGAGTTACCTCCATACACTATACCTGAGGTATCTCCATACATTACACCCGAGTTATCTCCATACATTACACCTGAGTTACATCCATACACTATACCTGAGGTATCTCCATACATTACACCTGAGTTATCTCTATACATTAAACCTGAGTTACCTCCATAGACTACACCTGAGTTACCTCCATACATTACACCTGAGTTACCTCCATACACTACACCTGAGTTATCTCCATACACTACACCTGAGTTATCTCCATACACTACACCAGAGTTGTCTCCATACACTACACCTGAGTTATCTCCATACATTACACCCGAGTTATCTCTATACATTAAACCTGAGTTATCTCCTGTGTGTGTGTAAGTGAGTTCTACCACAATGGGTTAGAGTAATGGGTGTGTGTGTGTGTGTGTGTGTTAGTGAGGTCCAAATCACTGAGTGAGAGTAATGGGTGTGTGTTTAAGCTTGGCCCTGGTGCACAGTGATGTTTAAATTATCATGGTTAGGGGACTGGGTAGTTGGGGAATATATTAAACCTCAGTTTCTTCTGTAAAAGTATTCAGCTGGATATAAATGGGTTGTATGTAAAAATGTAATATGGGAAAGTTGCTTATGTGTGTGCTGTCAGTGGTAAATAACGCTATTTTTGCAATAACGTTATTCATCCCCTATTGCGGAACTAGCGGTATAAATTTTTAATGGAATGGCGACCGAACATTTCATAACAATGAAATGTAAGAAGGATTTAGCCGAGAGCCCGCCCCCCCCCGCTCGACAGAATGCAACAGCACCCCCCCCACCCCCCCAGCTCGACAGAATTCAATAGCACCCCCCCCCTTTGCTCCGACAGATTTTCTTAGGGCCAGCAAAATCCTAAGGCTGGCCCTGTGTGCGGTAGCAGTAAGAATGTGCCTTATGATACATTCTCGCTGCTTTCCAGCAAGCAACAGAGCTGTACGGGTGTGTTACCTTTCCTGCAGAGCGAAAGAGAGCACCAGGTAGAATCCTTCTGATTCTAAAGGTCACCTTCAGGGAAACACCGGTAAGAGCTCAACCGTGAAACATACTCAACCACACCCGCACACACCCACACACACGCATCCTCACAAACACGCACCCACACACACACCTGCAACTGCACACACACACACACACACACACTCACTAACTCTCTCACACACACACACACACATCCTCACAAACACACACACACACACACACACACCTGCAACTGCACACACACACACCCGGACATGCACCCACACACGCACACACACCCACACACGCAAACACACACGCGCATCTGCACCCGCATATGCACACGCACACACATATGCACATGCACATGCACACACACCCACATACGCAGACTCACACGCACATGCACCCGCGCCCTATTTATTTGGTAGATGTTTTTTTGACAAAGCCCCTTACAGGTGAGTACATACAGAGGGGTACAAATATAAAGGTGTTCATGAAACCTTTGATAAATAAAGAATTGTGACACACCCCTTTCTTCTTTCTGATTGGTTGGTCACTGTCTCCTTGATTACCCTCAGGTTCTCTGTTGTTGGCCAACTGAAATAGTGAGTTCACATATAATATAACTGTATATAGCACATAACAATAACACACAAAAACCTTTCAAGAAATCCCTCATCATCACTAATAAGCACACACAAATCCTGCACCAACAGCAGACACATTCAGAGAAATAATTGTAAGAGACCAACCGTGAAACAGAGTCACCTGCACCCGCACACACACACGCACCCGCACACACACACGCACCCGCACCCTCACACTTACATGCAAACTCACACGCACACTCACCCACCCGCACACACACACTCACATGCACACGCACCCGCACCCATACACACTCACACTCACCCGCACACACAAACTCACATGCACAGGCACCCGCACACACACTCACACACACACTCACGCTCACATGCAAACTCACACGCACACTCACACGCACCCACACCCTCACACTCACATGCAAACTCACACGCACACCCGCACACACACACTCACATGCACACGCACCTGCACCCACACACACACTCACACGCACCCGCACACACAAACTCACATGCACACGCACCCGCACCCACACACACAGACACACACTCACACGCACACTGACATGCACACACACCCACACCCTCACACTCACATGCAAACTCACACGCACACTCACCCGCACACACACACTCACATGCACACGCACCTGCACCCACACACACAGACACACACTCAAACGCGCATGCACAAGCACACACAGCCCCCCTGAGACCTGAACAGGATGATCTGTATTATTAGGGAGTGCTTTACTGTGAATGATTGGTTGATTGACAAAAACACACAGACTCTTAAGTCTGACCTTTGACCCTAACCGCCCCCTCGCCCAATCCAGCAAAAGCACCACCACCAGGGAGAACACAGACAGTCACCATGGAGACCACAGTCGTTACCTGTGTATTGTTGTTATCTGTGAGACTGTCACTGCTGGTAGATAGATCACTGTTCACAACCTGAGAGTGAGGGAGGGAGGAAAGAGAGATTATGTATAAAAAGACAAATACATGCAAAAATATATAGAACATACAAGCAACATTAGTGGATTGTGTTTACATTTTCTGGAAAATGAAACAGATTTTCAAATCACAGTAACTTTGTGTTTCTCTAAGCATTAATGTCCTTAATAGCAACAGATGAACAGAGGTCAAATAGAACCCTGCGGCCTTCAAGCAGCTGATATCACCACAAGCACTGCAGATATCACCACAGGCTTTGCTGAGCTGCTGATATCACCACAGGCTTTGCTGAGCTGCTGATATCACCACAAGCACTGCTGAGCTGATTGTCATTTAAATAAAAAATCTGTCAGAGGTGAGTGTACCTGTATTAGGGCTGAGTGTACCTGTGTCAGAGGTGAGTGTACCTGTGTTAGGGCTGAGTGTACCTGTGTCAGAGGTGAGTGTACCTGTGTTAAGAGTGAGTGTACCTGTGAAGCAGATCTGAAAGGATTGACCTTCTGTATCACTCCTTTGAACACACCAGGCTTCTGAAAGAGACCAATACTGCTATTAAAATCACATCATAATTAATATACAATATGCACATGCACAGAAACACACAAGCACAAACTCTCTAACACACACACATCACACACAGACACATACAGACACACACCACACGCCACACACAGACACACAGACACACACACCACACACAGACACACATACGCACACACACCACACACAGACACAGAGACAGACACACAGACACACACACACACACCTGTTTATTTCCAGCTGGCCTCTCTGCATGGTCATTGCCTCCTTGTTCCACCTTGGAGACCAAAGGACAGAAATTAATAAAATGTGTGCGTGTGTGGGTGTGGGTGTGTGTGTGTGTGTATGTGTGTGTGCTTTTGTGTGTGTGTGTGTGTATGTGCGTGTGCGCACGTGTGTGTATGTGAGAGGTTGTAGGGACCCACAGTTAATCACCATACACATGCAAGGAGTGACAGAGGTGAGTGTACCTGTGTTAGGGGTTAGTATACCTGTGTTAGGAGGGAGTGTACCTGTATTAGAACTGAGTGTACCTGTGTTAGGGGTGAGCGTATCTGTGTTAGACGTGAGTGTACCTATGTTAGGGGTGAGTGTACCTGTTTTTGGAGGGAGTGTACCTGTGTTAGGGCTTAGTGTATCTGTGTTAGACGTGAGTGTACCTGTGTTAGCGGTGAGTGTACCTGTTTTTGGAGGGAGTGTACCTGTGTTAGGGCTTAGTGTATCTGTGTTAGACGTGAGTGTACCTGTGTTAGGAGGGAGTGAACCTATGTTAGGGCTTAGTGTATCTGTGTTAGACATGAGTGTACCTGTGTTAGGGGTTAGTGTATCTGTGTCAGAGGTGAGTGTACTTGTGTTAGGGGCGAGTATTCCTGTGTCATAGGTGAGTGTACCTGTGTCAGAGGTGAGTGTACCTGTGTTAGGAGTAACTGTACTTGTGTCAGAGATGAGTGTATTGTGTTAGGGCTGAGTGTACCTGTGTCAGAGGTGAGGGCACCTGTGTTAGGGGTGAGTGTACCTGTGTTAGGGGTGAGTGTACTTGTGTTAGGGCTGAGTGTACCTGTGTCAGAAGTGAGTGTACCTGTGTTAGGGGTGAGTGTACCTGTGTTAGGGTTTAGTGTACCTGTGTCAGAGGTGAGTGTACCTGTGTCAAAGGTGAGTGTACCTGTGTTAGGGGTGAGTGTACCTGTGTCAGAGGTGACTGTACTTGTGTGAGGGCTGAGTGTACCTGTGTCAGAGGTGAGGGCACCTGTGTTAGGGGTGAGTGTACCTGTGTCAGAGGTAAGTGCACCTGTGTTAGGAGGGAGTGTACCTGTGTTAGGGGTGAGTGTACTTGTGTTAGGGCTGAGTGTACCTGTGTCAGAAGTGAGTGTACCTGTGTTAGGGGTGAGTGTACCTGTGTTAGGGTTTAGTGTACCTGTGTCAGAGGTGAGTGTACCTGTGTTAAGAGTGAGTGTACCTGTGTCAAAGGTGAGTGTACCTGTGTTAGGGCTGAGTGTACCTGTGTCAGAGGTGAGCATACCTGTGTTAGGGCTGAGTGTACCTGTGTCAGAGGTGAGTGTACCTGTGTTAGGAGGGAGTGTACCTGTGTTAGGGGTGAGTGTACCTGTGTTAGGGCTGAGTGTACCTGTGTCAGAGGTGAGTGTACCTGTGTTAGGGCTGAGTGTACCTGTGTCAGAGGTGAGTGTACCTGTGTTAAGAGTGAGTGTACCTGTGTCAGAGGTGAGTGTACCTGTGTTAAGAGTGAGTGTACCTGTGAAGCAGATCTGAAAGGATTGACCTTCTGCATCACTCCTTTGAACACACCAGGCTTCTGAAAGAGACCAATACTGCTATTAAAATCACATCATAATTAATATACAATATGCACATGCACAGAAACACACAAGCACAAACTCTGACATACACACATACACGAACACACACACACACACACACAATCACACAGGCACATGCACACACATTCACAGAAACACACGCAAGCACACACAGACACACACACACCAGCGCAAACTCTCTCACACACACACACACACACACACACACACACACACACAAGCACACATTCTCACATA
>CM077290.1:252500-280000 GCA_039654925.1 Anguilla pacifica | reverse complement strand
TCACACTGGGGAGTTTTTTTTGCCTGAACAGCTTACTTTTTTGAGGGGTTCCAGCCTCTTTTTTGTGCAGTTGTATTCCCACTGTAAAGTGTCTTTGTGACAGTGTCCCTGTGAAAAACACTGTACAATTAAAGTTGAATTGAATCAAAAATTTTAAGTGAGATGAATCAATAGCTCTCAACTTACCATTGATAGAAAGAAATGGTATTTGCACAAGTGTATTCATTTCTGTTTCAACCATTTATAAATTTAATATTGAGTGTAAACATACAGCTACACATTTAATATCAGACTACATCTATTTTAATCAGTACTGCACATATTTCATAAATCCATTTCATGGAGTAACTAAATACACAAATGAGACATGTTTTATGTGATAGAAAGGAATACTTAAAATCTCAGCAGGAGAAAACAGCCCTGGTCTCCACACACACACCCACATATACTCATACACACACACACTCTCACACATACAGGTACATGCACACACATATGCACACACACACGTACATAAGTACACACACACGCACACGCACGCACACATGTACGCACGCACACACACACACACACACATATGCACACACACATTTTAATTCTTCATTTTGGTCCACATTTATAAATGCACGCAGACACATACATACGTACACACACAAGCACACACACACATTTGTGTATTCACATCTCTGTCTTCCTTCTGCCTCTCACACACACCATCTTTGGAAGAAACAACAGCACACCGCCATCTGGTGGCAATGTTCTGTGCTCGCACTCACCCATATTACGGTCAACATGCATCCACAGATAAAATGAACAGAAGGTTCCCATGGAGTTAACTGGAGCCACACTGTCTGCAATCATCTTTCTGTCTTTATTTTGTGCCCAACTGTTTCCAAACTGTCAGAGCTCAGGATCCATTTTATGAGGAATACATTTTCTGTGGCCAATCCTGAATCACACCGGCCTGCTCAGCTTGGGAACCTTGCTACACACCGCATGGACGTTCAGATTACTCTAATCAGTTTGTTTCTGGAGTAACGGTTTCCTGCCCAAATGGGGAAGGAGAAGGCGGGACTTTCTCACTCGGTTTCACCCGAACAGACTGGTGTGATTTACAGTGAAACTTAGCAACCATGTCAGCATTAGCTAGGCACAGTATTCAAGTGACAGAACAGATAGCCTCTGCACATCACCCCATATAATACAAAATACTGGTTTTAAAAATCAGTGCAAAACTGTGGTGATGTGCATCAGTGGTTATGTCCTGTTTTAAGGCTTCTTGCAGTACAGTAAACTGCCACAGATGACAGTACAAAGGTTACAGTACAGTACAGTAGATGCACTTTTTTGTCTCTATTCAGTACTGGGGGTGTGCTGGAGGGTCTGCTGGCTTTTATTAGAGTTTATGTTACACATGTATAAGCTATATACAAAAATTACATGACTAATAAACATCTCCTACAAGAAAATATCATCATTAGTGCCTCTTAATCTGTGTGTATCGCTGTGTCTCAGGTACTGGTAAAAATAAATAGACAGGGGCGCCTCAGATGGATCAGGTTTTCTGAGGATTGTGGGAAAGCAAATGCAAAAGAGGATTATGGAAAAGTGAGTTCAGAAGAGAACAATGGGCGAGCAAGCGAAGTAGAGGATTGTGGAAAAGTGAGTGCAGAAAAAGCATTGTAGGAAAGTAAGTGCAGAAGTGAACAGTGGGGGAGCAAGTGAAGAAGAGGATTGTGGAAAAGTGAGTGCAGAAGAGCATTGTGGGAAAGTGAGTGCAGAAGTGAACAGTGGGGGAGCAAGTGAAGAAGAGGATTGTGGAAAAGTGAGTGCAGAAGAGCATTGTGGGAAAGTGAGGGTAGAAGGGCATTGTGGGAAAGTGAGTGCAGAAGTGAACAGTGGGGGAGCAAGTGAAGAAGAGGATTGTGGGAAAGTGAGTGAAGAAGAGCATTGTGGGAAAGTGAGTGTAGAAGGGCATTGTGGGAAAGTGAGTGCAGAAGTGAACAGTGGGGGAGCAAGTGAAGAAGAGGATTGTGGGAAAGGGAGTTCAGAAGAGCATTGTGGGAAAGTGAGTGAAGAAGGGGATTGTGGGAAAGGGAGTTCAGAAGAGAACAAGGGTGGAGTAAGTGAAGTGGAGGATTGTGGAAAAGGGAATTCAGAAGAGAAAAATGGGGGAGTGAGTGAAGAAGGGGATTGTGGGAAAGGGAGTTCAGAAGAGAACAAGGGTGGAGTGAGTGAAGAGGAGGATTGTGGGGAAGGGAATTCAGAAGAGAACAATGGGGGAGTGAGTGAAGAAGGGGATTGTGGGAAAGGGAGTTCAGAAGACAACTTTGGGGGAGCGAGTGAAGAAGAGGATTGTGGGAAAGGGAGTTCAGATGTTATAAACTGTGTCCTGCAGCTCCTCTCGGATGCTGTTGAGCTCCACCAGTGCCTCATGCAGCCGGTTTGCCACCTCCCGTATCTTAGCAGCAAACTCCGTCTTGCAGCCTTTCTTCAGCTCCCGGGAGTCCTTGTTCATGTAGTAGTCGTCCATGCCCTGGAACAGCCCCGTCAGCACGGCGCTGACCTGGCTGCTGAGCTGCACCGCCCGCTCGCTGGCACCGCTGGCCTCACTGGCCATCTGCACCGCTCTGCTGAGCCCCGGCCCCTGCCCTCCCGCCAAGTCCATCTTCAGCAGGTTGTAGGCCAGGAGCTTCTCCAGGCCCTGCTGCACATAGCGCAGGCACTTGCTAATGTCGGCCATCTTGGTCTGGTAGTCCTCGACGATCCTCTCCACCTTCTTGCGGTCCTGGGAGTTGTGGACTGAGTCGGAGATGGAGGCGGAGGCGGAGGTGAGCCCCCCGGCGGTGGCCACACCTATCCCCACAGCCGTGATGATCAGAGACGCCCCCAGAGTGACCGGAGCCAGAGCCAGGCCGGCGATGGCAGTGACCCCCCCCACAGCGCTGGTGGTGCCCCCCGTGATGGAGGCGATCTTGGCTTTCTTGTGGAACTCATTGATGTTCTCGGCGATGGCGTTGAGGTCGATGATGTGCTGCCAAAGACCCTCTGCCTGCTCCATGAAGACCTTGTTAAAGACATGAATGCCCTTCTGCACCTTCTCCGCCAGCACCTTCAGCTCCCTGGGAGAGAAGGATCCTCTGTTTCAGCGTGTTATTAAACGGCTTTTATTTTCCTGATTCGATTCGCTTTGGCAGCGCATACTCACTTCACCTCGCCGTCTCCCACCCAGTCTTCATCATCTGAGGGAAGCTCATCCCACTCTGAGGAGAAACAGGAGGTACACCCTGAGAGAACACAAACTATCTGTGTGTGTGTGTGTGTGTGTGTGTGTGTGTGTGTGAGTGTGTGTGTGCATATGTGTGTGTGTGAGTATGAGTGTGTGTGCGTATGTGTGTGTGTGAGTGTTTGTGTGAGTGTGAGGGTGTGTGCGTGTGTGTGTGTGTGCATGCGTGTGTGTGTGTGGGTGTGAGTGTGTGCGTATGTGTGTGCACATTTACGTGTTTGACTCACGTTCCACTGTGTTCCACCACTCCATCAGGCTGTCAGTGTCCTGCGGAAGAAACAACTGTAAGTCCCTCTCTCCATCTGTTTCTCTCTCCCCCTCTCTCCATCTGTTTCTCTATCCCCCTCTCTCCATCTGTTTCTCTATCTCCCTCTCTCTCTCTCTCTCTCTCTGTCTCTCTCTCTCCCTCCTCCCTCCCCCCCCTCTCTCTCTCTCTCTCTCCCTCTCACATTATGTGGCATTATCATAGTAATACTCTCATTAAACTACATTCATGCCTAATTAAAAACAATAGTTCTTCCAGGACTCAAAATTGGGGCTGGTTTGAGCCAGCAGTTTGTTTCCCCTTGTTCTCTCGCACGGTACTTCCTGTTCTCTCGCACGGTACTTCCTGTTCTCTCACATGGTACTTCCTGTTCTCTCGCATGGTACTTCCTGTTCTCTCGCGCGGTACTTCCTGTTCTCTCGCATGGTACTTCCGTTCTCCTCCAGCTAGAGGTCGCCATAGCTCCTTTGTCAAGTCAATTGTCAAAGAATCATCCCATCCCTGCACCACCCCAATCTTTACTCATTAAGAATAGATGATTGACAGTGTTGTTAACAAGTGATACCTGCACGTTTAATTCAGTTCGGTTCCTACCCTGGACATGCTGCAGTGCTTTTACATGTTGTGGCGTGCGTCTGTTTTAGTTATAAGCAGTGGGAAAACCCAGCATTAAAAATGAGAACAGCTGAAGTATTTTAAATCAAAAAAGATAAATGAAATAAAAGTGGTAAAAACCATGTCCAAAGTTTATGATTATATTTTATCATGGACAGTTGTTCAACAGTCTCTTCTGTCTTTGAATCACAATGTCTCATGGCAGTTTGTCCACAGGAAGACGTGCCTTTCCACCTCATTTGCTACCACAGCCAGGTTTTTATACTCATCACTTCACCCAGTGACATGGCAGAGCTGTTTTTTCTGGTGCAAATAATGGTAAACAGTGATTGCCCAGCTCAGATCTGCAGTTGCCATCAAAATCCAGAACTGAGTGCACTGGAAGGGATAATGTGTTACGTCTGCACATGTGGTAGGGATGACAAATCCTGACAGGTGTAATAAAATAATTTGAGCAGGTTGATAGAAACATGGTTTATTATTGAGTTGATTGGGAATGTAATACGTTGTGGGTTTCTCTGCAACTTCACTGAAAGTTTTGATGCTTTGGTGGTTTATTGTTTTGTCTGGGCTGTGTGTCATCTGCAGAGCAAGTGCATGAGAACTGCACACAAATTAGTAAAAGTACACTATCATTCTAGTTATACCGCAATTAAAAAAGAAGTGTGTCCAAAATATTGCATAATACTGTCGTAATACTTTCCTTTCTGACTCTCCCCATATTAGGTCAGCTAATTGTTTTTATAAATGTCTCGATTAGAAACTTAGTTGTATGTTTTTTCACTTCACTGTGCTGCTGGAGTGCCTATGGCGCCCCCTGGAGGATAACCATAGAAATACAAGCTTAAATCTCTGTAGATCCCCTGATGGATCCCCTAGCTCAGGTCCTCCAGGGACGCATCTACTGTCCATACTATTTATAATCCAGTTATCCCATTTAACATTTTTAACATTCATAACCATTATAATCTACAACCCACACCAATTATAATCAGTAATTATAACCTTTAAATCTACTTTCCAGAACCTCTTTAATCTAATGATATCACTGTTTATAATTAAAAAAAAAGTTTAACATTGAAAATCAATGATTAACTATTATGATATATATGACCTTTATAATCTATGATCTGTAACATTTACAATCAGTATTATATCCTGTATAATCCAGAGTTTTATACCCTGTATAACGTAACGGCTCCCTTGCAGGTGAAAGACTGCAGTGGAAGGAGTGTGTACTCTCCCCAGGTGTGGGTGTGGCCCATGGGCTATGCAGCTAAAACATGCAGTGGAAGGAGTGTGTACTCTCCCCAGGTGTGGGTGTGGCCCACGGGCTATGCAGCTAAAACATGCAGTGGAAGGAGTGTGTACTCTCCCCAGGTGTGGGTGTGGCCCATGGGCTATGCAGCTAAAACATGCAGTGGAAGGAGTGTGTACTCTCCCCAGGTGAGGGTGTGGCCCATGGGCTATGCAGCTAAAACATGCAGTGGAAGGAGTGTGTACTCTCCCCAGGTGTGGGTGTGGCCCATGGGCTATGCAGCTAAAACATGCAGTGGAAGGAGTGTGTACTCTCCCCAGGTGTGGGTGTGGCCCATGGGCTATGCAGCTAAAAGATGCAGTGGAAGGAGTGTGTACTCTCCCCAGGTGAGGGTGTGGCCCATGGGCTATGCAGCTAAAACATGCAGTGGAAGGAGTGTGTACTCTCCCCAGGTGTGGGTGTGGCCCATGGGCTATGCAGCTAAAAGATGCAGTGGAAGGAGTGTGTACTCTCCCCAGGTGAGGGTGTGGCCCATGGGCTATGCAGCTAAAACATGCAGTGGAAGGAGTGTGTACTCTCCCCAGGTGTGGGTGTGGCCCATGGGCTATGCAGCTAAAACATGCAGTGGAAGGAGTGTGTACTCTCCCCAGGTGTGGGTGTGGCCCATGGGCTATGCAGCTAAAACATGCAGTGGAAGGAGTGTGTACTCTCCCCAGGTGAGGGTGTGGCCCATGGGCTATGCAGCTAAAACATGCAGTGGAAGGAGTGTGTACTCTCCCCAGGTGTGGGTGTGGCCCATGGGCTATGCAGCTAAAAGATGCAGTGGAAGGAGTGTGTACTCTCCCCAGGTGTGGGTGTGGCCCATGGGCTATGCAGCTAAAAGATGCAGTGGAAGGAGTGTGTACTCTCCCCAGGTGTGGGTGTGGCCCATGGGCTATGCAGCTAAAACATGCAGTGGAAGGAGTGTGTACTCTCCCCAGGTGAGGGTGTGGCCCATGGGCTATGCAGCTAAAACATGCAGTGGAAGGAGTGTGTACTCTCCCCAGGTGTGGGTGTGGCCCATGGGCTATGCAGCTAAAACATGCAGTGGAAGGAGTGTGTACTCTCCCCAGGTGTGGGTGTGGCCCATGGGCTATGCAGCTAAAACATGCAGTGGAAGGAGTGTGTACTCTCCCCAGGTGTGGGTGTGGCCCATGGGCTATGCAGCTAAAAGATGCAGTGGAAGGAGTGTGTACTCTCCCCAGGTGTGGGTGTGGCCCATGGGCTATGCAGCTAAAACATGCAGTGGAAGGAGTGTGTACTCTCCCCAGGTGAGGGTGTGGCCCATGGGCTATGCAGCTAAAAGATGCAGTGGAAGGAGTGTGTACTCTCCCCAGGTGTGGGTGTGGCCCATGGGCTATGCAGCTAAAAGATGCAGTGGAAGGAGTGTGTACTCTCCCCAGGTGTGGGTGTGGCCCATGGGCTATGCAGCTAAAACATGCAGTGGAAGGAGTGTGTACTCTCCCCAGGTGAGGGTGTGGCCCATGGGCTATGCAGCTAAAACATGCAGTGGAAGGAGTGTGTACTCTCCCCAGGTGTGGGTGTGGCCCATGGGCTATGCAGCTAAAACATGCAGTGGAAGGAGTGTGTACTCTCCCCAGGTGAGGGTGTGGCCCATGGGCTATGCAGCTAAAACATGCAGTGGAAGGAGTGTGTACTCTCCCCAGGTGAGGGTGTGGCCCATGGGCTATGCAGCTAAAAGATGCAGTGGAAGGAGTGTGTACTCTCCCCAGGTGAGGGTGTGGCCCATGGGCTATGCAGCTAAAACATGCAGTGGAAGGAGTGTGTACTCTCCCCAGGTGAGGGTGTGGCCCATGGGCTATGCAGCTAAAAGATGCAGTGGAAGGAGTGTGTACTCTCCCCAGGTGTGGGTGTGGCCCATGGGCTATGCAGCTAAAAGATGCAGTGGAAGGAGTGTGTACTCTCCCCAGGTGTGGGTGTGGCCCATGGGCTATGCAGCTAAAACATGCAGTGGAAGGAGTGTGTACTCTCCCCAGGTGAGGGTGTGGCCCATGGGCTATGCAGCTAAAACATGCAGTGGAAGGAGTGTGTACTCTCCCCAGGTGTGGGTGTGGCCCATGGGCTATGCAGCTAAAACATGCAGTGGAAGGAGTGTGTACTCTCCCCAGGTGTGGGTGTGGCCCATGGGCTATGCAGCTAAAACATGCAGTGGAAGGAGTGTGTACTCTCCCCAGGTGTGGGTGTGGCCCATGGGCTATGCAGCTAAAAGATGCAGTGGAAGGAGTGTGTACTCTCCCCAGGTGAGGGTGTGGCCCATGGGCTATGCAGCTAAAACATGCAGTGGAAGGAGTGTGTACTCTCCCCAGGTGTGGGTGTGGCCCATGGGCTATGCAGCTAAAACATGCAGTGGAAGGAGTGTGTACTCTCCCCAGGTGTGGGTGTGGCCCATGGGCTATGCAGCTAAAACATGCAGTGGAAGGAGTGTGTACTCTCCCCAGGTGTGGGTGTGGCCCATGGGCTATGCAGCTAAAACATGCAGTGGAAGGAGTGTGTACTCTCCCCAGGTGTGGGTGTGGCCCATGGGCTATGCAGCTAAAAGATGCAGTGGAAGGAGTGTGTACTCTCCCCAGGTGTGGGTGTGGCCCATGGGCTATGCAGCTAAAAGATGCAGTGGAAGGAGTGTGTACTCTCCCCAGGTGTGGGTGTGGCCCATGGGCTATGCAGCTAAAACCAGTTCTCAGGAATGCATGTTTAGGTGTGTGCATTCCCAGCATGCTTTAGGAGTAAACCACTGACCCCATCCTCCATTCCTCCTGTCTCCTCCACCTTCCCTCTGTTTATCAAGCTCTCGTCCCTCTGAGCAGACAACCACTCTGCCTGAGAGAGGGGGGGGAAAGAGAGAAGTAGAGATGGTGAGGGGGGGAGGGGAGAAAGAGAGAGAGAGATGATGAGGGCAGAGAGAGGGGAGAGAGAAGTAGAGATGGTGAGGGGGGGGAGGGGAGAAAGAGAGAGAGAGAGATGGTGAGGGGGAGAGAGGAGAGAGAGATGGTTTACTCTGATTTGTAAGACTGTGAAATCACTTAAAATATCATCTAGTGTAAGGTCAGTTGGACTCTACCAAGGCACAAATACCGCAGAGCTGGTTGGGTCAGGTTCTCTGCACAGAGGTGTTAAGACAGGTGTGACTGGAACAGATGTCAGTTTGCAGAAGCTGGTTTATGGAGTTCATGGAGTGGCTCAGTGTGTGAGTGACTCAGTTTGTGAGTGACTCAGTGTGTGAGTGGATCAGTGTGTATGTGGCACAGTGTGTGAGTGATTCAGTGTGTGAGTGACTCAGTGTGCGAGTGGCTCAGTGTGTGAGTGACTCAGTGTGTGTGTATGCGGCTCAGTGTGTGAGTGGCTCAGTGTGTATGCGGCTCAGTGTGTGAGGGGCTCAGTGTGTGAGTGACTCAGTGTGTGCATTTGTGGCTCAGTGTGTGAGTGACTCAGTGTGTGAGTGGCTCAGTGTGTATGTGGCTCAGTGTGCGAGTGGCTCAGTGTGTGTATATGTGGCTCAATATGTGAGTGACTCAGTGTGCGAGTGGCTCAGTGTGTGAGTGACTCAGTGTGTGAGTGACTCAGTGTGTGTGAGTGGCTCAGTGTGTGAGTGACTCAGTTTGTGAGTGGCTCAGTGTGTGAGTGGCTCAGTGTGTGAGTGACTCAGTGTGTGAGTGGCTCACTGTGTGAGTGACTCAGTGTGCGAGTGGCTCAGTGTGTGAGTGACTCAGTGTGCGAGTGTCTCAGTGTGTGTGTGGCTCAGTGTGTGAGTGACTCAGTGTGTGCATTTGTGGCTCAGTGTGTGAGTGACTCAGTGTGTGAGTGGCTCAGTGTGTATGTGGCTCAGTGTGCGAGTGGCTCAGTGTGTGTATATGTGGCTCAATATGTGAGTGACTCAGTGTGTGCATATGTGGCTCAGTGTGTGAGTGACTCAGTGTGTGAGTGGCTCAGTGTGTGTGTGGCTCAGTGTGTGAGTGGCTCAGTGTGTGAGTGACTCAGTGTGTGTGTATGTGGCTCAGTGTGTGTGTGGCTCAGTGTGTATGTGGCTCAGTGTGTGAGTGACTCAGTGTGTGTATGGCTCAGTGTGTGAGTGACTCAGTGTGTGTGTATGTGGCTCAGTGTGTGTGTGGCTCAGTGTGTGAGTGACTCAGTGCGTGAGTGGCTCACTGTGTGAGTGACTCAGTGTGTGTGTGAGTGGCTCAGCGTGTGAGTGACTCAGTGTGTGAGTGGCTCAGTGTGTGAGTGACTCAGTGTGTGTGTATGTGGCTCAGTGTGTGTGTGGCTCAGTGTGTGAGTGACTCAGTGCGTGAGTGGCTCACTGTGTGAGTGACTCAGTGTGTGTGTGAGTGGCTCAGTGTGTGAGCGGCTCAGTGTGTGAGTGAGTGGCTCAGTGTGTGAGTGGCTCAGTGTGTGTGTGGCTCAGTGTGTGTGTGACTCAGTATGTGTGTGAGTGACTCAGTGTGTGAGTGACTCAGTGTGTGAGTGACTCAGTGTGTGTGTGAGTGGCTCAGTGTGTGAGTGACTCAGTGTGTGAGTGGCTCAGTGTGTGAGTGACTCAGTGTGTATGTGGCTCAGTGTGTGAGTGACTCAGTGTGTGAGTGGCTCAGTGTGTATGTGGCTCAGTGTGTGAGTGACTCAGTGTGTATGTGGCTCAGTGTGTGAGTGGCTCAGTGTGTGTGAGTGGCTCAGTGTGTGAGTGACTCAGTGTGTGTGTGAGTGGCTCAGTGTGTGTGAGTGGCTCAGTGTGTATGTGGCTCAGTGTGTGAGTGACTCAGTGTGTGTGTATGTGGCTCAGTGTGTGAGTGACTCAGTGTGTATGTGGCTCAGTGTGTGAGTGACTCAGTGTGTGTGTGAGTGGCTCAGTGTGTGAGTGGCTCAGTGTGTGTGAGTGGCTCAGTGTGTGAGTGACTCAGTGTGTGTGTGAGTGGCTCAGTGTGTGAGTGGCTCAGTGTGTTACCTCTGCTGCCTCAGACAGGTCATAGTTCTTGCAGGTAGTTCCAGGAGGAGTCTCAGGTAATGTAGCTCCCTTTGAATCTCTGCGCTGCAGGAAGGTGATTCTGAATTTCTTCCCTCTCTTTTGTCTCTGCTGAAACACATAAGGGGAGCATTGAGAATGTGTGCAGTAAGCAGCAGAAGAAAGAGAAGTAATGAATGTGAGGATGGAATGATACAAGCAGCGGTGAAAGTACTAGTACTGGATGAAGAGAGACATACCAGCCTATACTCCTCTGCCACATCCTGCTCATCCTCCTCTCCCTCTCTCCCTTTGAAGAGATCTGCACCTTTCTGTACGAGTTCAGCTTCACTCTAATGCCCAGAACACAAACACCATTACACATGCAGACACATACACAAACACCATTACACACACGTTCACAAACACCATTACACATGCAGACACACACAAACACCATTACACACACGTTCACAAACACTGTTACAGACAAACAAACACCATTACACACACACACACACACCACACAAGCACCATTACACACACACACACGCCACACAAACACCATTACACACACATTCACAAACACTGTTACACACACACAATTACACACACACACACACACACACACCACACAAACACTATTACACACACGTTCACAAACACTGTTATACATGCATTTGAGCTCACACACAAACACCGTTACACACATGCGCTCACAAACACGTTACGCACACATTCATAAACACAAACACTGTTACACACAAGCATGCACACACAAATATCATTACACACACATGCTCACAATCACTGTTACATACACACATACATGGAAAAACACCATAACACACGTGGGCACACACACAAATACACAAACACAGTTATACACACACACAGGCACACACAGACACCATTACACACGCACACATGCGCGCACACAAACACCGTTTACACATGCGCTCACAAACACCATTACTCACACAAGCGTACACACACAAACACTGTTACACACACGTGCACACAAAAACACTGTTACACACAAATGTGCACACACAAACACTATCACACACACACACAGACAAACAGCCTCATTGTGTGAGTGTCTCAGTGTGTGTGAGCAGATCAGTGTGTGAGTGGCTCATTGTGTGAGTGACTCAGTGTGTGAGTGGCTCAGTGTGTGAGTGGCTCAGTGTGTGTGTATGTGGCTCAGTGTGTGAGTGACTCAGTGTGTGTGTGACTCAGTGTGCGAGTGGCTCATTGTGTGAGTGACTCAGTGTGTGTGAATGTGGCTCAGTGTGTGAGTGGCTCAGCGTGTGTGTGACTCAGTGTGCGAGTGGCTCATTGTGTGAGTGACTCAGTGTGTGTGAATGTGGCTCAGTGTGTGAGTGACTCAGTGTGTGTGTGACTCAGTGTGCGAGTGGCTCATTGTGTGAGTGACTCAGTGTGTGTGAATGTGGCTCAGTGTGTGAGTGACTCAGTGTGTGTGTGACTCAGTGTGCGAGTGGCTCAGTGTGTGAGTGGCTCAGTGTGTGTGACTCAGTGTGCGAGTGGCTCATTGTGTGAATGACTCAGTGTGTGTGAATGTGGCTCAGTGTGTGAGTGACTCAGTGTGTGTGTGACTCAGTGTGCGAGTGGCTCATTGTGTGAGTGACTCAGTGTGTGTGAATGTGGCTCAGTGTGTGAGTGACTCAGTGTGTGTGTGACTCAGTGTGCGAGTGGCTCATTGTGTTAGTGACTCAGTGTGTGTGTGAGTGGCTCAGTGTGTGAGTGGCTCAGTGTGTGTGAGTGGCTCAGTGTGTGAGTGGCTCAGTGTGTGTGTATGTGGCTCAGTGTGTGAGTGGCTCAGTGTGTGTTACCTCTGCTGCCTCAGACAGGTCATAGTTCTTGCAGGTAGTTCCAGGAGGAGTCTCAGGTAATGTAGCTCCCTTTGAATCTCTGCGCTGCAGGAAGGTGATTCTGAATTTCTTCCCTCTCTTTTGTCTCTGCTGAAACACATAAGGGGAGCATTGAGAATGTGTGCAGTAAGCAGCAGAAGAAAGAGAAGTAATGAGTGTGAGGATGGAATGATACAAGCAGCGGTGAAAGTACTAGTACTGGATGAAGAGAGACATACCAGCCTATACTCCTCTGCCACATCCTGCTCATCCTCCTCTCCCTCTCTCCCTTTGAAGAGATCTGCACCTTTCTGTACGAGTTCAGCTTCACTCTAATGCCCAGAACACAAACACCATTACACATGCAGACACATACACAAACACCATTAGACACATGTTCACAAACACTATTACACACACAGACACACACACAAACACCATTACACACACGTTCACAAACACCATTACACACGCAGACACACACAAACACCATTATACACACACACACACACACACCACACAAACACTATTACACACACGTTCACAAACACTGTCATACATGCATTTGAGCTCACACACAAACACCGTTACACACATGCGCTCACAAACACGTTACGCACACATTCATAAACACAAACACTGTTACACACAAGCATGCACACACAAATATCATTACACACACATGCTCACAATCACTGTTACATACACACATACATGGAAAAACACCATAACACACGTGGGCACACACACAAATACACAAACACAGTTATACACACACACAGGCACACACAGACACCATTACACACGCACACATGCGCGCACACAAACACCGTTACACACACAAGCGTACACACACAAACACTGTTACACACACGTGCACACAAAAACACTGTTACACACACATGCGTACACACAAACACTATCACACACACACACACACACAGACAAAAAGCTCATTGTGTGAGTGTCTCAGTGTGCGTGAGCAGATCCGTGTGTGAGTAGCTCATTGTGTGAGTGACTCAGTGTGTGAGTGGCTCAGTGTGTGTGTGAGTGGCTCAGTGTGTGTGTGAGTGGCTCAGTGTGTGTGTATGTGGCTCAGTGTGTGAGTGGCGCAGTGTGTGTGTGAGTGGCTCAGTGTGTGAGTGGCTCAGTGTGTGTGTATGAGGCTCAGTGTGTGAGTGGCTCAGTGTGTGTGTGAGTAGCTCATTGTGTGAGTGACTCAGTGTGTGAGTGGCTCAGTGTGTGTGTATGTGGCTCAGTGTGTGAGTGGCTCAGTGTGTGTGTGAGTGGCTCAGTGTGTGTGTATGAGGCTCAGTGTGTGAGTGGCTCAGTGTGTGAGTGGCTCAGTGTGTGTGTATGAGGCTCAGTGTGTGAGTGGCTCAGTGTGTGTGTATGCGGCTCAGTGTGTGAGTGGCTCAGTGTGTGTGAGTGGCTCAGTGTGTGTATGAGGCTCAGTGTGTGAGTGGCTCAGTGTGTGTGTATGTGGCTCAGTGTGTGTATGAGGCTCAGTGTGTGAGTGGCTCAGTGTGTGTGTATGTGGCTCAGTGTGTGTATGAGGCTCAGTGTGTGAGTGGCTCAGTGTGTGTGTGAGTGGCTCAGTGTGTGTGTATGTGGCTCAGTGTGTGAGTGACTCAGTGTGTGTGTATGTGGCTCAGTGTGTGAGTGACTTAGTGTGTGTGTATGTGGCTCAGTGTGTGAGTGACTCAGTGTGTGTGTATGTGGCTCAGTGTGTGAGTGACTTAGTGTGTGTGTATGCGGCTCAGTGTGTGAGTGACTCAGTGTGTGTGTGAGTGGCTCAGTGTGTGTGAGTGGCTCAGTGTGTGAGTGGCTCAGTGTGTTACCTCTGCTGCCTCAGACAGGTCATAGTTCTTGCAGGTAGCTCCAGGGGGAGTCTCAGGTAATGTAGCTCCCTTTGAATCTCTGCGCTGCAGGAAGGTGATTCTGAATTTCTTCCCTCTCTTTTGTCTCTGCTGAAACACATAAGGGGAGCATTGAGAATGTGTGCAGTAAGCAGCAGAAGAAAGAGAAGTAATGAGTGTGAGGATGGAATGATGCAAGCAGCGGTGAAAGTACTAGTACTGGATGAAGAGAGACATACCAGCCTATACTCCTCTGCCACATCCTGCTCATCCTCCTCTCCCTCTCTCCCTTTGAAGAGATCTGCACCTTTCTGTACGAGTTCAGCTTCACTCTAATGCCCAGAACACAAACACCATTACACATGCAGACACATACACAAACACCATTACACACACACGTTCACAAACACTGTTACACATGCAGACACATACACAAACACCATTACACCCACGTTCACAAACACTATTACACACACAGACACATACACAAACACCATTACACACACACGTTCACAAACACTGTTACACATGCAGACACATACTCAAACACCATTACACCCACGTTCACAAACACCATTACACATGCAGACACATACACAAACACCATTACACACACACGTTCACAAACACTGTTACACATGCAGACACATACTCAAACACCATTACACCCACGTTCACAAACACTATTACACACACAGACACATACACAAACACCATTACACACACACGTTCACAAACACTGTTACACATGCAGACACATACACAAACACCATTACACCCACGTTCACAAACACTATTACACACACAGACACACACACAAACACCATTACACACACACACGTTCACAAACACTGTTACACATACAGACACATACACAAACACCATTACACACACACGTTCACAAACACTGTTACACACACAGACACACACACAAACACCATTACACACACGTTCACAGACACTGTTACACACAAACAAACACCATTACACACACACGCGCCACACAAACACTGTTACACACACACACACACACACACACACCACACAAACACTATTACACACACGTTCACAAACACTGTTATACATGCATTTGAGCTCACACACAAACACTGTTACACACATGCGCTCACAAACACGTTACGCACACATTCATAAACACAAACACTGTTACACACAAGCATGCACACACAAATACCATTACACACACATGCTCACAAACACTGTTACACACACACATACATGGAAAAACACCATAACACACATGGGCACACACACAAATACACAAACACAGTTATACACACACACGGGCACACACAGACACCATTACACATGCACACATGCGCGCACACAAACACCGTTACACACACGTGCTCACAAACACCATTACTCACACAAGTGTACACACACAAACACTGTTACACACACGTGCACACAAAAACACTGTTACACACACATGCGTACACACAAACACTATCTCACACACACACACACACACACACGCACACACACACACACAGACAAAAGGCTCAGTGTGTGAGTGGCTCATTGTGTGAGTGTCTCAGTGTGTGTAAGCCGATCCGTGTGTGAGTGGCTCATTGTGTGAGTGACTCAGTGTGTGTGTATGAGGCTCAGTGTGTGAGTGGCTCAGTGTATGAGTGGCTCAGTGTGTGTGTATGTGGCTCAGTGTGAGAGTGACTCAGTGTGTGTGTATGTGGCTCAGTGTGTGAGTGACTCAGTGTGTGTGTGAGTGGCTCAGTGTGTGAGTGGCTCAGTGTGTGTTACCTCTGTTGCCTCAGACAGGTGATAGTTCTTGCAGGTAGCTCCAGGGGGAGTCTCAGGTAATGTAGCTCCCTTTGAATCTCTGCGCTGCAGGAAGGTGATTCTGAATTTCTTCCCTCTCTTTTGTCTCTGCTGAAACACATAAGGGGAGCATTGAGAATGTGTGCAGTAAGCAGCAGAAGAAAGAGAAGTAATGAGTGTGAGGATGGAATGATGCAAGCAGCGGTGAAAGTACTAGTACTGGATGAAGAGAGACATACCATCCTATACTCCTCTGCCACATCCTGCTCATCCTCCTCTCCCTCTCTCCCTTTGAAGAGATCTGCACCTTTCTGTACGAGTTCAGCTTCACTCTAATGCCCAGAACACAAACACCATTACACATGCAGACACATACACAAACACCATTAGACACACGTTCACAAACACTGTTACACACACACTCGACCACACACACAAACACCGTTACACACACACACACACGCACACACACAAACACCATTACACACACATTCACAAACACTGTTACACACGCACTCGACCACACACACAAACACCGTTACACACACACACACACACACGCACACACACACAAACACCGTTACACACACATTCACAAACACTGTTACCCACGCACTCGACCACACACACAAACACCGTTACACACACACACACACGCACACACACATTCACAAACACTGTTAAACACGCACTTGACCACACACACAAACACTGTTACACACACATGTTCACAAACACTATCACACACCGACACACACAACACAGAGCACACAGTGTTACAGTCAAGGACACACAGACATTTTACCTTTGATTGTCTTCGTGTGGGAATTGGCAAGGTGAACCTTCTGCTTTTCTTCTGAAAGGGGTTATGCAAAGTCAAAGGTCAAAATCAGACAGACTGCAGCTACTCTAGAAGTTGGAATCCTCCATTTGTGTGTAGCACTGAGCTTAGCGCTGCCCTACATAGCCCAGTGATTAGCGCTGCCCTATGCAGCCCTGTGCTTAGCGCTGCCCTACATAGCCCTGAGCTTAGCGCTACTCTGCATAGCCCTGTGCTTAGCGCTGCCCTACGTAGCCCTGAGCTTAGCGCTGCTCTATGTAGCCCTGTGCTTAGCACTGCTCTATGTAGCCCTCGGCTTAGCGCTGCCCTACGTAGCTCTGTAATAAGTGCTGCCCTACGTAGCCTTGTGATTATCGCTGTCCTATGTAGCTCTGTGATTAGCGTTGCCCTACATAGCCCAGTGCTTAGCGCTGCTCTATGTAGCCCTGTGCTTAGCGCTACTCTATGTAGCCCTGGGCTTAGCGCTGCCCTACGTAGCTCTGTAATAAGTGCTGCCCTACGTAGCCCTGTGATTATCGCTGTCCTATGTAGCTCTGTGATTAGCGCTGCCCTACATAGCCCAGTGCTTAGTGCTGCCCTACGTAGCCCTGTGCTACGTAGCCCTGTGCTTAGCGGAGCCCTACGTAGCCCTGAGCTTAGCGCTGCTCTATGTAGCCCTGTACTTAGTGCTGCTCTATGTAGCCCTGGGCTTAGCGCTGCCCTACGTAGCTCTGTGCTTAGCGCATCCCTACGTAGCCCTGAGCTTAGCGCTGCTCTATGTAGCCCTGTGCTTAGCACTGCTCTACATAGCTCTCTGATTAGCGCTGCCATATGTAGCCCTGAGCTTAGCGCTGCCCTATATAGCCCTGAGCTTAGTGCTGCCCTACATAGCCCTGAGCTTAGCACTGCCCTGTGTAGCCCTGTGCTTAGTGCTGCCCTACATAACCCTGAGCTTAGCGCTGCCCTATGTAGCCCTGTGCTTAACGCTGCCCTACGTAGCTCTGTAATTAGCACTGCCCTATTTAGCTCTGAACTTAGTGCTGCCCCATATAACCCTGTGCTTAGCACTGCCCTATTTAGCTTTGAGCTTAGCGCTGCCCTATATAGCCCTGTGCTTAGCGCTGCCCTATTTAGCTCTGTGATTAGCGCTGCCCTATGTAGCCGTTTGCTTAGCACTGCGCTATGTAGCGCTCTGCTTCGCATTTTTGAGAGACAGACATACGGCTTTGTAATTATTCTCAGCATTGTTCTCCATCGGGTCCTGGTTTCCCCATTCCATCCGTGTCCCTGACAGAACCTATGAGTAAAGGTAGGCCCAGATGAGTGGATGCAGGCACTGCACTCACAGACAGACACACAGAGACTCACAGACACACTCACAGAGAGTCACAGACAGACTCACAGAGACTCACAGACATACTCACAGACAGACTCACAGTGACTCACAGAGAGTCACAGACAGACTCACAGAGACTCACAGACAGACTCACAGAGCAACACAAGTGCAAAGAGCAGGGATGGAAGTTCAGTAACTCCCCAGAGGGGCAAGAAAATTCCCAAGAGAGACTGCAAGTGCACAGGTATAGGAGAGGTATAGGTAGAGGAGAGAGCATGTGTGCAGGTGTAGGTGAGTGTGCGCAGGTGCATGTGATCATGCGTGTAGGTGCAGGTGAGTGCGCACAGGTGCAGGTGAGCATGTGTGTAGGTGTAGGTGAGTGCGCGCAGGTGCATGTCAGCATGCGTGCAGGTGCAGGTGAGCATCTGTTTTTGTCTTACCTTCATAGACTCTCTTCTCAGTCTTAATCTGCCAGGCTGTTAAAGGAGGTGACATCTAGTTCAGTGATTCTTCATTTTTTACTCTTCACTGAACATAAAACCCCACAAACATCAGTTTAAACACTCATAAATAACTATATTTACATACCGGCTTCCAATCAGGACAAAGCTCTGGACTGTCCTCCGGCCAATCTTCCACACATTTCTCCTGAAACATGCACACACACACAACAATTACACAAACATACAAACGTGCACAAACACAAATTTCAAATACAATTCGTACTGCACTTTCACACAAAACTAGCTCTCTCTCACACACACAGCTATCAAGCACACAAAAACTATAATTCACACACACAGATCATACAGCTACACACACCGTTAAGCCTGAGCTCATAATGTAAAAACACACAGACAGACAGGCAGGCAGACAGGCAGGCAGGCAAGCAGACAGACAGACAGACAGGCAGGCAGGCAGGCAGGCAGACAGACACACACCTCTCCGATGAGGAAGACGTTCTGATACACAGGGTATTCCTTACTATCCCAGGATGCATGGTCCTGTTACAGAGAAAAATCCATTAATAATCCACACAGAGTAATACACACACACCTATACACAGTAATATACACACACTCATACACACACACACACACACATACACACAGTAATATACACACACTCATACACACACACCCATACACACAGAGTAATATAGACACCTATACACAGTTATATATACACACTAATATACACATACTCATACACACAGTAATATACACACACTCATACACACTAATACACATACACCCACACACAGAGTAATATAGACACACCCATACAGTTATATGTACACACTAATGTATACACACACCCATACACACTAATACACATACACCCACTCACAGAGTAATACACACACACCTATACACAGTAATATATACACACTCATACACACTAATACACATATACCCACTCACAGAGTAATACACACACACACCTATACACAGTAATATATACACACTCATACACACTAATACACATACACCCACTCACAGAGTAATACACACACACCTATACACAGTAATATATACACACTCATACACACTAATACACATACACCCACTCACAGAGTAATACACACACACCTATACACGGTAATATATACACATTCATACACACTAATACACATACACCCACTCACAGACTAATACACACACACCTATACACAGTAATATATACACACTAATATACACACACTCATACACACAGTAATATACACACACTCATACACACTAATACACATACACATACACCCATACACAGAGTAATATAGACACCTATACACAGTTATATATACACACTAATATACACACACCCATACACACAGTAATATACACACACTCATACACACTAATACACATACACATACACCCATACACAGAGTAATATACACACCTATACAGTTATATATACAATAATATACACACACTCATACACACACACCCATACACACAGAGTAATATAGAGACACACACCCATACACACAGTAATATACACACACTCATACACACTAATACACATACACCCATACACAGAGTAATATACACACACCTATACAGTTATATATACACACTAATATACACACACTCATACACACACACTCATACACCCACACAGAGTAATATACACACACCTATACACAGTTATATATACACACTAATATACACACACACCTACACACACAGTAATATACACACACTCATACACATACACCCACGCACAGAGTAATATAGACACCTATACACAGTTATATATACACACTAGTATATACACACACCCATACACACAGTAATATACACACTCATACACATACACCCACACACAGACTAATATAGACACACCTATACAGTTATATATACACACTAATATACACACACTCATACACACACACACACCCACACACAGAGTAATATACACACACTCATACACAATAATACACATACACCCATACACAGAGTAATATAGACACACCTATACACAGTTATATATACACACTAATATACACACACACCCATACACACTAATACACATACACCCACACACAGAGTAATACAGACACACCTATAAACAGTAATATAGACACACCTATAAACAGTTATATATACACACACACTCATACACACTAATACACATACACCCACACACAGAGTAATATAGACACACCTATACACAGTTATATATACACACTAATATACACACACTCATACACACTAATACACATACACCCATACACAGAGTAATATGCACACCTATACAAAGATATATATACACACTAATATACACACACACCCATACACACAGTAATATACACACACTCATACACACTAATACACATACACCCATACACAGAGTAATATACACACCTATACATAGTTATACACACACACACACTGAAATACATACTTACACACACACACACACACAATGAAATACACACACACACACACATACATGCACTGTAACACACTTACACACACTCACACACACACACACTGTTACACACACACACAATGAAATATACACATACACATGCATGCACTGTAACACACTTACACACACTCACACACACAATGAAATTCACACACATACATGCACTGTAACACACTTACACACACAATGAAATACACACACACATGGATGCACTGTAACACACTTACACACACTCACACACACACTGAATGGTTGGTGGATGGTGCTGAATACAAATACCATATATGTTTTCTTCTCCCAGATTTGGCCAATATTATATGGATTCAGATCTTTTTTCCCCACCTCTTTGATGCAATTGAAGTACACACAGCTCATATGCTCTTACTCTGAGTAAGCACATATTAGCTGAAGACATGTTCCACCCAGGGAAGCTTCAATTTCTTTGTTCTATAATTTATCCAAGCTTATGAAAATGAAACATATAGGTAAAGTGCGGCTTTAACAAAGAGAGGAGAAAAAAATATTAACAACAAAAAACAAGTTACCCTTACATTCTGTTGTTTCCATTAGGAGTTCATAGCATACAACAGTTCATGATGAAGATGATGAACTTTTTTTTTTTAATTTAAAAGCATTTTTTTCAGTTTATAATTGACTTCAGTGTCCCTCATGTAGGGTGGTGGTGGGGTTCATGCAGTTCATACTCTGCACTTCAGAGTAAGAATGAGCAACTATGTTTTGATTAATAAGAACATTTACCTATGTTTGAAATTTGATTTGACTGTTTGTTTACCTCAAAAAAAAAATAAAAGCCTGTTATGGATATACAACATATAAGTAATTGTTAAACACAGCTTTAAAAAGCAAATTACCTACTGTTAAACTGGATTAGTATTGATGTCATTGAAACGCCATTACTTTAAGGCTTTAATATCTCAACAATAGCAGTGCCTGTGAAAATAATGGTAAAATTTTGGGTCAAACCTGCAGGTTTAAGCCAAGCCCACGACATGTTTTATCCAAATATAGAGGAAAATAACTTGGTTGAACAAATAGATACAAATACAAATAGTGGCATCTCTCTCCACCCCTAATCTGTATTACCGGTGTATGATTTCATAATTATGAGAAACAGGTAGAGACAGAAACAGGGGGATGGAGACAGAGCGAGAGAGAGAAACAGGAAAGAGGGACAGAGGAAGAGATAAAGGGATAGAGCAACAGAGGGATAGGAAGAGATAAGGAGAAGAGGGAGGAAGAGTGTGTGACCTTGTTGTGCGTAGATTTCAAGTCAGGACTCCTACTCCCATTCGCCATGATATGTCCATTCTGAGCAAATAAAACATATTTATTAATCTTTATTAACTAATATTAAAATTTAGTAATATTTACTAAACATTACCATTTACAGTACTGGCTCAATTTATGGAAACACTGAGCTTAAAGAAAAAGTTTAGTGCCCTCAAAACGCATTTGTGCCCTTCCTTTTGTTGTTTCCCATTTTCGTCTCTAAAAATGTATTTCGAAAAGCTTTCTTCTTGACCACGAGTGGTAAGGACATAATGCGACCATCAGCAGTTTGGAATAAGGTATAAACACCAAAAAACATATATAAAAATAGTTTTCTTTGCATGAACATTATCAGTTAATATAGAAAAATAATAGACAAAGAAATACTTGCAAGCTGATTATATTTTCAGCAGTATAAATCAGACTGATCCTTTATGTAGATATAAACTAATATATACAACAAGGTGTAATAATTATTACTTGTTAAACACAAATCCATTTATTTCTTCATTTTTGTTTAATGTTGATATTACATCTATTGAATAACATTTATTATGCCAAAAAGATACATTTTAGTAAAATATTGCATTTATCATCAAAATCTATTTATAAATACAGTGTTTCCATAAAATGTGCGAATACTGCATTTATTAATCATTTTTTAATCATTCAATAATTTTTCAACTCAACTTTTAACTGATCTACAATTTCTCATTTATTCTATTTTGAACATCACTATTTTCTCCTAAATTTAATAGAATAAAATATTTTCATCATTAAATTTTAGTAAAGAATTAAATGATGCTGATGACGCACCTCCTTCAGTTTTGGGAGTGGGGTCTTAAAGAGGTCATGTTTGGAGTCAGAGGGTGTGGTCTGGAAGAGGTCATGTTTGGAGTCAGAGGGTGTGGTCTGGAAGAGGTCATGTTTGGAGTCAGAGGGTGTGGTCTGGAAGAGGTCATGTTTGGAGTCAGAGGGTGCGGTCTTAAAGAGGTCATGTTTAGAGTCAGAGGGTGCGGTCTGGAAGAGGTCATGTTTGGAGTCAGAGGGTGTGGTCTGGAAGAGATCATGTTTGGGGTCAGAGGGTGTGGTCTGGAAGAGGTCATATTTGGAGTCAGAGGTTGTGGTCTGGAAGAGGTCATGCTTGGAGTCAGAGGGTGTGGTCTGGAAGAGGTCATATTTGGAGTCAGAGGGTATGGTCTGGAAGAGATCATGTTTGGAGTCAGGGGGTGTGGTCTGGAAGAGGTCATATTTGGAGTCAGAAGGTGTGGTCTGGAAGAGGTCATGTTTGGAGTCAGAGGGTGCAGTCTTAAAGATGTCATATTTGGAGTCAGAGGGTGTGGTCTGGAAGAGGTCATTCTTGGAGTCAGAAGGTGTGGTCTGGAAGAGGTCATGTTTGGAGTCAGAGGGTGCAGTCTTAAAGATATCATATTTGGAGTCAGAGGGTGTGGTCTGGAAGAGGTCATTCTTGGAGTCAGAGGGTGTGGTCTGGAAGAGGTCTTGCTTGGAGTCAGAGGATGTGGTCTGGAAGAGGTCATGTTTGGAGTCAGAGGGTGCGGTCTTAAAAATGTCATATTTGGAGTCAGAGGGTGTGGTCTGGAAGAGGTCATGTTTGGCGTCAGAGGGTGCGGTCTGGAAGAGGTCATGTTTGGGGTCAGAGGGTGTGGTCTGGAAGAGGTCATGTTTGGAGTCAGAGGATGTGGTCTGGAAGAGGTCAAGTTTGGAATCAGAGGGTGTGGTCTGGAAGAGATCATGTTTGGAGTCAGATAGTGTGGTCTTAAAGATGTCATATTTGGAGTCAGAGGATGTGGTCTGGAAGAGGTCATGTTTGGAGTCAGAGGGTGTGGTCTGGAAGAGGTCATGTTTGGAGTCAGAGGGTGTGGTCTTAAAGATGTCATATTTCGAGTCAGAGGGTGTGGTCTGGAAGAGGTCATGTTTGGAGTCAGAGGGTGTGGTCTGGAAGAGGTCATGTTTGGAGTCAGAGGGTGTGGTCTGGAAGAGGTCATGTTTGGAGTCAGAGGGTGTGGTCTGGAAGAGGTCATGTTTGGAGTCAGAGGGTGTGGTCTGGAAGAGGTCATGTTTGGAGTCAGAGGGTGTGGTCTGGAAGAGATCGTGTTTGGAGTCAGAGGGTGTGGTCTGGAAGAGGTCATATTTGGAGTCAGAGGGTGTGGTCTGGAAGAGGTCATGTTTGGAGTCAGAGGGTGTGGTCTGGAAGGTCTCTGGTTTCATCTTGCTGAGAGCAGGGTGGAGTGCTTTAGTTTCTTCTGCTCCACCCACTGCTCCATCCATCTCCTCAAAAACACAAATAATAAACATTAAATTTAAGTGGTTTACCTTAAGTAAGCAGTGAATACAAATAATTATTTCAGCTGTTTGTGTGGTTTGTGTAATTTTGTGTAAACAAATTGCCATCATCATCATCATCATCATCACCATGGTTACCTGGATTGGGTGGAACGGCACGTGGCCAACACGTTTTACCATCCCCTGCAGCATTCTTGAACTCTGGGAACACACGAAGCACACACATCACAAGACTGGTGAGCGACATCAAGAAAGGCAACGGCATGATGGACAATCCCAAACTCAGATCTATAGGGGTACCTGGCCTCGGATACAAGAGCTCTCACTGTGTGCATGTGTGCGCACGTGTGTGTGTGTGCGTGCGTGTGCATGTGCGCTTGTGTGTGTGTGTGTGTGTGTGTGAGTGCGTGTGTGTGTGCGCGCGTGCGTGTGTGTGTGCGTGTGCGTGTGTGTGTGTGTGCGCGCGCGTGTGTGTGTGCGCGTGCGTGTGTGTGTGTGTGTGTGCGTGCGTGTGTGTGTGCGTGTGCGTGTGTGTGTGTGTGCGATGAGAAAGATGAGGGAAAACTACGCAAGGTGGGGACTTTTTGCTGGTCCCCACAAGTTCAAGAGGCTGTTTTAGGGTTAGGACTTAGGGTTAGGGTGTGGGTTAGAATTAGGTTAAGGTTAGGTTTAAGGTTAGGCATGTAGTGGTTGGGGTTAGGATTAGGGTTAGGGTTAGGGTTACAGGTTACGGAATTAATATAAGTCAATAGGAAGTCCTCACAAGTATAGCAATACAAATGTTCGTGTGTGCGTGCATTACTGTGTGTGCTGGTGTGCACGTGTGTTTGTGTGTGCGTGTGCACATTTCTCTGTGTGACATTTTCTCTAGGTTATTCTAGAAGGGGGAAACCTAACAGTACTTCCCAATGCAACATGATAATATTAGTGAGGACCATCAGATGGAGGGGGCGTGTGACCCCTGAACCCCACCCCCACCACGAGATCTACGTCCACAGCACTAAAACCCCCACCACGAGATCTACGTCCACAGCACTAAAACCCCCCACCACAAGATCTACGTCCACAGCACTAAAACCCCCCACCACGAGATCCACGTCCACAGCACTAAAACTCCCACCACAAGATCTACGTCCACAGCACTAAAACCCCCACCACTCAAATGCACAGAGGCAATGCTCACATGCTCCTGTTTACACACACACCTCAATCACATTCACCTGTTTACATACACACACCTCAATCACATTCACCTGTTTACATACACACACCTCAATCACATTGACCTGTTTACACACACATCTCAATCACATTCACCGGTTTACACACACATCTCAATCACATTCACCTGTTTACACACACACACCTCAAACACACTCACCTGTCTTCGCCTCCACACGTACTCCTCATACTCTCCATCCTCTATCTCCTTCCCCCTCTCCATCCTCTAGGAAAGAAGCACGACACAGCTGTGGATCATGTATTCCCCAAATTAATGTTCAGATCAGTGAAAGTACCGCTGTCTTTATGCGGATTTTACAGCACACTACGGCATCTTTTCAGCGTTTCAGGCATGTTTTTCGCGAACCACGAGAACCCAAACAAAAGGAAAAGACGAGTATAAATGTATTAAGAAAATGTTCTAAGTTTCAGAAATAAAACTAGTAATATGATGACACGTGGTAAAGTTAAGTAACACACGTAATTATAATTCAACATACACGTTAATGTCATAAAGTAACTTTTGGTTTAATAAATCCGTTTTCATTTTCAAGTTACGCAGCACGTTCAGATCACATCGCGGCCACATTCCGCAGCCTTCCACGAATGACGGCAGATGATAGGCATGCTATGATCACATTGACTTCGTATATGATTGAAGTAGCCATATGCATATAATAAGTCATATATCGGATTATACAGAAAACTCACCACAATGCTCTGGTCCTGTAGTGTTTAACCTATTTGTGTTATGGTTGCGTGGGAGCACCAGCAGTAGCCTATTTCTGATGTAGCGACCAACTGAGTGAGTTTCCGTCTACTTATTTTCGATGTTTGTTTCTTAGCCTGCTCTTCCGGACGCATTCTTTCTTCATTTGCGGAGAAGCCTGTCAGGTGAGTTTCATATGAGAGGGGCAAGTGGAGCCGGCTGCGCAAATGAGGGGTGTGACCGCTCCGGTCCTTCAGAGGAGAGGCGTGGAGCCCCTCTCTAATACGCCGCTGCCGCGGTCCGGCGTGGAGCCCCTCTAATGAGCCGCTGCCGCGGCCTAGGGGACTCATTCATCAAATTGTATCATACATAGTGGCTTGCTCAGAAGACCATGACGAAGTCGTTTTTTGATAAAATCACACTTTGCCATGAAAGTTATCTTATCTCTACTTGAAGTTTATACTAGACGTAAGTTAACTGCCTGCTAGTTGTGTGAAGGTCGGCAGATTATTATAGGAATACTCTGTCGTGTTGGCGCTCGTGTTATAGACATGCGCTCTATGGCGCTCGTGTTAGACATACTCTACCCATGTACATGCTGTACTACTTCCAGATCATTATCGTGACTATTTCTGTTTGTCACTCATAGATTAAGTGGCAGTTCCCAATCAGGATTCTACAGTTTGTCAAGTAAATAAACAACTAAATGACTAACTCAATAAATAAATTAAATAAATAAATTCACAAACTTTGATTGTGTAGCACTTTTAATTCATGTGCAGCTCCAAGTTTGTTTCAGAGATTAAATGAGAGAGTTTGGGGTATGGTAAAACAGAACTAGGACAGCAATGCATAGTAATGAAATGCATTAAAACATAATGAAAAGAGATTTAAAATAGTAAAAATGCGACTGAAGGAAATTAGAGGAAGTGTCAT
>CM077290.1:215000-240000 GCA_039654925.1 Anguilla pacifica | reverse complement strand
GGGGCACAGAGAGAGAGGTGGGGGGTATAGACAGAGAGGTGGGGGGACAGACAGAGAGGTGGGGGGTATAGACAGAGAGGTGGGGGGACAGACAGAGAGGTGGGGGGTATAGACAGAGAGGTGGGGGCACAGAGAGAGAGGTGGGGGGGTATAGACAGAGAGGTGGGGGGACAGACAGAGAGGTGGGGGGCACAGACAAACAGAGAGGTGGGGGTACAGACAGAGAGGTGGGGGGCACAGACAAACAGAGAGGTGGGGGCACAGACAAACAGAGAGGTGGGGGGACAGACAGAGAGGTGGGGGGCACAGACAAACAGAGAGGTGGGGGCACAGACAAACAGAGAGGTGGGGGGCACAGACAAACAGAGAGGTGGGGGTACAGACAGAGAGGTGGGGGGCACAGACAGACAGAGAGGTGGGGGGCACAGACAAACAGAGAGGTGGGGGCACAGACAGACAGAGAGGTGGGGGGTACAGACAAACAGAGAGGTGGGGGCACAGACAGACAGAGAGGTGGGGGTACAGACAAACAGAGAGGTGGGGGCACAGACAGACAGAGAGGTGGGGGTACAGACAGAGAGGTTGGGGCACAGACAAACAGAGAGGTGGGGGTACAGAGAGACAGAGAGGTGGGGGTACAGACAGAGAGGTGGGGGGCACAGACAAACAGAGAGGTGGGGGCACAGACAGACAGAGAGGTGGGGGTACAGACAGAGAGGTTGGGGCACAGACAAACAGAGAGGTGGGGGTACAGAGAGACAGACAGAGAGGTGAGAGGCACAGACAGACAGAGAGGTGGGGGACAGACAGAGAGGTGCTGGGCACAGACAGAGAGGTGGGGGGCACAGACAGACAGAGAGGTGGGGGCACAGAGAGAGAGGTGAGGGGCACAGACAGACAGAGAGGTGGGGGTACAGAAAGAGAGGTGGGGCGCACAGACAGACAGAAAGGTGGGGGACAAACAGAGAGGTGGGGGACAGAGAGAGAGGTGGGGGGACAGACAGAGAGGTGAGGGGCACAGACAGACAGAGGTGGGGGAGAAGAGTTGAAAAAAGATTGAGAGCAAGAGAGGGCTGGAAGTGACCGTTCCTCCACACCTGAAGTTCTTGACGTGGTCTTCCACCCCTGAGAGGGAGACGGAGTAAGACAGAGCCATGTTGTAGGTGCCAGCCTGCACAGATGACCCCCAGTTCACCTCTAGAGAGAGAGAGAGAAAGAGAGGAAGAGAACGATGTATTTATCAGAACATGAACATGAAACGTTTGCTTCTGGTTTTTCTCTAGTATCAGACCTGAGCCCTGGACGAGTATTTGGGCGTATTTTTTTGAATCCCGACCTTAGGTGCAAATATTACATTACACTATACACCCTACACCATGCAAGTAAAAATCAGGTCACCAGGGAGATTCAACCTGGTGTTGAATGAAGCGAAGGGGAAAGCACACAGGGCATTAAGGGTTCAGCAGTCAGCATTTAAACTTTGCACGGAATCTTTAAATCATTTACTTTCTCAATAACCTTGTATGAAAGATAAGGGATTGGGATTGATTCAAAGAATAACATACTCTTAGTCACCCAAAATCTTCTGCGTCACGACAGTTCTGTACAATGATGTGGAAGGCACAGAAGTAAACAGCACACCCAAATGTGAATGTGTATTAATGGAGATCGATAAATACAATCAATCAACATTGTGAAGAGAGAAACTGTCAATTAAGATGTATGTATAGCGGTTCACAGGGCTGTGTTAGTGGTTCACAGGACTGTGTTAGCGGTTCACAGGACTGTTTTAGTGGTTCACAGGGCTGTGTTAGCGGTTCACAGCGCTGTGTTAGCGGTTCACAGGGCTGTGTTAGCGGTTCACAGGGCTGTGTTCGCGGTTCACATGGCTGTGTTAGTGGTTCACAGGGCTGTGTTAGCGGTTCACAGGGCTGTGTTAGCGGTTCACAGGGCTGTGTTAGCGCTTCACATGGCTGTGTTAGTGGTTCACAGGGCTGTGTTAGCGGTTCACAGGGCTGTGTTAGCGGTTCACATCGCTGTGTTAGCGGGTCAGAGGGCTGTGTTAGTGGGTCAGAGGGCCGTGTTAGCGGGTCAGAGGGCTGTGTTAGTGGTTCACATGGCTGTGTTAGCGGTTCACATCGCTGTGTTAGCGGTTCACAGGGCTGTGCTAGTGGGTCAGAGGGCTGTGTTAGTGGTTCACATGGCTGTGTTAGTGGGTCAGAGGGCTGTGTTAGCGGGTCACAGGGCTGTGTTAGCGTGTCACAGGGCTGTGTTAGCGGGTCAGAGGGCTGTGTTAGTGGTTCACAGGGCTGTGTTAGCGGGACAGAGGGCTGTGTTAGCGGTTCACAGGGCTGTGTTAGTGGTTCACAGGGCTGTGTTAGCGGGTCACAGGGCTGTGTTAGCGGTTCACAGGGCTGTGTTAGCGGGTCACAGGGCTGTGTTAGCGGGTCACATCGCTGTGTTAGTGGTTCACAGGGCTGTGTTAGCGTGTCAGAGGGCTGTGTTAGCGGGTCACAGGGCTGTGTTAGCGGTTCACAGGGCTGTGTTAGCGGGTCACAGGGCTGTGTTAGCGGGTCACAGGGCTGTGTTAGCGGTTCACATGGCTGTGTTAGTGGTTCACAGGGCTGTGTTAGCGTGTCAGAGGGCTGTGTTAGCGGGTCACAGGGCTGTGTTAGCGGTTCACATCGCTGTGTTAGTGGTTCACAGGGCTGTGTTAGCGTGTCAGAGGGCTGTGTTAGCGGGTCAGAGGGCTGTGTTAGCGAGTCACAGGGCGGTATTAGCAGTTCTCATCCTGCTCTGTTATGCAGCCTATTCAGCCTGAATGTGACCGAGACACAAACTTCACACATCTATGTGGAGGTTCAGTCTGCAGTGGGAATTGCCTGATCTGACCCGGTTTACTGTAGATTACAGAGAAATAGATTTTACCTGATTTGACACATATTATGAAAAACATCACACATTTTTAATGGGCAAATTATTTGACACATTATGAAAAACATCACACATTTTTAATGGGCAAGAACATCTATTTTGCTGTAGATTATACCCAGAGTACCAATTGATTAATACATAATTCCATCTGAATTATTATGTATTATGAACTGACACACCCATTTTACATTTTTATAAATACCATCTCACCTGGTTTCTTGTATGACACATATCCCAGGAGGAAGAGGATGATGCTGAAGCTTATGAGGGCAGCCCACCATGTGAGCAAGAACATCAGCACCACAGAGATGATCGCCCCAAACAGCGCAGTCCAGTGACTGTAGTACCTGAACGAAGGCCTCCATCCTGCAGGGCACAACAGCAGCATTTACCTGCTGTGACATCTCTGTGATGATTTACCTGCTGTGACATCTCTGTAATGATTTACTTTCTGTAACATCTGTGATGATTTAATTTCTGTAACGTCTCTGTGATGATTTACCTGCTGTGACATCTCTGTGATGATTTACTTTCTGTAACATCTGTGATGATTTACTTTCTGTAACATCTCTGTGATGATTTACTTTCTGTAACATCTCTGTGAGGATTTACCTGCTGTGACATCTCTGTGATGATTTACTTTCTGTAACATCTCTGTGTTGATTTACCTGCTGTAACATCTCTGTGATGATTTACTTTCTGTAACATGTTTGTGATGATTTACCTGCTGTGATATCTCAGATGATTTACCTGCTGTGACATCTCTGTAATAATTTACTTTCTGTAACATCTCTGTGAGGATTTACCTGCTGTAACATCTCTGTGATGATTTACCTGCTGTAACATCTCTGTGATGATTTACTTTCTGTAACATCTCTGTAATGATTTACCTGCTGTGACATCTCTGTAATGAATTACCTGCTGTAACATCTCTGTAATGAATTACCTGCTGTGACATCTCTGTAATGAATTACCTGCTGTGACATCTCTGTGAGGATTTACCTGCTGTAACATCTCTGTAATGAATTACCTGCTGTGACATCTCTGTGAGGATTTACCTGCTGTAACATCTCTGTAATGAATTACCTGCTGTGACATCTCTGTGAGGATTTACCTGCTGTAACATCTCTGTAATGAATTACCTGCTGTGACATCTCTGTAATGAATTACCTGCTGTGACATCTCTGTGAGGATTTACCTGCTGTAACATCTCTGTAATGAATTACCTGCTGTGACATCTCTGTAATGAATTACCTGCTGTGACATCTCTGTAATGAATTACCTGCTGTGACATCTCTGTGAGGATTTACCTGCTGTGACATCTCTGTGATGAATTACCTGCTGTGACATCTCTGTGAGGATTTACCTGCTGTGACATCTCTGTGAGGATTTACCTGCTGTAACATCTCTGTAATGAATTACCTGCTGTGACATCTCTGTAATGAATTACCTGCTGTGACATCTCTGTAATGAATTACCTGCTGTGACATCGCTAATTATGTACATGCCGTATCGTCTCTGCAATGATTTATCTGATGTAACAACTCTGTAATGTTTTACATTTTTAAAACCTCTAGCTTTCTGAATTGTGCAGCGCAATATGGATTCTGTAGCAAAGGCTCTAATCAGGTTTACACTAACTGATTCGGCATGCTCTATATGGGAAATCAGCTGGTGAGGGGTGGATCATGCTCTATATGGGAAATCAGATGGTGAGGGGTGGATCATGACATGTGATTGGTCACATTTGTTGCTCGGATGGGTGGGGGTTATTATCTCAGCACGCTGATTGGTAGAGGTTATTATCTGAGTAGGCTGATTTGTGGATGTTCATACCAGGGGAGTTGGTGATGGAGGCGTGGAAGCAGCTGAAGTTGATGAGGGCATAGGAGCAGAGGAAGAAGTTGGAGATGAGAGGGGCGATGGCATTGAGCTGGGCTGGAGGAGAAAGGAGGCTCGCAGTCAATAGTTCAGCCTTCCAATATCTGCTCTAAAACATGACTAAATTCTCCATTGTTAAAATGTCCCTCTTCTCTTAGAACCCACCAATCAGAATAAAGGCCACAGCAATCAGATAGGTGAGAAAGTAGGCACGGAGGGGCTCATCATTCTTTCCATAACCCTTTGCAAAGAAGCCAATGTAGGGGTAGATATTATCCTTGCATAGACACTGAAAGAGAGAGAGACAGAGTGAGAGACCGACTGATAAAGAGTGAGATTAATGTGCTTGTGAGAGTGTTTGCGTGTGAGTTAACGTGCTTTACCTGAAATACTTTGGGGGCGGAGACTAGGAAGGCGAGGGCTGATGATAGGCTGGCAGCAAAGATCCCTGCAGTGATGAGAGGCCCAAATCCAGAGACCATACTGAGCACCTGGAAGAGAAGACCAACAGTTCATCTTCAATATAACCTACAGCTTACCTGTGAGATCTGTTACAACACACAGGCAGCCCACACACCTGGGGCTGTGGAACACAGTCAGCACACACACATCTGTGGACTGTGCAACACAGTCAGCACACACACCTGGGACTGTGCAACACAGTCAGCACACACACCTGGGACTGTGCAACACAGGCAGCACACAAACCTGGGACTGTGAAACGCACCTGGAAGTTGTTGGCCAGCCCAAAGGAGCAGGTGTGTGTGACCTCGCAATGAGAGAAGTTCCAGCCCAAACTGCAGGCCACACCTTCACACACTGCAGAGGAGTTCAGCTCCAAGCTGTCATTCAGGCTGCCTGAGGCATCCCGCAGCACACTGCCCCCTGCAGGAGGGGAGGTACATTCAGGAACGGTGTCTGTCTTTTTTTTTCCTGTTTTTTTACTGGCGGCCAATGTGGGGCTGAACATGTCTAATTCCCACCCTAATTTGAAATGTCCAATTACGCATTTGCAACTGGAGCCACATTCAAGCGTGATCCAGAGAAACCAGCCAGTCGGTGCTGACGTGCCAGCCAGTCGGTGCTGACGTGGTCCGGATTCAATCCAAGACTTTCCCCTGTGTTTTAATGTAATAATGTATAAATGTGATGCAATAGGCAAAGAATGTGGGCATGGCAGAAATTCAGGATGTCTTCAAGAGGAATTTGGGAATACTGGTTACCATGGTTACTTACCTATGGTAGCTGAAATTCCCAGGTAGCTGACTGTAGTCCAGAATATGGCCATCAAAGTACCCTTAGGAATTGCTGTTTCTGGATCCTGAACCCACACACACATACATAGATTAGTTTGCTGGATCTGTGCTTGTAGTTTAGATTACAGTGATGTGTCTATGCTTGTAGTTTAGATTAGTGTGCTGGATCTGTGCTTGTAGTTTAATGTGCTGGATCTGTGCTTGTAGTTTAGATTTGTGTGCTGGATCTGTGCTCGTAGTTTAGATTAGTTTGCTGGATCTGTGCTTGTAGTTTAGACTAAAGCAGATTGGTCTTGGCTAGGTGGGCCAGTGGAGACAGCACATGCACCTGGGTTGCTTTAACTAATCACTCCAGGTGCTTAAAGGTGTGTTTCTCTCCACAGTTTGAGGCCAAGACCGGGAGCACACACTGAGAGAGCGTGTTTTGATTTTTGTTTTTTGTTTCGTTTAGTTTGTCTGAACATTACGAAGAAAGTAAACTGCCACTGAAAAGTAGGAGGAGCTGGTTTGGCAAAAAGAGGGCCAGTTACGAGTGGCATGCTGGAAAGCGCTCACTCTGTTTTACTTTCTTTTGTCTTTGTTATATTAGTTTGTTGTTTTTGTTTGTCTTTCGCCTGGAAACTGTGAGGAGGAAGGGTGAAGGTGTTTAAGGTTGGTGTGGGTGTGCTCCCTCTCTCTCCATATGACAACTAACGGTGTTTCCCGGAACTGGCACATCTCCCTCCCAGGGGTGTCACACCGGCATGTGACAAGTTGTTATGTAGTTTGTATGTAGTGTGTACTGTATGTACTGTTACATGTATATAGGGTAAAATATATGGACCTTCAGATCTCCTGAGATGTTTGCACCAGACAGGATACCGATGGCAGAGGGGAAGAAAATGGCAAACATCTGGAAGAAGTTCCCCTCCGGACCCCTCCAGTCTGGCAGCAGGTTGGTCAGGAAGATTTCACCTGACACAGGCAATACAAACACGTCACCTGACACAGGTAATACAAACATTTCACTGGACATAGGCAATACAAACACATCACCTGACACAGGTAACAAAAACATTGCACCTGACACAGGAAATATAAAACGTTTAATCTGACGTGTTTAACCCTTAGCCCCCCTGGCCTCAACGCAGATTACTGTACATTAGCGCCCTCAGCGCACATTAGCGCCCTCAGCGCACGTTAGCCTTCCCATCGCACATTAGCGCCCTCAGCACACATTAGCGCCCTCAGCGCACATTAGCGCCCTCAGTACACATTAGCCCTCACAGCGCACGTTAGCCCTCACAGCGCACGTTAGCCCTCACAGCGCACGTTAGCCTTCCCAGCGCACATTAGCGCCCTCAGCACACATTAGCACCCTCAGCGCACATTAGCCCTCACAGCGCACATTAGCGCCCTCAGCACATATTAGCGCCCTCCTCAGCGCACATTAGCGCCCTCAGCACACATTAGCACCCTCCTCAGCGCACACTAGCACCCTCAGCGCACATTAGCCCTCACAGGGCACATTAGTGCCCTTCTCAGTACACATTAGCCCTCACAGCGCACATTAGCCCTCACAGCGCACGTTAGCCTTCCCAGCGCACATTAGCGCCCTCAGCACACATTAGCACCCTCAGCGCACATTAGCCCTCACAGCGCACATTAGCGCCCTCAGCACATATTAGCGCCCTCCTCAGCGCACATTAGCGCCCTCAGCACACATTAGCACCCTCCTCAGCGCACACTAGCACCCTCAGCGCACATTAGCCCTCACAGGGCACATTAGTGCCCTTCTCAGTACACATTAGCCCTCACAGCGCACATTAGCGCCCTCAGCGCACATTAGCACCCTCAGCGCACATTAGCCCTCACAGCGCACATTAGCGCCCTCAGCACATATTAGCGCCCTCCTCAGCGCACATTAGCGCCCTCAGCACACATTAGCACCCTCAGCGCACATTAGCGCCCTCAGTACACATTAGCCCTCACAGCGCACGTTAGCCCTCACAGCGCACGTTAGCCTTCCCAGCGCACATTAGCGCCCTCAGCACACATTAGCGCCCTCAGCGCACATTAGCCCTCACAGCGCACATTAGCGCCCTCAGCACATATTAGCGCCCTCCTCAGCGCACATTAGCGCCCTCCTCAGCGCACATTAGCGCCCTCAGCACACATTAGCACCCTCCTCAGCGCACATTAGCACCGTCAGCGCACATTAGCCCTCACAGGGCACATTAGTGCCCTTCTCAGCACACATTAGCGCCGTCAGCGCACATTAGCGCCCTCAGCACACATTAGCACCTTCAGCGCACATTAGCGCCCTCAGCACACATTAGCACCCTCAGCGCACATTAGCGCCCTCAGCACACATTAGCGCCCTCCTCAGCGCACATTAGCGCCCTCCTCAGCGCACATTAGCGCCCTCCTCAGCGCACATTAGCGCCCTCCTCAGCGCACATTAGCGCCCTCAGCACACATTAGCACCCTCCTCAGCGCACATTAGCACCCTCAGCACACATTAGCACCCTCAGCGCACAATAGCACCGTCAGCGCACATTAGCCCTCACAGGGCACATTAGTGCCCTTCTCAGCACACATTAGCGCCCTCAGCACACATTAGCACCCTCAGCGCACATTAGCCCTCACAGGGCACATTAGTGCCCTTCTCAGCACACATTAGCGCCCTCAGCGCACATTAGCCTTCCCAGCAGACATTAGCCCTCACAGCTCACATTAGACTTCTCAGCACACATTAGCGCCCTCAGCGCACATTAGCACCTTCATCACACATTAGCGCCCTCAGTACACATTAGCACCCTCAGCGCACATTAGCACCCTCAGCGCACATTAGCGCCCTCAGCGCACATTAGCGCCCTCAGCGCACATTAGCGCCCTCAGCGTACATTAGCCTTCCCAGCAGACATTAGCCCTCACAGCTCACATTAGCCCTCACAGCGCACATTAGCCTTCTCAGCACACATTAGCGCCCTCAACGCTCCCGCTCCCCAGGACCCACACTCACGGCGGTAGCTGAAGAAGCCCATGGCCTGCTTCTCAGTCGAGGCGGGAATCGCAGTTCCCACAAAGTAATTTGTGAAGGACAGGAGGAGCACTAGGAAGAACAGGATCTGAGTCTGAAAGCAACCACATCCTCACCATTAGAAACGACGGCGCACAGCAATGCGCACACCTCACCTGCACACGGTACAATTCAGCACACAGAGTCTATAAAGTACTTTGTGTATGTCTGCATAGGTACACTCTATACATACAGGTCCATGCATGTTTACAGTAAAATGCTTGTAAAGGATTTTTAAAAAGTCAGGTAGACATACTGGCAATGGCAATACCTCATTATTTAATCCCATAAAATAAGAGGATAAGAGGTTTTTCCCTTCACTAAATTCCTAAATGGTTTTTCACTAGCAACATTGCTGCCTTTTTCAGGATGTTTTTCTGTGTGTGTAAGTGTGTGCGTGTGTATGTGCACAGGTTGTGCATGCACATGTTTCCATGTGTGTGTTCAGTACATGTGCCTTTTGCATGTTTGTATGCACATGTTTACATTACATTTATTTGGCAGACGCTTTTATCCAAAGTGACATACAATAAGTGTATACCAACGGTCATTGGAACAACTACAAAACACAGGTCTGATAAGGTACAATACTCATTTTGTACAGTTATTCATAGCCAACATTACTCCGACCTAACCTATGCCAAGTCAAACTAGGAGCCATGACAAGCTACAACATCAAGACAATGATACAAGGCACAATCGGTGCTGGATGGAGGTACATGTAACATGAGTGGCAAAGGAGGTATATGTGTAGCATGAAATAGGGGGACTGAAGTGTTTAAATGTGCATGTGCTTGAACGTGCATGTGCAGGTTTACAGTGGTATGTGTGCATGTGCAGGTTTACAGTGGTATGTGTGCATGTGCGGGTTTACAGTGGTATGTGTGCATGTGCGGGATTACAGTGGTCACACAGTCCTACCTTGGCCTCCCACTCCATTCCAGCCAATGAAATGAGAAGAAGCAGTGTGACTGTGGCTACGCCCACAATTCGCACATCATTGATTGGGTCTACTATAACTGCACCATACTCCTGCAAAACACAGTGCCAGTCATAGTCACAACCATCCTGGAACACAGCACTGACAATCAGAACAGGAAATCTGAACAAAAAACTGCTTGTGATGTACATTATTGTTTATAAAATCATTATAAGAATAAATATGTATGAATTGGTAATAATAAGACATCGATGGGTAAAATGATGGGCTCTTACGATGAGAAGGTCACGGACAGTTTCAGAAAACCCCACAGTGTTCATGGCGCAGGCCAGCGCGTTGGCGAAGGAGAAGACCATGCCTATCGGGCCCCCCATCTCTGGGCCCAGAGTGCGAGAGATCATGAAATAGGCGCCCCCTGGTGGAGTGGAAGCATGGTGCTCGGATGAGAAACAGCAGCTCCCAGAACACACCACCTATTCACGGGGGGGGGGCTTACCTGAGGAGACGGGGGAGGGGCTTACCTGAGGAGACTTTCCCATTGCTTGCGATGGCAGACACAGACAGCGCAGTTATCGAGGTGACGATGACAGACATGAAGATGATGACCCAAGTGAGAACTGGGTAAGGGGGGGGCAGAGGGGCATATGAGATCATAAGGATTATTCTTCCAGAGAGGGAGACAGAAAGATTGAGAGTGAGAGAGACATGGAGAGAGTAAGAGTGTAATACAGAGAGGAAGACAGAAAGATTGAGAGTGAGAGAGACATGGAGAGAGTAAGAGTGTAATACAGAGAGGGGACTCACTGATGCCTGCTTGAGAGGTGATCCAGGGCAAACGCAGGAACAAAATCACCCCCCAGATATTCAGCATACAGCGGATCTACAACCAGCACAGTCAGCAAGTTAAACACAGTCACCAGCACAGTCACCTGCACACAGCGGATCTACAGCCAGCACAGTCAGCAAGTTAAACACAGTCACCAACACGGTCACCAGCACACAGCAGATCTACAGCCAGCACAGTCAGCAAGTTAAACACAGTCACCGACACAGTCACCAGCACACAGCAGATCTACAGCCAGCACAGTCAGCAAGTTAAACACAGTCACCAACACAGTCACCAGCACACAGCAGATCTACAGCCAGCACAGTCAGCAAGTTAAACACAGTCACCAGCACACAGCAGATCTACAGCCAGCACAGTCAGCAAGTTAAACAGTCACCGACACAGTCACCAGCACACAGCAGATCTACAGCCAGCACAGTCAGCAAGTTAAACAGTCACCGACACAGTCACCAGCACAGTCACCTGCACACAGCGGATCTACAGCCAACACAGTCAGCAAGTTAAACAGTCACCGGCACAGTCACCAGCACAGTCACCTGCACACAGCAGATCTACAGCCAGCACAGTCAGCAAGTTAAACAGTCACCGGCACAGTCACCAGCACAGTCACCAGCACACAGCAGATCTACAGCCAGCACAGTCAGCAAGTTAAACAGTCACTAGTACAGCAACCAATGCAATATAGTCAACACATCAACCACAGTCACTATGAAACTGTCATCAGAGCGGAGTGTGTGTGAACACCTTTACTAATTACACCGCAATGTTTATAATTCACTGTTTCCATCTGAAATGAATGGCATTCCTCACCATAACCCCAGTTACCCAGCCAAAGCGAACAGGCTGGCTGCTTTGTTGAGATCTGTCCTCATGATGTGAATGCTGCTGCTCCTGGTTTCCGGCGTAACCGTCTACTCCAAGGTCCTCCATTGAACTCCCGGCCTCTCCATCCTATAGCACAGCGACATCACAAACATACATAATCTCACTGCACTGTGACAGTACACACTCCAACTCCCTCATTCTACAGTAACATCACACTCACTACTAACTCCACTACTCCACACACATTAACTCTGATATGTAACACAATTACACAAACACTAATATTCTTGCATTTTTATAAAGCAACAGTGAAAGGACAGGTCAAATAATACGAATAATAAGGTGGTGAGAGTAAGGTGAGAATAATGTAAGAGTAAGGAGAGAATAATAAAAATAGGTTAGAGTAAGGTCAGAGTATAAAGAGAGTAATGTCACAGTAAGGTCAGAGTAAGGTCCAAGTAAAGTCAGAGTAAGATCAGAGTAAGGTCAGAGTAATTTCCGAGTAATGTAAGAGTAAGGTCAGGGTAAGGTCAGAGTAATGTAAGAGTAAGGTCATGGTAAGGCCAGAGAAATTTCAGAGTAAGGTCTGAGTAATGTAAGAGTAAGGTCAGAGTAAGATCAGAGTAATGTAAGTAAGGTCAGTACATCCATCACTTTGCGGAGAGTTTCCAGAGATGGCCGACTGCGTCTGTTGCGGCCCGTTGCCATGGTGTTGGTGTAGAAGTCCAGTGTGGGCACAGCGTCGATGGTGCTGTAGAGGGTGGGCCGGCGGGAGTCCTGCCGCTCTGACACACCGTCCGATGCCTCCGTTTCCATGGTGACCATGGTAGGTAGTACAGGGCCATCAGTGTTGTTGCTGAGATTCATGTTCAGCGTGCGGCCATCACCATGGCTACAGGAGTACCGAGGTGGAGCTTCCTCGCTGACAGAGAAACGTCCGTGCTGTGAGCCAGCCGGCCACTCAGGACCAGATATGCGCTGCCCCATCACACTCTCGGGCACTGGGAGACCTGTAACTGCACACACCCAACAGAGTATAACTGCACACACCCAACAGAGTGTCAGAGTGTAACTGCACACACCCAACAGAGTGTCAGAGTGTAACTGTACACACATCTCTCCCTCTCTCCCTCTCTCCCTCTCTCCCTCTCTCCCTCCCTCCCTAGGAGAAACAGTGTAAATGCACACATGCCTCTCTCTCTACAGGCAACCAAAGATTTTAATAGTCCTTAGGGATACGTCCTTTGGTCAGGTTTAGATTTGGCTTTGTTACTCTCTGAAAGCCAGACACATTTCTGTCTTATCGATTCATTGACTAAGACCTAAGCTTTATCTGCTTGCATGTTGTAACCACTATGTGAACACAATTAACTAACCACTATAACTATATATTATCTCTGTACTCTACAAAGAACCAAAAGAGTACTAGTGGTGAAACGTCTTTTACTATAGTTTCTGGTATGAATTTCTCTACATTAACAACCGTGTTTAAAAAGCTTACTCATTTCACAGTGGAATTCACCTTTACATTTACATTTAGGTATTTACTACAGAATGACTTACATAAATGAGACTGGACACCAACCTTTATCTAATTTCGACTTATGCCACCTCCTTCTACTGAAAAAACTCAATCTGGAAAATAATTTAATAAATGGTACGATGTTAGACTACTGGCTCTTAGCGCTGTGTAGTTCCTGCTACTGATAGACGTGGCCTATTGAAAATAGGTACACAGTTTAAGCCATTCCAGAGCGGAGTGCGTCCTAACTGGACGTAATGTGTCCAATACAACGCAGCTCGATAAAATGAACGCAATATTACATTGAATTTAACCTGTAGGCTAATATACGCTACACTCCTGCAATGCTCGTCATATTAACATCTGACTGGTTGATTTCACTTTATTCATACTGATCAGCGTTTTAAATTTTACATCCGATACGATACATAAGGACAGTTTTTCTTACCTCTCTGAGACGATTCGATTCACGACGTGAACAGGTGTCCCAATCGAAACGGTGCAGGCAAAGCAGGTGTGCGTATCGCTGAAAAAAGATTCTCGTGTTGTCACGCAGGTAAGTGGTGTTAAATGTTCTAATTGCAACGGCCAGAATTTATATCTGAGGAGGTTGCACCCTCACACGCCCCTTATCTTACCTGACACTGGACAGGTGCGGGAAGACCGTTCCTTCCTTTACCCCCTCCAATCTCGCAAGCGGTGTCAAACGGAATTAAATATTGGCCGCTGAATACCGGCGCCTTAAATTTAGTGTACCCACTTTAGTGTACTAAGATTTAAGTCAATGTAGGCCTATAGTAGGCTAGTATAATAATTTAATATGTAGGGCTATTCATATATTTTAATTGATCTTACCATTTAGAGATCTATTTGTATAAGAACTAAACGCAATGTATTTGTATGCGCAGCAACGGGGAACTTTCTTGTCCTTTCTGAGGGAAAAGAATCTTCGGAATCTTCTGGTTAAAACAATCACGCAGCGTTTATGCGCTTGTTGCTACACTAAGGACTTCTAGGCTATCTGCAGTTATCAGTGTTGGGGTGTTATGGTCTTATTATCTCAGAGCTCGGAGATATCTGTGACTCTTAGTGGCATTATCAATGATAGTTGTGACAAGTGCTGTTATCGGTGGTATCTATGGGTTTTAGTGCTATTATCGGTTGCCTATTAGCCTGTTGTCATTATTAGGCTACAGCAACGTTATCACTCTAATGCAATATGATACTGTTAATTGTTATTATCTGGATTAGCCTATCTGTTATTATTGACCGTAGTGTCTTCATTAGTTTTATTACTGTCGTTCATGACAAACAGTTCAAACAGAGGAATGGTACAAATAATGGTACAATAACTATAATGCAATTCCCTGTTGTTTTGACCAGTTTAGAAATAACGGAAATGTAAGCGAATTCCCTGCCAACGTCACCACTATCACACTTTACTAGATCTGGGGTTCTGATCGATCCAGACAAAATCGTGAATAAGGTAATGCGTTTGCTGTTACCCAGAAAAACAAACAAAAAAAACTGTGTGTGTGTGAGAGAGAGAGAGAGTTTGTGTGTGTGAGTGTATGTGTGTGTGAGAGAGATAGAGAGAGAAAGAGAGAGGCTGTGTGTGTATGTATGTGTGTGTAGAGCAGCTTCTCCACTGTGCTGCCAGATGTGCCTGTCTGCAGTGTTCTTACGCTCTCTTTCCCCACAGTCCTTTTGCTTTCTGCGCAGGTATTGGCCTGTTGTCTATTCTTTTTATGTTTGTACCATACAGCACTGCTTCAACACACATCCCACAGAGCCACTCATCTACACTGCTGATTATACTGACTTTCACCTACCACAGTTATCTTTTCATTTTTTTGTAAATTTAAGTATTTAAAATAAATTTCAATTTGTTTTCTAAATTCTTCAGTGTGTATCTCCCTTTTAGTCATGGCCATTAAGCCAAGTTGTGGCAGCACACACACACACACCTGCACACACACGCACACACACACACACACACACACACACACCTGCACACACATGCATGCACACACGCGCGCACACACACACACACACCTGCACACACACACACACACACACACCTGCACACACATGCATGCACACACGCGCGCACACACACACACACGCGTACGCACCCACACACACACACACACACACACACACACACCTGCACACACATGCATGCACACACGCGCGCACACACACACACACGCGTACGCACCCACACACACACACACGCACACACACACACACCTGCACACACATGCATGCACACACGCGCGCACACACACACACACGCGTACGCACCCACACACACACACACACGCACACACACACACCTGCACACACATGCATGCACACACGCGCGGACACACACACACACGCGTACGCACCCACACACACACACACACGCACACACACACACCTGCACACACATGCATGCACACACGCGCGCACACACACACACACGCGTACGCACCCACACACACACACACACGCACACACATGCACGTACACGCATGCACGCATGCACACACACACACACACGCATGCACACACTCGCCCATAGGTCGTAAATACACTCGCTCCCTGGAGCTGCTGCAATTTATGCGCTGGGCACCCAATGTGCAGGCGTCTGTCTCCCTATCCTGTTTACCTCACACACAGACACTGGCAGTGAACAGTGGCTCCTCCCCTTCCTGTTTACTTCTCACACAGGCAGTGAACAGTGGCTTTTATAACCATGTGGAACTGCTGGACTCAGCAGAGCTCCACACAGCACAGTAAAGTACATTGCCTGCTATGTGAAGTCTCATTCTTCTTTTTCTTCTCATTCTTCTCGTCATCCTCCTTTTATTACAGTTCTTAAATGTAGCCAGCGAGATGAGCAAACAGGCTCGTGTGAGGTTTGGAGGCTCCCCAGGGGAATTAGCTCTCTGAGCATATTACTCACGAAAGTGAAGAGCACTCCCCCCGTGTGTGGAGAGTGGGTGTTGTAAGAGGGGCATTGGGACAGTACAGATAGAAGGCAGATTAACTGTTCCAATGCAAGTGCCCTTATTCTTCCTTTATTTTCCCTGGGGTGAGCCAGGTGACCAGGTGACCAGGTGACCCCCCTGCTCCCTGTGACCCCTGTGATCCCTGTGATACACACATATACACCTGAGTCTTCCACATGGTTAAGGTTTGAAAGGATAACCAATAATTTCATACAATGCTCTGGCTTCTGCCAGGAAGATCAGTTCTTTATGGTGCTTTAATTGAATCTGAAACTTCAGTTCTAGTTAAATGTTAACTGAACATTCCATGAATTCGTACAGGAAATATGAGACATTCATTCAACCACAATATAAATTCAGCAAATAAACACAAGACAAAGCAGTTAAGCATACAACCAGATCTGAGCATGAGTTTCTCAGCCCTCTGTTTTAATTGGTTTAAAAATAAACAGCTACTGTTCGCAGCTAACATTATACAGGATTACTTTATGGGAGGAATAAAATAGGAATGTGCTCAATTTGAAAAAAGTCTTGTGAGTAATGGTTGATCAAAGCCTTTTAGGTTCTAGGCACTGTGGTGTAGCAGTAAAAAAGGTCAACAGGATGCTGGGATGCATAGCCAGAAGTATTGAGTATAATTCCAAGGCAGTTATCTTATACAAGTAATTTGTTAAACCACAGGTGAAGTATTGTGCACAGTTCTGTTGACCGTATTACAAGAAAGATAGAGGCTCTGGAAAAGGTTCAAAGAAGGGCAATCAAATTGATTCCTGGTATGAAAGACTAAAGCTATGAAGAAAGACTTACGATGATTCATTTTTTCAAGCTTAGTAAAAGGAGACTTAGGGTTGACTTGATTGAGGCTTTTAAATTCTTAAAGGGGATCAACAAAGTGAACTACAAGAGATTCTTAAGGTTTAATTCTTTTACTAGAATGAGATGACATGAATGGAAATTAGCAAAAGGCTAATTTCGTACAGACATTATGAAGATTTTTTTTCACACAGAGAGTAGTCAATGTGTGGAATAGCCTGGCAGGTCATGTAGTAGAGGCAGAAACTCGGGGGGTTTTCAAGACTAGGCTTGATATGATGTTAGGCACAATCTAGTTTGCAGGTAATCAGAGCAGTAAGTGTAATGTAGTCAGAAAAATGGTGAGCATTGTTGGGCTGAATGGTCTGTTCCCTTCATAATGCCACGTTACATTACGTTACGTTACGTTACGTTACGTTATGTTATGGTATATTATGTTACATTACATTACATTACAGGCATTTGGCAGACACTCTTATCCAGAGCGACGTACAACAAAGTGTATAACCATAACCAGGAACAAGTGTGTCGAAAACCCTAGAGAGAAGTACCGTTCCAAGTGTAGGGAACAACCGCATAGTTCAACTTGTAGGTTAAACTGATTAACACTAACACAAACAAGAACAGCAACAACGCAGTCTATGCAAAAATACAAGCAATAGTTAAGACGAGTGCATTAACTAAGTCACCTACGAAACAGCTACCTAGTTACAACCCTAAGCTTACAGTCAATTTAGAGATTACAGGGAGGTAGGGAGGGATGGGGAGAGGTGCAGCCTGAAGAGGTGAGTCTTCAGTTGTCGCTTGAAGTGGGTCAGGATCTCAGCTGTTCTGACCTCCACGGGGAGGTCATTCCACCATCGTGGGGCCAGAACAGGCAGGAGACGTGATCGGAAAGTTACATTGTGTTACGTTACGTTATGTTACGTTATGGTATGTTATTTTAGGTTTGAACACAGCCAATAAAACAACACACCAGAACAGATTCTAAATTACTATTCAAATGTCATGCACTAGCTAGCAGAAACACCTCTGGAAATCAACAAAAAAGATCTTGCCTACCTTGAAAATAAGCAAATGTCTGTTTCTTCAATTCACCTCAACTGATGAATTTGTTTACACTCTGTAAAAAATTAGTAAGTCACAATTGCAAACAATTAACAAAAAATTCAGTTTACTGTAATATTTTTGGGTGTGTGTGTGTGTGTAAAGCAAAGTGTTTCATTTAATTTCATGGTTTGTCTGAGTGGATCCCTGCAGCTGTGTTTTGTTTGAGAGTGGATCACTGCTGGTGTGTTGTGTTTGAGAGTGGATCTCTGCTGGTGTGCTGTGTTTGAGAGTGGACTGCTGCTGGTGTTCTGAGTTTAATAGTGTGTCTTTAGCAGTGTGCTGTGTTTGAGAGTGGACTGCTGCTGGTGTTCTGAGTTTAATAGTGTGTCTTTGGCAGTGTGCTGTGTTTGAGAGTGGACTGCTGCTGGTGTTCTGAGTTTAATAGTGTGTCTTTGGCAGTGTGCTGTGTTATGTGTGTCAGTGCCCACTGCCCTTGACTGCGACCTGTCTGAGAGCTGGAGGTCAGCTGATTCTTCAGTTGTCTCATCAGGGGTTGGTCAGTGATAAGCTCCAGCGCGTGCTGGTCACACTTTGAAAGTTTATCAGGAATGAGAAATGCAGGGATGTTATTTTAGCTTATCTAATTCCAACTCCCCATTTATTAGAAGTCCTGATTTTATCTTAGTATTTAGAAATCACCTGATATGGCTCAGAGGGTAATATCAAAAGGAGTCTTTCTGTCTGTGTGTGCACATGTGTGTGCTTTGGAGGTATCTCTCTGGCTTCCCCTGCAGGTATGCTGTCGTACAGGGAGAGTGGGAACAACTGGAAGATTTGCTCATTGACAAGTCTCCTCAAACCATTCCACTTTTCCCCCAACATTCCCGAATATCAAAGCAAAACCCCAGATCATCAATGAAAGTCACAATCACAGCTTGCTTACATGATCTTTGTGAGCCTATCACACCACATTAACCCTTTGTGCCACAGTGGGCTGCTGACTCTTCAGTAACTTGCATTACCAATCAGTTCAGTTTTCAACGGTGTTCCAGTATCTTTATTCAGTGCCCACTGTACCACACCAATGACACCACCAAAGACCCCAACTTGTTTCCCATGTCATCGGCTTTCCAACAGCATCAAATGTGATTATACGACGTCGGAAAGCGAAGATTATATATTGCGATTTCAACTCAGTAGTTTTATGAGCATTCCACAGAGGCAGCAGGATGACTGCAACAGCTCTATTGGGGCAATAGCACTGTTTTTTTTATCAAACCTTGTTGACACCCTGCCAGGACTGGGAATACAGTCTGTTCTCTTTTGGGGGTCCGATAAGGGGCACACTTCTGCTAACCAGCCCACAGAAATTACAGGAGAAGGCTGAAGGATATCACCCTGTCAGCAGAACATTAGCTTTACTGGAGATCTCATAGCCCTCCACAAAGTGAGCAACTGCCACATCATACACTCCCTAAAAAAAGATCTGCCATGTCTCTGGAGGAAACAGTGTGTTACTCAACACATCCACCAAGGTTTCTCAAGCGGTTGCACAATTTATGGTTTCCTCTGATAGGTGGAGAATATCTTTATTTTTACTGAAATTATGTGCTGTACTAAACTCTCAGGACTTCCTCCATGGCCTCTGGCTCCAGGCACTCAACTTCCCAAGGACAACGAGAAGTCAGAAAATACAGCATATGTGCGTGTGTTTCTCTCTCTCAGTTCCTTCTCTCTTTCTGTCTCTCTCTCTCTCTCTCTCTCTCTCTCTCTCTCTCTCTCTCTCTCACTCTCTCTCTCTCTCTCTCCCTCTCCCATTTTATTTGAACAACATTCAGAACCTTCTGTTCTTTTTCTCCTTCATTCTGCTCTCCTTTCACGGCTGGACATTGATATATCTGCTAATTCTACTTGTTGGGAAAAATACATTTCCTGCTTCAGTGTTTTTGGATGGTCACCTAACACAATCAACCTAATTCAGTTATCAAGGTTAGGATCAAAGCTTTGTGATGACGGTACCACCAGGGTGAGGCCAGAATAATTAATGGGTGTGAGACAGGAAGTCTCGGTGACAATGATTATTTGGTTTCCTTCTACACCACATACATATGTAACAGTGTCCATTTGTTTGCCTGTCACCCAATCAGGGACAGGAACCTGCATTTTATTTCAGTATTCTATTTCAGGTGTGGGGCATAAAAGCTTGTACCCACACATCACTATGGTGTGGTTGAACTGCCTTGCTTTCACCCAGTATGCTGCATGCTGCATTAAAGACTATTTTTGCTTTGTTAATAAATTGTTATTGACCTGGACACGGAGTTGTACTTTATAAGGACCAAATTCCTACATACTGTAGCATGATGCATTTAAAGAACAGAGGTGAGTTTTAAGAGCAGATTTAAGAGTTCAATGAGAAAGGATTAGGGTTAGAGTTAGGTAGATTTAAGGTATTCAGTTAACGATTGGTATTCAGTTAACGATTGGAGCGCCCTCTGGTGGTTAGGAAGGGCACTGGAGACCAGTGAATAGGGAGGAGGGTGTGGAGCGAATTTCTGTATCCAGATGGGGTAGAACAGTCAGGGTTTGAGTTTGAGTGCAGACATGCACACGCCCTCCCGCACTCCACGGAAAGACATGATGTCTGTTCCTCTGGTGGTTCCTGGTTCAGCAGACTGAAGCTGTGCATCGTAACTCCTCATTGCAGCACATATTATAGGTCCATAAATACAGCACTACCACCATGCAAGTCACACTGAGTCCCAGCAATGGGAGAGGCAAATTCACACTTTCCAAAATGTGGGGGGGGGGGGGGGAAACTAAAAAAAATATTGATGACCAGATCCTGGAAGTGCAGTTTTCATGCTGCCATGTTGTACAGATTGGAGCCAGACACTGCACAGTAAGGAAAAGGGGAACGCTTATATGGGCGTGGATTCTGGGCGGGGTCGGGGTCGTCCAATAAGGATGTGAGATACCGCTCTCCCCAAGTGACTCGGCAGTGAAACTGCCTCAGATTCATTGAAAGAAAGACCAATACTGGAGCCTACTGGCGCTAGTGAACAATGTTTCCCAACCAGGCAGTGAGCATCAAAAACAAAGCACATTGTTACTGGCCTCAGATTTTTTCCAGTTTGGGACAAAGTTTTTTTTTTCTTGACCTGGCTCTGTAATCCACATTCAGACCATTTATATGTGGTTTAAGTGCACATCCTCAGCTTTTATTTAAGGGTATTTGTATACAGTTTGTTTTCACAATGCAGAGATTACACCCCCCCCCCCCCCCCCCCCCAATTCAGGGCACCGTTTCATACATAGCAGCAGCCAGTACAATTTCATGATGAGTAAATTATGTTTGTTACATTATTGCTGCCACAACTAGAAACCACATAGCTGAGTCAGTAAGGGAGTCCAAGTGCACAGTGAAGTCCTGACCAACCACACTGAGTCACAATGCAGCCCTGACCCACACACTGAGTCACAATGCAGCCCTGACCCACACACTGAGTCACAATGCACAGTGAAGCCCTGACCCAACACACTGAGTCACAATGCACAGTGAAGCCCTGACCCCACACACTGAGTCACAATGCATAGTGAAACCCTGACCCCACACACTGAGTCACAATGCAGCCCTGATCCCACACACTGAGTCACAATGGAGCCCTGACCCCACACACTGAGTCACAATGCAGCCCTGACCCCACACACTGAGTCACAATGCACAGTGAAACCCTGACCCCACACACTGAGTCACAATGCAGCCCTGACCCCACACACTGAGTCACAATGCAGCCCTGACCTCCACACACTGAGTCACAATGCAGCCCTGACCTCCACACACTGAGTCACAATGCACAGTGAAACCCTGACCTCCACACACTGAGTCACAATGCAGCCCTGACCCCACACACTGAGTCACAATGCAGCCCTGACCCCACACACTGAGTCACAATGCACAGTGAAGCCCTGACCCCACACACTGAGTCACAATGCAGCCCTGACCCCACACACTGAGTCACAATGCACAGTGAAACCCTGACCCCACACACTGAGTCACAATGCAGCCCTGACCTCCACACACTGAGTCACAATGCAGCCCTGACCCCACACACTGAGTCACAATGCACAGTGAAGCCCTGACCCCACACACTGAGTCACAATGCAGCCCTGACCCCACACACTGAGTCACAATGCACAGTGAAGCCCTGACCTCCACACACTGAGTCACAATGCAGCCCTGACCTCCACACACTGAGTCACAATGCAGCCCTGACCCCACACACTGAGTCACAATGCACAGTGAAACCCTGACCCCACACACTGAGTCACAATGGAGCCCTGACCCCACACACTGAGTCACAATGCAGCCCTGACCCCACACACTGAGTCACAATGCAGCCCTGACCCCACGCACTGAGTCACAATGCATAGTGAAACCCTGACCCCACACACTGAGTCACAATGCAGCCCTGACCCCACACACTGAGTCACAATGCAGCCCTGATCCCACACACTGAGTCACAATGGAGCCCTGACCCCACACACTGAGTCACAATGCAGCCCTGACCCCACACACTGAGTCACGATGCACAGTGAAACCCTGACCCCACACACTGAGTCACAATGCAGCCCTGACCTCCACACACTGAGTCACAATGCAGCCCTGACCTCCACACACTGAGTCACAATGCACAGTGAAGCCCTGACCCAACACACTGAGTCACAATGGAGCCCTGACCCCACACACTGAGTCACAATGCAGCCCTGACCCCACACACTGAGTCACAATGCAGCCCTGACCCCACACATTGAGTCACAATGCACAGTGAAACCCTGACCCCACACACTGAGTCATAATGCACAGTGAAACCCTGACCCCACACATTGAGTCACAATGCACAGTGAAACCCTGACCCCACACACTGAGTCACAATGCAGCCCTGACCCCACACACTGAGTCACAATGCAGCCCTGATCCCACACACTGAGTCACAATGGAGCCCTGACCCCACACACTGAGTCACAATGCAGCCCTGACCCCACACACTGAGTCACAATGCACAGTGAAACCCTGACCCCACACACTGAGTCACAATGCAGCCCTGACCCCACACACTGAGTCACAATGCAGCCCTGACCCCACACACTGAGTCACAATGCACAGTGAAGCCCTGACCCCACACACTGAGTCACAATGCAGCCCTGACCCCACACACTGAGTCACAATGGAGCCCTGACCCCACACACTGAGTCACAATGCAGCCCTGACCCCACACATTGAGTCACAATGCAGCCCTGACCCCACACACTGAGTCACAATGCACAGTGAAACCCTGACCCCACACACTGAGTCACAATGCAGCCCTGACCCCACACACTGAGTCACAATGCAGCCCTGATCCCACACACTGAGTCACAATGGAGCCCTGACCCCACACACAGAGTCACAATGCACAGTGAAACCCTGACCCCACACACTGAGTCACAATGCAGCCCTGACCCCACACACTGAGTCACAATGCAGCCCTGACCCCACACACTGAGTCACAATGCACAGTGAAACCCTGACCCCACACACTGAGTCACAATGCGCAGTGAAGCCCTGACCCCACACACTGAGTCACAATGCAGCCCTGACCCCACACACTGAGTCACAATGCACAGTGAAGCCCTGACCCCACACACTGAGTCACAATGCAGCCCTGACCCCACACACTGAGTCACAATGCAGCCCTGACCCCACACACTGAGTCACAATGCACAGTGAAGCCCTGACCCCACACACTGAGTCACAATGCAGCCCTGACCCCACACACTGAGTCACAATGCAGCCCTGACCCCACACACTGAGTCACAATGCACAGTGAAACCCTGACCCCACACACTGAGTCACAATGCAGCCCTGACCCCACACACTGAGTCACAATGCAGCCCTGACCTCCACACACTGAGTCACAATGCACAGTGAAGCCCTAACCCAACACACTGAGTCACAATGCAGCCCTGACCTCCACACACTGAGTCACAATGCACAGTGAAGCCCTAACCCAACACACTGAGTCACAATGCAGCCCTGACCTCCACACACTGAGTCACAATGCACAGTGAAGCCCTAACCCAACACACTGAGTCACAATGCAGCCCTGACCTCCACACACTGAGTCACAATGCACAGTGAAGTCCTGACCCCACACACTGAGTCACAATGCACAGTGAAGCCCTGACCCAACACGCTGAGTCACAATGCAGCCCTGACCCCACACACTGAGTCACAATGCACAGTGAAGGCCTGACCCCACACACTGAGTCACAATGCAGCCCTGACATCCACACACTGAGTCACAATGCACAGTGAAGCCCTAACCCAACACACTGAGTCACAATGCAGCCCTGACCTCCACACACTGAGTCACAATGCACAGTGAAGCCCTAACCCAACACACTGAGTCACAATGCAGCCCTGACCTCCACACACTGAGTCACAATGCACAGTGAAGCCCTAACCCAACACACTGAGTCACAATGCAGCCCTGACCTCCACACACTGAGTCAGTGTATGCACAGTGAAGCCCTGACCCCACATGCATGCCTCACACCTACTTGGGCACTGCGGGCAGCTGATGGAATTATGGAACATAAGAAGCATGGAGAAGTACTCAAACTGCAAGGCTGAGTAACGGCCCAGGCCCCCAGGTTAGTGCATGAGCAGACAAGGAAGAGGGATGATGCATTTAAAAACTACCAATCACACAGAGGCAGTCGCTGAACTTGCACACAATCGCAGGCTAGGGCCAGCGTTGTGGTCAGGGTCAGGGTTATAGTCAGGGTTATGGTCAGGGTCAGAGTTATGGCCAGGGTTATGATCAGGG
>CM077290.1:157500-210000 GCA_039654925.1 Anguilla pacifica | reverse complement strand
ATTGTGCTAATAGTGAGTGGCAAATCTCAGTTAGAGGCTTCATTTTCATATTTATAAAGTGGAGGTTTTCTCAAAGATTGGGTCCTAGACAAAGTTATGGGCTCACACTCACACACACTCACACACACACACACACACACTCACACACACTCACACAAGCACACACTCACTCACACACTCACACACACACACACACTCACACACACTCACACAAGCACACACTCACTCACACACTCACACACACACAAATACACACACTCACACACACACTCACACATTCACACACACACTCACACACACACACTCATTTACATACACACACGCACACACACACTCACACGCACACACATTCACACACACTCACACACACACGTACGCACACGCACACACACGTACACACACTCACTCACACACACACACACACTCACACACACACACACACACACACCCACACACACACACACACACACACACACACACACACACGTACACACACTCACTTACACACACACACACACACACACACACACACACACACACACGTACACACACTCACTTACACACACACACACACACACACACACACACTCACACAGACACTGACCTGCGGTAGAAAGGCATGGGCAGGGCGAGGAGGAAGGCGAGGGTCCAGAGGCCGAGCAGTAGGGTCCAGAGCGCTCGTTTGGTCCGGAGGCGCTGGGAGAGGAAGGGCCGTGTGACGGCTAGCCAGCGGTCGGCGCTCATCAGGGAGATCAGGTAGATGGAGGCATACATGTTCACGCAGCACAGGTAGTGCACCGCCTTGCACATGCCCGACCCAAACTCCCACCCGCGCCCGCCCCCCAGGAAGCGGATGAAGATGGGGGCGCTGAGCAGCACCAGCGCGTCCGCTGCCGCCAGATTCAGCACCAGCACACAGGTGACAGAGCGTCGCGTCATGCGGCACAGCACTGTCCACACTACAAACAGGTTACCTGGGAAACCCAGCACAAAGGCCACGCTCAAGATCCCAATACCCACCTGGTGTGAGAGGGGGAGGGAGGGGGCGGGGTTAGGGGCGGGGCCAGGGGCTGGCAGGGGGAGGGTGGAGGCATTTGCCATGAGGAAAACTGTTGGAGGGGAAATAAAAACAAGAGAGAGGGAGGAGGAGAGAGAGAATATTATAAACAGAGCACACTCGCACACACACACACATATATACACACACACACGCACATATATACACACACACATGCACACACATATACACACACACTCGCATATATACACGCACACACAAGCACACACAAGTGTGTACGTCATGAATGTTATCACAAATATTATTTCTAGCAATGTCTACAAATGCTTTTCTAAGATCTGCAAATTTCTTGCAAACAAGCAGTCTGCAAAAAATGTGAGGAAGTAAAGCAGCCGCAGAGATGAGGAAGTCAGTGTTAGTGGCCGATATTTACACCTTTATCTTGAGTAAACCTCAAGATAACACCATCAGTATCAACAGTACATACAGAGACCAGCATAAACACACACACATCCCCCCCACACACATTGCTGCCCCCCACACACACACTCCTACCCCCTGCACACATAATACCCCCCCACACTCACACAACTGCCCCCACACACACACTCCTACCCCCGCACACATAATACCCCCCCACACTCACAAAACTGCCCCCACACACACTACTGCCCCCCCCACACACACTCCTACCCCCGCACACATAATACCCCCCCACACTCACACAACTGCCCCCACACACACTACACCCCAACCACACATTACTGCCCCCCCACACACACTACTGCCCCACACTCACACTACTAACATGTTAGCCAAGTCATTCCCATCATTAGGGGTCCTACAAAGTAGGAACCCTATTGTTTTCATTGGTATTATTATTATTATTATTATTATTATTATTATTATTATTATTATTGTTATTATTTTCCTAGAAATGGTCAAATAACTCCAAATAAAGTCCTTGACCAAAAATGATATAAATTATCAGGTCGAAACTAGAGACCATGAGTAACTATTCCAGAAAGACTGACCATGATTCGTCCATAGGTTACGCTATAGTAACCGATTAAAAGCAAATTTCAAAATGCTGGCATTTCCACCCCGTTTGATGAAAATGTATGAAACCAAGTGTACTTGTGTCATTCCTCATGAGGAACAAATATGCCTCAAGAACCCATAAAGTCTGCCTTGATGCATTTTTCTGCAGATTGAAAATTTGGCAAAACTTATAAAAAGTTTCTTCTAATAAACCGTAAGTCCGATTGATCCAAAATTGCCCATGTACGTGTATGGTGCATGTCTCCCTATAGGGTGTTAACAGCTAAGAGATCCATTCCAAAATGGCGGAGAAACTGGTATTTTTAAAAAAACCAAATTTGGCCACAAATTTAACATGCTTATAACTTTTTACACAATAATCTAGGGACTTGAAATGGTCTGGGCATGAAGAGGACACTACCATGTTGTACCATGTCGACGCAGTTGCAGATATCTCAAAAAACAAGGAAATTACAGGCATTTGAAATTTTGGCGGGAAGCTAATGCTAATATAACACTTTAAAACTCATCTTCTCATGAACGCTTTACCTGATTCCGTCACCATCGCACATGTGTATTCTTGGGTATTCTCTCGATCAAGGGTGATAAGGAAAAGTCGTTTCGTTAAAAATTGTGTGATTTTGGCGTGACAAAGTTAGCACTTCATTCTAATGCACAATCATGTTTCGAAGTAATGTTTCTCATGAACCCGGAAGTTGGATCATCTCATGCACAGGTATATAGATTGTCCAAAATCCTGAAATCTATGCCGCTTGGACTCTTTTCTCCTTTGCCTAGTATTCATCTGGCTTGGACATGTTCGTAGGGCCCCGCATTGCTGCTTGCAGCTATATTTTTAAATTGCTCTCTGTACCAGCTAACATATGACCAACGTTTTTAGTTAAACATTGTAAAGCTAATTGCTTAAAATGAGCTAAAATTCTGCTATCATAAATTATATATTCTCCCTTCCGTTTCATTCTTAGATTTAGGTAACATTCATTTGTGAAATGAGAGAACTAAAAACAAGTTGTGTGATTGGCCCGTCTCGTCTGCAATCGAGCAAAGAATGGTGAGCTGTTAGATCATTTCTCATCCAATAACTGCTGGGATCTTTGACTGTTCTTGCTTCTCTGTGTTCTTGCTCTTGGAACAGGACTTTGGCCATCAAATATGAGGACGCATGCATTCACAAGACCGCAACAACTGACAAGTGCACACATTGAGAAACACTGCCCCCCAAACCCCCCCCCCCCCCGCCCCGACCAATGACACACACAAACACACACATGAAGAAACACGCACACACAAACACACATATGTAGACACACACACACGGACACGCACATGCATCCTGGTGGTGTAATATCCTGTTATGGATATTGCTGTAATAAGGACCCTGTGTACAGTTAATTGTGTAAGAATGTACTTGATCTTACATGTTTCCTATTAGCCAACATCACTGTGCCCACGTCATAAGAACAAGGACCTGTGTTTGTACATTTAACTACATACACTATATATGCAGCATACACACACACACATAAACATCCAAAACACATACACACTACATATACTGTATATGCACCATACACACACACATAAGCATCCAAAACACATACACACAATATACACTATATATGCACCATACACACACACACCATGAACATACACATAAACATCAAAAACACATACACACACATAAAATACACTATATATGCACCATACAGACACACGCACACAATACACATACACACACACCATACCTGTACACATAAACAAGATAAATACATAAAAACATTCACACAAACACACTGTACTCACACGCCATAAAAATACCACACACACATCATATACACACACCGCATACACTACATACACCATACAAACAAGTTATACACAATCACATGCCATACACACCCTATGCATACACACACTCACTCAGAGAAATGTAAACAGTAAGAGTTTGGTTTCAGGCTGACCTGTGTGTCACGCAGACAGGCTCTGGATGTGTCCGTGTCTCTGACCTCCAACTTCTCTGTTATTGGTATTACTGCTGCCAGTCTATAAACCCTTCCCCTCCCTCCTCCCTCCCTCCCTTCCTCTCTCTCCCTCTTCTCTCTTTCTCTCTTGCTCTGTCTGTCCCTCTCTCTCCCTCTTCTTTATTTATTTTATTTAACCTTTATTTAAACAGGTAAAAGTGATTGAGAACAAATTCTCATTACAACACTGACCTGGATCCTCTCTTTCTCTCTTGCTCTGTCTGTCCCTCTCTCTCCCTCCTCTCTCTTTCTCTCTTGCTCTGTCTGTCCCTCTCTCTCCTCCCTCCCTCTCTCTCTGTCTCTTCCTCTCTTGCTTCTTCTTCTCTCTTTCAAATTCAAATTCAAATTCAAATGCTTTATTGGCATGACATATTTAAAAATACATATTGCCAAAGCACAGTGACAACAGCAATCAACTACAGTAAGAATATATAATCAAAAAGAAAAAAGAAGACAAGCAGCAACAACAATAACAGCACAAATGATAGGAACATAATACTTATTATCTATTAGCTGAATTAAATTAATTGAAAAAAAAAAAAGTCTTTTCTCATCAAGAGTACCATATATATATATACATGCACACATACACACGCATACATATATATATATATATACATATATGTACATACATACATACGCACACACACACACACACACATATATACATACACACACATATACATATACATATACATATACATACATACATTTCTCTGCCCCAGATGCACAGTAGCACGCTCACTCTCTGATAGGCTGCCAGAGGCACAGTAGCACGCGCACTCTCTGATAGGCTGCCAGATGCACAGTAGCACGCTCACTCTCTGATAGGCTGCCAGAGGCACAGTAGCACGCGCACTTTCTGATAGGCTGCCAGATGCACAGTAGCACGCTCACTCTCTGATAGGCTGCCAGAGGCACAGTAGCACGCTCACTCTCTGATAGGCTGCCAGAGACACAGTAGCACGCTCACTCTCTGATAGGCTGCCAGAGGCACAGTAGCAAGCTCACTCTCTGATAGGCTGCCGGATGCACAGTAGCACGCTCACTCTCTGATAGGCTGCCAGAGGCACAGTAGCATGCTCACTCTCTGATAGGCTGGCAGATGCACAGTAGCAAGCTCACTCTCTGATAGGCTGCCGGATGCACAGGAGCACGCTCACTCTCTGATAGGCTGCCAGAGGCACAGTAGCACGCTCACTCTCTGATAGGCTGCCAGATGCACAGTAGCACGCTCACTCTCTGATAGGCTGCCGGATGCACAGTAGCACACTCACTCTCTGATAGGCTGCCAGATGCACAGTAGCACGCTCACTCTCTGATAGGCTGCCAGAGGCACAGTAGCACGCTCACTCTCTGATAGGCTGCCAGATGCACAGTAGCACGCTCACTCTCTGATAGGCTGCCAGATGCACAGTAGCACGCTCACTCTCTGATAGGCTGCCAGAGGCACAGTAGCACGCTCACTCTCTGATAGGCTGCCAGATGCACAGTAGCACGCTCACTCTCTGATAGGCTGCCAGATGCACAGTAGCACGCTCACTCCCTGACAGCGGAACAAACTGTTGCCACAGAAAGGAACCAAAAAAGGTAGTGAAACTGTCTCTATCCCCCACACATGCTCTTACACACACACACACACTCACGCACACGCACACACACACACGCACACTCACTCACACATGCACACACACACACACACACTCACACTACTCACACATACACACACTACTTACATATACACACACAAACACTTACATACACACAGACACACACACAATCCCATATTGCTATCCTTGTGGGGACTTCCCATTGACTACATTCATACTGTTACCTCTAACCCTAACCTCAACCACTACATGCCTAACCTTAACCCTAACCTTAACCTAATTGTAACCCTAACCCTAATCCTAAGTCCTAACCCTAAAACAGCCTCTTGACCTTGTGGGGACCAGCAAAAGGTCTCCACAACGCATTATGTTCCTCATCTTTCTATCCGTGTCGGGACATGTGGTCCCCACAAAGGTAGTATTACAAGTACGCACACACACACACACACTAACAGACACACACAATCATAAGCACAGATACACAGAATTGTCCACAGGTTTGCTTATTTATTCTGCATTTATTAATTTATCATTATGTTCCTGTAACATTTAGCAGTAATGATTCTATGAATGTTTTGATGGCAAAGTTACAAAAATCAGGGACGAGATTTCAGTTGTTCTACAGCCCCGGCTGTAGGGTCAGTCGTCCCGTCCTCTGAACAGCAGGATGCAGAATGTTCCGGAAGACTGGCGGCTCGCTCCCTCCTTTATTCCAGGGGATCCTTTGGAGCTCAGTACCATAGCTCAGCTGGACTGTGCAATCCCAGAATTTTAACAAGCTGCTAATTTTTATTAATTAAGTGCTTTTCGTGTTTAGAGGGACTGTTTCCCTCTTAAGCCACATTATGTAAGAAAGAGCTATGCATGCCATGCAACATAAAAATGTTCACTGTGCTATAGTGCAAAAAATTACATAAAAAGAGGTTGCAAAATTTTTGGCTGATCAAATTGAAGACTGAGGTGAATCAATAGCTTTTTTTTTGCCAGTAATCTCTGAGTCTCTGTGTTAAGGTGGGTCAGTCAACATGGCGTCTCTGTGTTAAGGTGGGTCAGTCAGCATGGTGTTTCTGTGTTAAGGTGGGTCAGTCAGCATGGTGTTTCCGTGTTAAGGTGGATTAGTCAGCATGGTGTTTCTGTGTTAAGGTGGATCAGTCAGTATGGTGTTTCTGTGTTAAGGTGGATCAGTCAGCATGGTGTTTCTGTGTTAAGGTGGGTCAGTCAGCATGGTGTTTCTGTGTTAAGGTGGATCAGTCAGCATGGTGCTTCTGTGTTAAGGTGGGTTAGGGTAAACCATGGTCTGGTGGTCTCGGTTGGTCTTAGGGTTGCACCCATGACTGTTGGCCCGTTACCTTTGCTCCTCTAGTTATGCTGAGACAGACTTATTCTGCTGGGTCTTTTTCTTATTGTACACCTCTGTCTCCATTGCCTGACTCAGCAGAAAGTCTGAGCTGTTTAATGGCTATGTTTCCCTCATCTTGTCCCCACTTCGGGAGCCTAGTCATGAGACCGGCTGAGCACCTCCTGCAGACACGGTTGGCACAGGTCCAGCTCCATGCCCATCCCCTGCCTGACAGTACCACCTGTTCACCTTCCAGTTCTTTTGTGTTTGGACCTCCCACTTGTGAAATGGTTGGGAGACCTTGCAGTCTATATACCCTCAGATGTGTGCTGCACACCTCTCAAAACAAATCACAACCTGCAGCATTGGAGGGATGGAGGGAAAGCGAGATTGAGGGAGAGGGAGGAGCGTCATTATGTCCCATTCTGCCTGCTGTCGGACAGCATGGAGCTGGTTGTGGGGGTGGAGCCAAGTGCAGGGAGAGTGGTGGGGCTGAGGGCGGAGCTGGGGGCGGGGCTTCTTGAGGAATCTGTCTCTCGGTCTTTGAGCCCGAGAGCTGCCTGGTCTCGGCCGGCCTTACGGACCTTCCTGGTGCCGGGGTCCACCGCCATCAGCTCAAACAGCCGGGCCATGAAGCTGAGGCCCTCCTGCTGCATGTAGGCCTTCCCCGCGAAGGCGTAGAGCACCGGGTTTGCACTGCTGCTAATGAAGGCTAGCGCAGAGGTCACTGCCCGGCAGGACTTCCCAATATTGTCCAGCCTGCAGGGGGCGACAGAGTCACTGTTTATAAAGCACAGACTCACTGTTTATAAAGCACACAGTCACTGTTTATAAAGCACTGAGTCACTGTTACAAAAAGTCATGTGTAATCTCTGCCCATGGCTTGTCCTAGCATTGCTATGCTGACGACACACAACTCTTTCTCTCCTTCTCCCCATCGGACACACAGGTCCCTGCCCACATCCCCACCTGCCTGAGGGACATCCAGAGCTGGATGGACAATCACCACCTGAAGCTTAACCCGGGTAAAACGGAGCTAATCTTCATTCCTGCTCTAACCTCTCCTCTCCTTGATTTTTCCATTTCCCTAGGGGACACCTTAGTGACGTCATTAGCCTGTGCCAAGAATCTCGGAGTGGTGATGGACAACAGGTTGTCCCTCTCCAAGAACATTGCAGCGGCAAGCCGGGCATGCAGATTCTTCCTGTACAACATCCGGAGAATCCGCCCCTTTCTCACCACCTACTCAACCCAGCTCCTGGTCCAAGCAATGGTACTATTCCACCTGGACTACTGCAACTCTCTTGTGGCTGGACTACCGGAATCTGCCATCAGACCCCTGCAACTCATTCAGAAGGCTGCAGCTCATCTGGTCTTCAACCTCCCCAGACACTCCCACATCACTCCCCTGCTCACTACCCTCCACTGGTTGCCCGTTATGGCTCGCATCAAATTTAAAACATTGGTCCTAGCATACCAGGCAGTCAAGGGACCAGCCCCAGCATACCTCCACAAGATCTTCAAACCCTACATGCCAGCCAGACCCCTCCGTTCCGCTACCTCAGGACGCCTGGCACCTCCCCCTCTTCGCACCTGCGCTTCCCGGTCACGTCTCCTGTCTGTCTCGGCTCCACGATGGTGGAATGACCTTCCCATGGAAGTCAGAACAGCTGAGACCCTGACCACCTTCAAACGACGACTGAAGACTCACTTCTTCAGGCTACACCTCTCCCCATCCCTCCCTACCTCCCTGCAGTCTCTAATTTACTATATAATCTTAGGGTTGTAGCTAGGTAAGCTGTTTATCTTAGTTGACTTAGTTGAGTAGGCACTAGTACAATAGGTATTGCTTGTTTTATTTGCATAGACTGCTTTGTTGCTGTTTTTTGTTGTGTTAATCAGTTTAACCTACAGGTTCCAAGTTAAACTACATGGTCGTTCCCTGCACTTGGAACTGTACTTCCCTCTAGGGTTTTCAACACACTTGCTCCTGGTTTTGGTTATACACTTTGTTGTACGTCACTCTGGATAAGAGCGTCTGCCAAATGCCTGTAATGTAATGTAATGTACACAAAGTTCCAAGTTACTGATGCACACAGGCTTTGGTACATACCTTGACCTGAGGGGTGAGGAGTTCGGAAAGATTTGCGCTACAACCTGGAGATACAGAGAGGCTTTATATACAGAGAGACTTCATATCTCACACTCACACACACACACACTCACACACATACTCACACATACTCACACACACACACAAACGTACACACTCACTCACACACACACTCACACACATACTCACACACACACAAACACACACTCACTCACTCACACACATACACACACATACTCACACACACACACAAACGTACACACTCACTCACACACTCAGTCATGCACACACACACACTCACTCACGCACACACACACATACTCACGGACGCACACTCACACATATACACACACACACGCACACAAACACACATACACACTCACACACACACACACTCACTCACGCACACTCACACACACACAAACTCACTCACACACACATACACAAACATACACTCACTCACACACTCAGTCATGCACACACACACACACACACTCACTCAGGCACACACACACACTCGCACACATACTCACACACACTCACTCACGCACATACACACTCATACTCACACACACACGCACACAAACACACACACTCACTCACACTCTCACTCACACACATACATACTCACTCATGCACATTCACACACACACAAACACATACATATACACACACACTCACTCACATACACACACACTCGCAGAAACACACACACTCACTCACACTCTCACTCACACACACACACACTCGCAGAAACACACACACTCACTCACACTCTCACTCACACACATACATACTCACTCACGCACATTCACACACACACAAACACACACACACACGCACACACGAACATGCACACTCATACACACACACACACCTGCACCATGTTGTTGACGTGATAAGGTAGCCAGAACAGGCCGAAGGTGGTGATGATGGCGAGGATGAGCTTCTCGCTGCGGATTCTGCGGTGGAAGCATGTTTGTTGGATGCGGCGCAGGATGCACACGTAGCTGCAGATGATCACACCGTACGGGATCACAAAGCCCATCACCGTCTCTGTGGTGTACTGGCCAATCAGCTGCACACAGGGGACACCCATGCAGTAAACACAGCATCAGGCAAGGGGACACTCAGCAGCTCACAGAGAGAGGAAGGAAGGAGGGAAGAAAGGGGAACAAAGGAAACTGAAAGAAGGAATACAGAAGGACGTAGCCCCTGTCACTCACATGTCGTGGCGGGCTGTGATTGGGTACACACACCAGGCGGGGTTTCCCCTTGTCACCAGCGTCCATCCTCTCCTCCCGGAACAGCAGGGCTGGCAGGGACAGGAGCAGCACCAGCGGCCACAGTGCCACCAGCAGGGGCAGTACAGTCCTGCGGTCAGCCAGGGCGCGTCCACACCGCGGCTTCACCACGACAACCAGCCGGTGCAGACTCAGGAGCGTGATGAGCAGGATGGAGGCGTACATGTTGGAGCAGCACAGGTAGAACAGCACCTTGCACATGATGTTCCCAAACACCCAGCTCTGCTTGACCAGGTACACCACAAAGAAGACAGTGAGGGCCATGAGGAAGCCGTCAGCACAGGCCAGGTTGAGGATGAGGAGGGTGGTGATGGAGCGCTTGCGTGCGCGTGCCAGGATGCTCCAGATGATGAAGATGTTCCCCGGCAAACCCAGGAGGAAGACCAGGCTGAGGATGAGCGCCCCCACCAGGGCAGATGTGTCATTGCTCACTACGCTCCTGTCCTCTGGGGGCTGGCTGCCGGTGGAGTTGAAGAGGAGGGGGATGGAGGTGGGGTGGGAGGCATGCAGAGAGGCAGCAGAGGTGGAGTGGGAGGAGAAAGAAGGAGAGAGGGAGGAGGAGAAGAAGGTGTGGTTTACGGCCATCATTTGTGGTGCGGAGTGCTAGAGAGAGGGAGAGAGGTATTCTGCTGTTACCCACTGAACAAAGCTTATAAACAAACCTGCTTCTATTGAAGCAACACTGTTACAACTGTGCTCTGACAGTAATATGCAAACCCTTTCTGTGTAAACATGAGAGTTGTTCTAAAGCCAGTTTGGACAAGTATCCAGCTCTTAAAAAGAAATGAGATAAAGCGGGCATGGGGAGACTTTCAGGAAAGTGCTAGTGTAACCGCACGTCACAAGTCTGCATTGGATCTCAGATACATAGAGCAGTGTTCTCCATCCCTGTGTTCTTCAATGTGCAGTCTTCCAAGAAAACTTGGCAAGAAAGTTCTTCACAAGTACGCAAGTCCAAACTTGACATTTTTGGTGTTGAGCACCCCCAACAAGCACTTCAGTGTGCTTCCAGTAAGAGAGAACAGGCCAGATTGTGCAAATGTAAGCACACAGATGCACAGCAGCAATGTCCTGTGTGTTGGAGCATTTTCCACAGAATATGAGTCCATTTATGAACCCTAACCCGGGCTAGGGTTACCCACTGACTCAGACTAATGCTACAGGTTCAGCAGGACTGGTCCCACCATTCATCTGAAGTGAATGTTGAGAATGGCTTGGAGTTTCTGATAGGCTGACCAGATGGCCTCTCTTTCCTTTTATTGCATACCTTTGTCATTAAATGGCATGTTTTGCACAAGATAGTATGAATCAAAGCAGTTATAGTGTTAACTTGCCTCGTATCTTACTCCAATGCTCCCATTAGCCAATGCTCTCGAATAGGCCTATATTATTTATGAGAACACAATGGAAAATTTGCTTCCTTTTAGTTTCAAATTATTTGAACTAATAAAATCACTTTAAATCAACATTTTGTGTGAAGTTATTGATTGATTTCTTTCGTAACTGACCATACACTGCTACACACTGACCATAAACTCCTACACACTGACCATACACTCCTACACACTGACCATAAACTCCTACACACTGACCATACACTCCTACACACTGACCATACACTCCTACACTGACCACACACTGCTACACACTGACCTTACACTACTACACACTGACTATACACTACTACACACTGACCTTACACTGCTACACACTGACCTTACACTCCTACACTGACTACACACTGCTACACACTGACCTTAAACTACTACACACTGACCTTACACTGCTACACACTGACCATACACTGCTACACACTGACCTTACACTGCTACACACTGACCATACACTCCTACACTGACTACACACTGCTACACACTGACCTTACACTACTACACACTGACTATACACTACTACACACTGACCTTACACTGCTACACACTGACCTTACACTCCTACACTGACTACACACTGCTACACACTGATCTTACACTGCTACACACTGACCATACACGACTACACACTGACCATACACTACTACAAACTGACCATACACTACTATAAACTGATTACACACTGACCATACACTGCTACACACTGACCTTACACTGCTACACACTGACCATACACTGCTACACACTGACCTTACACTGCTACACACTGACCATACACTCCTACACTGACTACACACTGCTACACACTGACCTTACACTACTACACACTGACTATACACTACTACACACTGACCTTACACTCCTACACTGACTACACACTGCTACACACTGATCTTACACTGCTACACACTGACCATACACGACTACACACTGACCATACACTACTACAAACTGACCATACACTACTATAAACTGATTACACACTGACCATACACTGCTACACACTGACCTTACACTACTACACACTGACCATACACTACTACACACTGACCATACACTCCTACACACTGACCTTACACTCCTACACTGACTACACACTGCTACACACTGACCTTACACTCCTACACTGACTACACACTGCTACACACTGACCTTACACTGCTGCACACTGACCATACACGACTACACACTGACCATACACTACTACACACTGACCATACACTGCTACACACTGACCATACACTGCTACACACTGACTACACACTGCTACACACTGACCTTACACTCCTACACTGACTACACACTGCTACACACTGACCTTACACTGCTACACACTGACCATACATGACTACACACTGACCATACACGACTACACACTGACCATACACTACTACACACTGACCATACACTGCTACACACTGACCATACACTGCTACACACTGACTACACACTGCTACACACTGACCTTACACTGCTACACACTGACCATACATGACTACACACTGACCATACACTACTACACACTGACCATACACTACTACAAACTGACCATACACTGCTACACGCACACACATTCACAAGCCCTGTCTCACACACACATACATCAAGTGGAAACTTTTTCATACATATATATAGTGGGACAAGCAAACATAAAAATATGTTTATTTTTTTTAATCTAGCGGTTCCAACAGTCAATGCCCTTGTTAAAATGTTCAGCACTCTGAATACTAAACACAAGCGATACTGCGTGCTAGAACCCCTCACTTACCCTACATATAAAATATATTTAATGTGATTTAATTTAATAATTATTGTTGAAAATGAGAATTATCAATTAAATTGCCAAATTAATTTCGGTCAGCCTATATAAACCAGTAGAATCAACCAACATGTCAAAACAAGCACTATATCAGGTTTTAAGATTTAATAATTGAATCCAATACTAAGAAGTCAGTTAGATTAATGAATTGAAATCATACATTCTGTATTGAATGCAGGCTCAGTCACTACTTCTAAATGACAAAACAGAAGACAATATACAAACCATTAAACAATTACTTTGGTAATACCAGAAAAGAGAGAGAGAGACAGATAAGGCAGAGCTTGTCAAAGTGTTACCCACTTCCAGTTTAAGCGCCACAGGATGAAAGGAAAGCAGATAAAAACACACAACCAAGGAACCACCACCAAAATAAAAAGAGAGAAACTCTTCTCCTCCAAGGCTCCGCAACACAACACAACTTTCTCCTGTGACCATCTTAAATACCTTACCCAGCATAGCTTGAGGATGTTTTGCCCTGATTGGGTGATGCTGAGTTAAGGTTTAGGAGGGAAGGGAAGGGGGGGTCAGACTCATTTATGACAAGGACTGGCCTACCTAAAAGCTGACCATGTACTTATTGATCAATGCGAACTTACGTTGGTGGAAGCAGGGGTAAGCACTATGCTATTATTATCAAAAGATTCCAAATGAATTCTCATTCTAACAAGATCAAACATGAATATGTAAAGGAGGTAGCCTAATTCAGTTCAGCTCTTGAGTACCTACAAAAATCATGGAAGTTTATCTTTAGTGCGACAACATGATGATTTCTGTAGACAGATCATTGTCACAGTTGCCCAGGTGTAACCTCCACCTTCTGTCTCATATTTTCCATATAACAAAACCAAATCGTACCATGTTGGTTTCTGCTTGAAACTGGAACTGGTTCTAAAAATTCAACTATCAGTGCTCAACACCATTATCTGTATAAACTTTAAGATTTTCACTCAGCCACTTAAATATCACAGATTGCATTCAAATTTAAAGGGGAATGTTAGGCATTTAGCCATGCAGGGTCTCTGACCCCAGATATGGTGTCCTGTGTCTTCTGTTTGTCTCTTCTGAGACAAACTCTGTAGGCAGTGAGACCCATAGATCGTCTGCCTAGATTAGGGTATCAGAGAATTTTAAATTGCCCCAATCACATTTGCTTTGATGCTTTTGGAGGGGAGGGCAGGCCACATTCTTAGAAACAATATAATATTGTATGGAATTCACTGTTTCTCTCCCTAAGGCCATAATCTAAGCACTACATATCTGGCGATATATATATATATATATATATATATATATATATATACCCACTCACATTGATATACATATGAAAAACTCTTATACACAGCACACAGTCATATATAACATATCCAAACACACACATAGTACTCACTCACACACTGCACAGTCATATATAACATATCCAAACACACACACAGTACTCACTCACACACAGTCATATATAACATATCCAAACACACACATAGTACTCACTCACACACTGCACAGTCAGGTATAACATATCCAAACACACACACAGTACTCACTCACACACAGCACAGTCATATATAACATATCCAAACACACACACAGTACTCACTCACACACAGCACACAGTCATATATAACATATCCAAACACACACATAGTACTCACTCACACACTGCACAGTCATATATAACATATCCAAACACACACATAGTACTCACTCACACACTGCACAGTCATATGTAACATATCCAAACACACCCATAGTACTCACTCACACACTGCACAGTCATATGTAACATATCCAAACACACAGTACTCACTCACACACAGCACACAGTTACGCGCAGAGTTGGTAAAACCGTGCAGTCAACGGGGAAAGGGGAGGGAGAACATGCTGAAGCATGTCTGTCTCCTCAGCCTCAGCCAAAGGTGCAACACACAACGCCCAGTACTCAAACCAACAAGCTTCAGTTAAATGGAACGCACCTACCTGGTCGCAGTGCTAACTGTGGTAAAGTGGAGGAAAGCCCACAGATATCCTTCTGTAGCAAATAACACTAATCTGCGTAACACTTCACCTCCCAGAACATCATCAGGCTGAACTCATTATCTGGTTGATCATCTCACCTGGCTGATCACCTGTCTCTCTGTCTTCCTGTTCTGGTTATTTCCTCTTTCTGGACTTAGTGTGCTCTCTCTTCCTGCCATCCCTCTTTATCTCACTGAGAGAGCGGAGGTGTGTCTTTCCTTCCTTGTATTTCTGTTCCTGAGTCACACACACACACACACACACACACATGCCCCCACACACAAATGTCAGTACTGCCCAGACAGGTGAATCAGGCTTGAGACAGCGGCTCCTCCCTCTCCTGATTTTCGCAATCTCTGCTACACATCATCCTTCCTGTACCAGTGCCAGAAGGCTTAAAGTCACTTGTAAAGACTGCAAAAAAAAAAAAAAAACTTATATAAATCTGACATGAGAAACAAAAATCTAGGCCCTCATTACAGAGTTAGATGCCAAAATGGTGATTGCTTTATAAGATGGAACCTCTGCAACAACCCAATGCTCATAGCTCATATTCGGGCATGCAAGTGGCGATTGTGGTTAGGGTTAGCCCCGCAGGGGGACAGACGCTGCGACCCCAGCTGGCCGATTGAGCAGCTGTAAAAGTCCCCCACTTCATCCGAGTTGCACACCACAAACGATGATTAGACTTCCAATGTAGGGAGATAAATGCCTTAAAGTTTGATGTAGACATAAGTGATCGATTGAAAAGGGAGCTGTTTGACATGCAGATTTAGAGTCAGACTGAAGATACGCACTGGACTGTCATGTATGGAGTCAATTTAGTGCCAAAAGTATTGTCCGTGTCGGAAAAAAATCGCACGCGTAAAAAAAATCGTAGGCATAGATGTGGAAATGTTTCTCGTGTTCAAAAAAATAAATAAAATCAAACGCATTTTTCTGAATTGTAAACGAAAGGGTTAGCTAACAGCCACAGCTAACGTTAGCTAAGCTAGCTACCTACCTAATAATGAAGATAAAGGTATGATAGGCTAGAGCTAGCTATTTACAGAAACTCCTTCGGTATTCACTTGACTAGACACTGTGAACAGCTGGATATATGACTGAGCTAAATAGTTAACTTTAGTAATTTAAGCAGCAATCCGCCATGTTCTTTCTAAATAAATTTGACTTGACTTCCCTAGTAAATGAGGTGCATGCCTTGGGGAGGTAAACACGGCGCATACAAATGACGAATTTGTCCGAGTGACCAATAAAGTCGCCCACTTCCCTTCACCCCGCCTTCACGTCAAAATCGTGACAAAACTCCAAGCGCGAGAAAAACATAATCGTAATCGTAAAAAATGAAGTCGTAGGCCTACTCGTAAAAAATTAAATCGTAAACATGACTGAGAAAAAACAATTGCAATTTTATTTTTTTCATTTGTGAACTATGTTCGTTTACAATTCAGAAAAATGCGTTTGATTTATTTTTTTTAAATCACGGGAAACATTTCCACATCTATAGCCGTGTTTCCACCGCAGGAACTTTAACCCGGAACTAGGAACCTTTTGAGGAACTCTGCGTTTCGACCGCAGGAACTAGGGTCTAAAAGTTCCGGGGACTTTATTTTACCCCCCAAAAAGTCCTTGCTCGGGGGGGGGGGGGGGGGGGGGGGGGTAGTACTTTCCAAAAGTACCGGAACTTTTAGGGTGGGGCGCAAGCGCTGAAAATTTCTGATTGGTCGACGACTCACAGTGTTTCATTTCAACCGCCATTTAAAAAAATCTGCAGCCGCAAACCGATTTATTTTCATAATAACTTGAAATCAAACTTGTATGTTATGCCGCGCAGTAGCCTACTTTTGGTTATAGCCTGCCAACGTCTTGGAATTATAACGTGTGCTCTTCTGTTCTTTTCTTGCTTTAGTATTCGTTTTATAAAATGTTAAGCATTGGTGCTGGGACAGCATATTACGTAAAACATTCAAACGGTTTAATTTGGTTGCTGAATATTTTCTTCGGGGGTTTCTTTGTTAGCCCGTTGTAATTGACTCAAAACGTTTGATACAGTTATGCGAGGTATGCGGTAGTTCTGCGTAAATTACATTGGTGATACAGTAAAAGCAAACTGGAAATCACCTTCCGCACTTTTTGTCAGGGTAAAATAACAGGTTAATTTTAGTAATCGTCCCTTTTGCTTTTTCAGACTGCCATAATTTTACTCATTCTTCAATTCCACAAAAAGACCAGGAAGACTATGGACTAATTTATGGTGCATGGTTCGCATCTGGAGGGCACACTTCGCTGCTCGGCTAGCAGTAACTTCGAAGGAAAGCAAACGGTGGCTGTAGGCTAACTGTTAATTTAAATTTTCACGCAAGTCCGAGTTTTCGTTCTATTCTTGTCATTTTGCGATTAGCCTATATGGAATTGACGATGAGAAAGTAATCAATTCAACAGCAAATTGTTTACGACGTGTGCATGTTTTCTGCTGTTGTTGCCAGTTATTTGTGGAACGTGAATGCATTCTGTCGCCTCGGATGTCAAGACATGAAAGTGAATGTTCGCATAAAAACATAATGAATGTGTTTGAGAGGATATATAAAACAGTTACAATCTGACCATTGGTCTGTTATATCCTATCTCATAAAAAACACGTTTTCAACGTACAAAAATGCCAAGTTACTCAAAAGTACTGATATCAAAATGACGCAATCAGTACTTTTGAGTAACTTGGCATTTTTGTACGTTGAAAACGTGTTTTTTATGAGATATCATTTCTTTTTGCAAAGCGTTTTATTATGAGAGTGAGAAATGCGAAGTGACCCTGTCAGAAACGGTTGTGGATTATGGCTATCGTTGTGTGAATTTGTACAGTCTTATGAGCGTGTACCGTTCAGCAGTTTGGGTTTGCTATATATGTAAAACAGTGGCTGTCAGAAAGCGTGCGGTGGCGTAAGCATAAACGCATGAGAAACGCAGATGAAATATGGCCAGTGTATGTACTCACGGATTTGACGTCCATCCAACGAGCCTTGACTGACAAAAGAATCAGCAAGCCCGTAGAATTATAACTCCCTAGGTCGCAACTTGTGTAGCCGTCTGTCCTGCTCCGTTGTGTGTTATTTCGTGGAGATGCACTTTTAGTGTTTGTAAGGTTTATAAGGAATTTTGATAGGCTTATGTGCAGGTAGGAATCCTCTTCGCTGTTTTGCTAAACTAGAACCGGAAAACATGATAGTGGAGCCTGCCTGTAATGTAATAATGGAGAATAGGAGCAGACGCATATGTCCCAGCAGGCTTTGCATATGAGAAAATAACAACAATTTGAGAGAAATGAGGATGAAATTATGAAATTGCGGAGTTGAAACTATGTTTTTAGCAGAGTGGGCATGTAGGTGAAGGTTGACATGATCACGGAGTATAGTGCGAAGTAAATGGAGTGACCATGAGCGAGCTTATATTCCTTATCGAACGGTATATATAACAGTCGCTATAAAGCGTTAGCTGTTAAAGTGGAGGGTTAAGTAACGTATGAAATCTGTTGCACTGCTGTCTTTTTTTCATGTTCAGTACTAGTAGTTATAATTGAGAGTGAATCATGATTTTAAATGTAATATTTTAATGGGGAGTCTCAGAACGTACATACGTAGTAATTGTTTGTATGTGGCTAGATAGAGAAGGGGGCGAGGTAACATGAATGTAGAAACGTGGCGTTTGCAGATAAGAAGGTTTTGTACGGTAGCCAAGTGAAGAAATGTAGTTAGTAGAAATGGCACAGCGGTGAAGTGGTGTAACTTTTTAATAAAAGGAATACATTTGCCGTCATGAAATGCATATGGGTGGCCATGAGTGAGTTTTGGTAAAGCAAATGTAAGCCTAAGAGAACGTTAGTGTAAAAGAGGGAATTATCTGCCTGAGGGCGATGCGGGATTCGATCCTTCAAGCGGAGGTTTACTAGTCTGTCACTTTGTTAGGGCAGGACCATGACATAGCTGTGCAATGTGTGAAATATCATTAGCAAACCTGTCCGTGGTTTTAAAGAAGAACACAGGCGAGTAAGCACAGAAGAGCCCCCGTTGAATCCATATGGCTTTGCAATATTGTAGCCGGTTAACAATTGAACGTGCAGGCGGTACGTCGGGGAACGGCTGGTAGATATGGTGCAAAAGCAATAATTGAGAAGTAGTAGACAATTATTAGTGAGGGTAAAAGCAGGTTAAAGAAATGCATTCCTAGCTGGGCTTGAACCTACGACCCTGTGTTCCCAAGACTATAACCTTATCCAGTAGACCACCGGCGGACTACCTGTTTGTACTGGAAAAGTTTCAGAGTAAAAAGATATGGGTATTTTGCGTGTGTATTAGTGAGGGTAAAAGCAGGTTAAAGAAACGCGTTCCTAGCTGGGCTTGAACCTAGGATCCTGTGTTCCCAAGACTGTAACCTTACCCACTAGGCCACCGACGGAGTAGCTGTTCGTACTGGAAAAGTTTCAGAGTAAAAAAGATATGGGTATTTTGCGTGTGTATGCGAGTTTTTCATTGGGTGGTGTACGTGAAGATTTGGCGGGTGTCGGTAAAATGTCCAATGGGCAGACATGTTATTAGTGGGATAGGCGGCAGGAAAAATAAGAATGAGAAGAAGAAGAAGAAGAAGAAGAAAGAGAAGAAGAAGAAGAAGGAGAAAACGCAAAATCCCCTTAGTTTGGGGCTTTATTGTGTGGACATGTGAAGTTGTTTATGAAATCTGTCTGTTGAAATGGGGTCAGAATGTACAGAATTTAATGTTTTTAAGGGCTGAGTGTCTGTGGCTGTTGTGGTTATTTCTGTGGGGAACCCTGAAAAGTGCCAAACTCTCGGTGCTGTATAGGTATGGGGCATGCCCCCGCCAAGGCGTAATTTGGCGGGATGGCATACCTGCCATCCCAATTTGTTGCATAACAACATTCCAAGTCCAACTACCACGACAGTTTTGCTTGACAACGGTAAAATATGCCCAAACGGCCGCGGAAGAACATTTCAATTTCAGGTGATTAAATCGATAAAAATCAATAAATACAAAAGTAACCATATATTGTCATTGTTGGTAACCCGTTGTATATAAGTGGAATAACCCCCTCTGGGCTGTCCCGGTTATTAGAAAATGTAGGCTACTTCGGTGGTAGTGTGGGGTTACAGAAGAAATCATAGGACAGATGGATCGACTGTATATATGCCTATGGTCGAGATGGTCTAAAAAAGTCTCCCATAAAGCTTCCCTTTTCAAATCAACAAAATGTATTCAATTGGATCGTTCTCATGGCACCGGCAGGGGTTTCTGTGGTGATCTGTCGTCCCGACCCGCGCAATTTAAAATTCGATTTAACAGCCATTTAAAAATGCACTCACAATTTCCCAAACTAACTCTTTCATTGACAGAATGTCTGTCATCGGTAGCCTACCGAGGACAACCAATGTCAAGTGAGAAAAGAAGCCTATCGAGGCTTTTGGTTATTTTGGCACGTCCCAAGAGACAGGCCAGCCAAGAACGGATAGGGGTTGCTGCGGACATGCAGCCGCAGCGAGAGGACCCTTGTTCCTAGATGAAACGCTAGATGGCAGTGTTTGCGGCTATTTGAATTGAGAAATTGTGAAACGAATACAAAAATAGAGACGTAAATATATTACGTTTTGGCAACGACTCATTTTTACGTTTTGTTAGACAGGGAACATCGCCGAAATTAAAATGAATTAAAAAAAAAAAACAGAAGAGACCGTCAGATTAATGCTTTTTTGCAATTGTTTATGTAACATTTACACATGCTCAGGAGCTATTGTATGATACGAACATTTTCCTGAATTAACTTGACTCTTGAAAACTTTCATGAATACCACATTTCTTGTGTAAACATCAGTACAAACAATTTACAAAGAAATTTATTTGTACTCAGCTTGATAAATGAGGTTGTTTTTAAGAATTTTGTTTACAAAGTGCAACAATTAAATCCATAGCTTGCCGTCGTGATTAACTAGCTCCCTAGGCACAGTAAGCTAGCTATCAACACACCGCAAAACTAACGCTCACGTGCGAATGAACATGCAACCAAGAGCGTGACGCATGGAGCAGGGTTCTAACGTAGGAGCTCTGGCTCCTGGCGAGCGTCTATAAATAGCACATACTTAAAAAGATTCGTTTTCTCTTGGCAATCGCATTTGTGTAAAATAATATATTTCTTCTTGAGCATAATTACAGTTCATTAGCTGAATTGTTTATTTCACAGAGCCCTCTTTGCGCATGGTGTGAACTCGTGGAAAAGCTACTATACAAACAGTAATTAGAATAATTTTAGTTTTTAAAAGACAGGTTTCTTTGGGAAGAGAGGGTATCTACAGTCAGAGCCGCACAGATCCAGGGAACCCAGCCTATCAGGTAGCTCAGGGGGCAGTATCCAGCCTATCAGGTTGCTCAGGGGGCAGTATCCAGCCTATAAATGCCTGTAATTTATCAGGTAGCACAGGGTAGCTGATCAGGTACCTCATGTCTTTCAGTGTCATATAGAAATCAAAATGGAAGTGTGCGGATATAAAATGGCCACTGTCCGTCTTTCTGACACATGGGTGGGTACTCTGCTGATATTATGGATGAGACTCTGTTAAACACCCAGACTCTTCACTTTTTCTTATAATTATTGTTATTTCATTGTTTTTATTTCCATCCTAGTATTTTGTTGTAATTATATTTCGATCTATTAAATTCCTTAAACATTCATACCTAGAGTTGTTCTTAATTTTGAGTAACCACCCAAATGACGCATCTACGATGGTGGCCCCACGATGGTGGAATGACCTCCCCCTGGAGGTCAGAACAGCTGAGACTCTGACCCATTTCAAGCGACAACTGGAGACTCACCTCTTCAGGCTGCACCTCTCCCCATCCCTCCCTACCCCCCTGTAAATGACTGTAAGCTTAGAATTGTAACTAGGCAGCTGTTTCGTAGGTGACTTAGGTGCATTAACTGTCTTAACTACTGCTTGTATTTTTTCCATAGACTGCGTTGTTGCCGTTCTCGTTGTGTTAGTGTTAATCAGTTTAACCTTCAGGGTCCAAGTTGAACTATGCGGTTGTTCCCTGCACTTGGACCAGTACTTCTCTCTAGGGTTTTCGTCATACTTGTTCCTGGTTATGGTTATACACTTTGCTGTACGTCGCTCTGGATAAGAGCATCTGCCAAATGCCTGTAATGTAATTTAGAATGTAGTGCGATTCTATGATCATCAGACATGACTGCAGAGCTGAAACATTACTTCATCCTTTTATTTTAATTTCTGAAAATGTTAGTTCACTCTCCCGACTGTACAGCTAACAGTCTCAACTGAGGGAGAAATATTTTACATAATTATTCATATCTACAATTAAACAAAATGAGAAAAACTGAAGTTACATAAATTTCATAAAACAAAGGATTGTATTATACAACACTGAGAGAGATCCTAAAAGACAATCGATGAGTCCTGCAGTTTGCAGAGACAGACAGAGAGAGGAGGGGACGAGGAAGATATGAGACATGGAGTGAAAAATGTAAAGGCAGGAAAAAGGGAAAGAGAGAGAGAAGGAGAGGAGAGGCCAGCACTGTAATGCAGTAACCAGGAATAGCTGAGGCAGGGAGATGGAGCTGCTGCTTAAAGTGCATCAGATACCAAGGGCTCCAGAACCCTATCCCCTCACCATTAAACCTGCCCCTCACCGTTAACCCCAACCCTCACCGTTAACCCCGCCCCTAACCGATAACCTCGCCCCTAACCGATAACCCCGCCCCTAACTGATAACCAGCCTGCAATATAAGGACAGTGCAGACAGAGTCAGTTCCCTGCATAAGTACTTCAGTGGGAGGGTCCATTAGTGTATTTCAGAACCACGAAAGGCTCCGTTCTGCATGCTCTCCCCCAACCGGCCCAACTAACCCAATCACAGGCATGTCCCCAATCTGTCTGTCAGAGGTCAGTCCTTCATTGGAAACAGGGTCCTCCACCATTTCTGTTCCAGTATCCAGTGCAGTGATTAGTACTGCTGACTGAAGGCTGTGTCTGTCAAGGCCAGAGGCATTGTGGGTAAAATACTGCATATCCTGTGAGACTTCTCTAACAGCCAGCCTCCTATGGCTCCTTCTCAAAGTGTCACTCAGGCTCCTGCAGTAATGTCATCACCCCCAAAAACAGCAGTCTCCTTCTCAACACCCCCTTCCATTTCCCACACAGCCCTTCTGGTTTTCTTCATAGACAGGTCCTTAAGATCCAGATGGGTCTCCATATTTATAAATTTTTGTGCATGTGTGTGAGCTCGCAAGTCTGTGTTATGTGTTTGTGTGTGTGCTTCTGAATGTATGTGGACATGCGTGTGTGTGTGCGCGTGTGTGTGTAAGCATGTGTGTGCTTGTGTGTGCACGCGTGTGTGTGTGTGTGTGCATGTGAGCGTGTGTGTGTGTGTGTGTGTGTGTGTGTTTTTTGGAAGTTTTCACTGCATTAGACACTCAAAATCCAGTGGATTGGATCTCTGGCTGGATTAGGCTGCAATCCTTTCCTGAAAATAATAAACACACACACACACACACACACACACACACAGGCACACACACACATGCATATGCACACACAATGAGAGAGCAAGAAACAGGAATACAATCATGAAAAACAGTGAAAATAGCTTCATTATTCTGTCATTTGAGTTTCAGTAAAATATAGGCATTGGCTTCAGTCAATAGAGTAACTCTCATTCTCCATTTGTTCATAAAACTGAGCTTTACTACACTGAGCTGAACTTACAGGGTGACCGGATAAGGCCCAGACAGAAAGAGAGAGAAACAAACAAACAGACAGACAGACAGACAGACAGAGAGAGAGGCAGGCAGACAGACAGACAGACTCACCACGCTGCTCAATTGAGGCTCTCTCATCAGTAGGTGTGGTCTGCACACTGTCACCTGACACATGATTGGCAGGCTGATCTGTCAGTGTTCGAAGAAGCTGATAATGGGCGGCCTCTATTTTCTGAGAGAGAGGGAGAGAGAAAGAGAGGGACGGCGGAGAGAGAGGGAGAGAGAGGGGGAGTGAGAGAGGGAGAGAAAGAGAGAGGGAGAGAGAAAGAGAGGGACGGCGGAGAGAGAAGGAGAGAGAGGGGGAGTGAGAGAGGGAGAGAAAGACAAAGAGAGACAGAGGGAGAGAGGGGGGAGAGAGAGAGAGCAAGAGAGAGGGAGAGAGAGAGAGGGAGAACGATGAAACTGACTGACGTGCCTACAGGGCACTCTGGGTATGTCCACATGTTACTAGCCAAGTTAAGTTTCAAAAACTTCCATGAAAATGACGATGTATTTTTGCCATACAAATAATGTGTGTGTCTGTGTGCATGTGGGTGTGTGTGTATGTCTGTGGGTGTGTGTGTGTGTGTGTGTGGGTGTGTGTCTGTGTCTGTGTGTGTGTGTGTGTGGGTGTGTGTGCGTGTGTCTGTGTGCGTGTGGGTGTGTGTGTCTGTGCGCATGTGGGTGTGTGTCTGTGTGTGGCTGTGTGCATCTAACCCGTAGCTGCTGCAGTTTCTCCATCAGCTGTTCTATGATGTTGAATATCTCCTCCACACTCCCGATCAAAGGCCTCTGCACCACAAGCTGTGATTGGCTCTGTTTGACAGCCTGCCTCTCATTTTCATCCTGTGATTGGCCAAGAGGACAAGGGCTGGGTGTGTCCTGATGTTGCCCCTGGAAGGGGGGTGATGTGCTGGCCTCCTCTGTTTGGGTCCCACCCAGTTCCTGGGGCAGAACCAGGTAGAAGGTGTTCCCTGGAGCGAAGCACAGGCACTTTGATCAACATTTACTGACTACATCTACTGAGACAGAGTCACATTTACTGACTAATCGAGCTGCACACAGCCACATTTACTAATCTCCAGACCAATCTAGTTACACATAACCACATTTCTTGACTAATCTACAGACCAATCTAGCTACACAAAGCCACATTTACTGACTAATCTACTGACATACAGAAACGTTTACAGACAAACCTACTGACACAGCAGGGTTTTTCCTGCATAAAGAAACATAATGGGCAATGTTGAAGCCTGTTTGGACAGTGCTGTGTGCAGAGGATCACCATCATCTGAACACGCCCTGGCAGCACAGCACCACAGCGCCACTGTGCGGAATCCAGACCAATGAGCCTCAGGGACACAGCCAATGAGCCAATGAGCCTCAGGGACACAGCCAATGAGCCAATGAGCCTCAGGGACACAGCCAATGAGAATAAAGAACAAAGCCACTGTCTGCTGTGAAGCTCAGGGAGGCCGGCATATACGCCACAATAAGACTTCTGGTTTTGAGTTTATATTTACAAACTATTTCTTCCAAAATAAAAGTACGTTCTGTTTTTGCAGTTTAACAGATTAGAATTCTGACCAAAGCTGACATCTCACCTTACATTTACAGAACTTAAATAAACAAAGTTCTTCTAAATTTCTAGTTTCCAAATCTGCTGAGTGGTTGCTCTACAAATTGTTGCTGGGGTATAATTATTACATGGACAGCCAAACTTGAGGTAATTTGAATATGAGGCAGTACAAATAATCTCCATTCAAATCTTTTTCCCGCAAATCAAATAATCTAACTCAATAATATTATGGGGTGGAATGGTTTCTTCCAAAAAAACTACAATTCAAATCAGATGTGTTGCAGATAATGTATTCGCCCCAGAAATTGTGGCTGGGGTTTAAGCTCTGCGTGATTTTGGTTGAGACACCACCTCTCCCTGATTTTGACACAGGAAAATCCCTGCTCACTTACTTAATCTAATGACATATTTACCAACCAATCTACTGACACACAGCCCCATGTACTGATCAATCGATTGACATACAGCCCCATGTACAAACCAATATACTGACAGCACCACAAACACAGATAAATGCACAGCTAGACACAGACAGAGTAAGATATGTACAGACTAAATGTAAACACACAGCTACAGCTAAGCCAGAGTGGTTATCATGAATATTACAGCCATGTTACCATCTGCACTGGTTCCAGCTTTCATGCTGTCTGATTGGTTGGAGTGGATGCTATCATCACCAGTGATGTCATCAGGAATAGAAGCAGAACCCGTACCCTTAGCTGTGCAAAGAATTAGGGAAAGATTGTGTTTATGTGTGTGCATGCAAGTGTGTTTATGTGTGCATGTGTGTGTGCGCGTGTGCGTGTATATGAGCATATGTGTGCATGCGTAAAAATTGATGTGTATGGGTGTGTGTATGTGTTTGTAAGGTGTGTGAGCACGTGCGTGTGAGAACATGAGGTTTGTGTGTATATATATATGTGTGTGCACATGGTTTTGCATAAAAGCAATAGAATATTGAGTAAAGGATGAAAGGAGAGGAGGATGAGAGAGGGTGAAGGGAAACACATGCAGGAATCAGCTCCGTTGCACAAACAATCAAAACCTTGATCCAGGAGGATTAACACGCAGACTGTTAAAGGATGACTGCATTTTTATTTACAGATATTTATTCTTACTACCCATGCCTCTGGGTGATGTAACATGTGGTGACACTAATAGAGATTTTATCACCAAAGGCAGTCTGCAAATTAAATGATTGTTTTCCTTTGTCAAAATAGCAGGCACAGAACAGAAGAGATCAGCACACTTTTGAGCACACCGGTGCAGAATCAGCATCCTCACCTTTCCTCACCACCTGAACACATGTTCCTCCCTCCACTTCCACATCCTCTCGCTGTCTGGGGGACAATTCTGGACATCCTGGCCCCTCCCCATGTGTAAACAGACAGCTCTCATTGGCAGTATCATTAGTGGGCACATCATCGGAATCATGGCTCCACCCATCATGCCCCAAATCTCTGAAGATAAGGTGCCGTAGAGTTTCCACTGAGACAAAAGAGATTGATACACAGAAATTCAGCACAAACACGACAGACTGACGAATACACAAAAATTCAGCACAGACACAACAGATTGACTGTTACACAGAAACTAAGCACTGACACAACAGACTTACAAAGCAATTCACTGACATTACAGACTAACTGGTACAACACAGAAAGTGTAAACTCAGATCACTTTAAAGCTGAACAACTTACTGAAACTGTTCCTATCTGTATTAATCTAGCCTGATTTTTTGAGAGGCACAAAATGTGAATAATTATAAGAATTGAAAACAATAATTGATCTGGTTAAGGGCACTCTGTTTAGGAGCATACTCTATTTAAGGGAAATCTGGTTAAGGGCACTCTGTTTAAGGGCATACTCTGGTTAAGGGAACTCCGGTTAAAAACCTTATCTGGATCACAGCATACTCTGGTTAAGGGCACACTTGGGTTAAGGGTATACCCTGGTAAAGGGAACTCTGGTTAAAAGAATTATCGAGTTAAGAGCATACTCCGGTTAAAGGAACCCTGGTTAAAAGCATTATCTGGTTAAGAGCATACTTGAGTTAACAGCATACACTGGTTAAGGGCATACTCTGGTTAAGAGCATACTCCGGTTAAAAGAACCCTGGTTAAAAGCATTATCTGGTTAAGAGCATACTTGAGTTAAAATCATACACTGGTTAAGGGCATACTATGATTAAGAGCATACTCTGGTTAAGGGCATACTCAGGTAAAGGGCATAATCGGGTTAAGAGCATACTCGGGTTAAGGGCATAGTCAGGTTAAGGGCATACTCCGGTTAAGGGCATAATCAGGTTAAGAGCATACTCTGGTTAAGAGTATACTTGAGTTATGGGCATACTTGGGTTAAGGGCATACTCGGGTTAAGGGCATAGTCAGGTTAAGGGCATACTCTGATTAAGAGCATGCTTGGGTTAAGGGCATACTCGGGTTAAGGGCATAGTCAGGTTAAGGGCATACTCTGGTTAAGGGCATGCTCGGGTTAAGGGCATACTCGGGTTAAGGGCATAGTCAGGTTAAGGGCATACTCTGGTTAAGGGCATGCTCGGGTTAAGGGCATAGTCAGGTTAAGGGCATACTCTGGTTAAGAGCATACTCGGGCTAAGGGCATACTCGAGTTAAGGGCATAGTCAGGTTAAGGGCATACTCTGGTTAAGGGCATAGTCAGGTTAAGGGCATACTCGGGTTAAGGGCATAGTCAGGTTAAGGGCATACTCGGGTTAAGGGCATAGTCAGGTTAAGGGCATACTCGGGTTAAGGGCATAGTCAGGTTAAGGGCATACTCGGGTTAAGGGCAGTCAGGTTAAGGGCATACTCTGGTTAAGGGCAGAGGAATGGCCGAAATGTGGGGAATGAAGTGACGTGCTGATATGAATGATTATGAGAAGGCTAAAATGTGGATATGTGCAGACACTTTCTTTTTCCTCACCATCCTGCAGGGCTGCCTCTGAAACCCTGTCCCCTCTACCCTCCCACTCCTTATCCACCAGGAAGGCCTGGGATTGGTCAACTGGAGCTGTTGTCATGGAAACCTGGTTCTCATCATTAGCTGTGTTTGTCTCTATACATACAGAATCCTCAGAAGAGCAACTCTCTGGAAGAGAAAGAGAAAGAGATAGAGAGAAAGAAATTACAGAGAAAGAGATAGCGAGAAATTATATTACCCTCTTGTTCTAAATACGTGATGAGATTCTGTCAAGCACTGAAGCAGGGATGCAGCACAGCCTGGATCAGCTGGAGGAATGCTTGCAGATTAGGGTTAGGAAACAGAGATGCACAGAAAGGTTAGGGTTAGGAAACAGAGATGCACAGAAAGGTTAGGGTTGGGGTTAGGAAACAGAGACGCACAGGAAGGTTAGGGTTAGGAAACAGAGATGCACAGGAAGGTTAGGGTTAGGGTTAGGAAACAGAGATGCACAGAAAGGTTAGGGTTGGGGTTAGGAAACAGTGATGCACAGGAAGGTTAGGGTTAGGAAACAGAGACGCACAGGAAGGTTAGGGTTAGGAAACAGAGATGCACAGAAAGGTTAGGGTTAGGAAACAGAGATGCACAGAAAGGTTAGGGTTGGGGTTAGGAAACAGTGATGCACAGAAAGGTTGGGGTTGGGGTTAGGAAACAGTGATGCACAGAAAGGTTAGGGTTGGGGTTAGGAAACAGTGATGCACAGAAAGGTTAGGGTTAGGGTTAGGAAACAGAGATGCACAGAAAGGTTAGGGTTGGGGTTAGGAAACAGTGATGCACAGAAAGGTTAGGGTTGGGGTTAGGAAACAGTGATGCACAGAAAGGTTAGGGTTGGGGTTAGGAAACAGTGATGCACAGAAAGGTTGGGGTTAGGAAACAGTGATGCACAGAAAGGTTAGGGTTGGGGTTGGGGTTAGGAAACAGTGATGCACAGGAAGGTTAGGGTTGGGGTGAAGAAACAGTGATGCACAGAAAGGTTAGGGTTGGGGTTAGGAAACAGTGATGCACAGAAAGGTTGGGGTTAGGAAACAGTGATGCACAGAAAGGTTAGGGTTGGGGTTGGGGTTAGGAAACAGTGATGCACAGAAAGGTTAGGGTTGGGGTTAGGAAACAGTGATGTACAGAAAGGTTAGTGTTGGGGTTAGGAAACAGTGATGCACAGAAAGGTTAGTGTTGGGGTTAGGAAACAGTGATGCACAGAAAGGTTAGGGTTGGGGTTAGGAAACAGAGATGCACAGAAAGGTTAGGGTTGGGGTTAGGAAACAGAGACACACAGAAAGGTTAGGGTTGGGGTTAGGAAACAGAGACGCACAGGAAGGTTAGGGTTAGGGTTAGGAAACAGAGACACACAGAAAGGTTAGGGTTGGGGTTAGGAAACAGAGACGCACAGGAAGGTTAGGGTTAGGAAACAGAGATGCACAGGAAGGTTAGGGTTAGGGTTAGGAAACAGAGATGCACAGAAAGGTTAGGGTTGGGGTTAGGAAACAGTGATGCACAGGAAGGTTAGGGTTAGGAAACAGAGACGCACAGGAAGGTTAGGGTTAGGAAACAGAGATGCACAGAAAGGTTAGGGTTAGGAAACAGAGATGCACAGAAAGGTTAGGGTTGGGGTTAGGAAACAGTGATGCACAGAAAGGTTGGGGTTGGGGTTAGGAAACAGTGATGCACAGAAAGGTTAGGGTTGGGGTTAGGAAACAGTGATGCACAGAAAGGTTAGGGTTAGGGTTAGGAAACAGAGATGCACAGAAAGGTTAGGGTTGGGGTTAGGAAACAGTGATGCACAGAAAGGTTAGGGTTGGGGTTAGGAAACAGTGATGCACAGAAAGGTTGGGGTTAGGAAACAGTGATGCACAGAAAGGTTAGGGTTGGGGTTGGGGTTAGGAAACAGTGATGCACAGGAAGGTTAGGGTTGGGGTGAAGAAACAGTGATGCACAGAAAGGTTAGGGTTGGGGTTAGGAAACAGTGATGCACAGAAAGGTTGGGGTTAGGAAACAGTGATGCACAGAAAGGTTAGGGTTGGGGTTGGGGTTAGGAAACAGTGATGCACAGAAAGGTTAGTGTTGGGGTTAGGAAACAGTGATGCACAGAAAGGTTAGTGTTGGGGTTAGGAAACAGTGATGCACAGAAAGGTTAGGGTTGGGGTTAGGAAACAGAGATGCACAGAAAGGTTAGGGTTGGGGTTAGGAAACAGAGACACACAGAAAGGTTAGGGTTGGGGTTAGGAAACAGAGACGCACAGGAAGGTTAGGGTTAGGGTTAGGAAACAGAGACACACAGAAAGGTTAGGGTTGGGGTTAGGAAACAGAGACGCACAGGAAGGTACTCTAAGGCCCACCACACACACTGCTCACCTGATCGGTAGATTCCAGACTTCAAAGCAGAGGCACTGGAGGAAATTTGTTTTAAAAATAATAAGTTCCACAGACAGGTGCACAACTATACTACTGAACTATATACACACACACACACACACACACACACACACAAAGCTGTACTACACTACATACCCTGCACATATACGTATGTGTATGTGTAGATTTTGTGCAGCAAATATATAACTACTGAAGCATTTCAACATTACAATGATAATCACTGACACAACAAGTAAGGAACAACACTACTGATATAAACACTGGTCTGAAACACGGGATCCTCCACAAAAACACAGCGAACTCACGAGGCGAGCTCTAAGCCATCGCTGGACGAAGATGAAGATGCAGAAGCCAACGAGATAGACCTTTCCAGCAAGTCTTTCCAACTGTAAAAAGGGAAATGATAGTCATGATAGTGCCTTTACAACAGACAATCAGGAGAGTCACACGTAAGGCTGGATACTCACTCAGCCAATGAAGCGAGTTGAACTGAAGGCAGGGCCTCCTACAAATGCATTTGAATCACTGGCTAGTCACAAAGGAGAGGAAAGGAGAGGAGGGAAGAGGAGAAGAGAGGAGAGGAGAGAAGAAGAGAGGATGAGAGAAGAGAGGAGAGGAGTGGAGAGGAGAAGAGGGGAGGGAGAGGAGAGAAGAGGAGGGGAGAAGAGAAGAGAGGAGGGGAGAGGAGAAGACAGGAGGGGAGAGGAGGAATATTTGAGGACAGACTGACGTGTTTTTCTCAGAAGATGTCCCAGCCGCCAGCTCGTAGATCTGTCCCTCTGAGGCACTGATCAGGTACAAAGCCTTATTATCTGCAAAAGCACAAATAACATCAGCCAATCGCAGCACAGCTGCCATTCCATCAGCCAATCCCAGCACAACTGCCAGTCCATCAGCTAATGCCAGCACAGCTGCCAGTTCATCAGCCAATCCCAGAACAGCTGCCAGTCCATCAGCCAATCCCAGAACAGCTGCCAGTCCATCAGCCAATCCCAGCACAGCTGCCAGTCCATCAGCCAATGCCAGCACACCTGGCATTGACACCTCCCAATCCATCAGCTATTCACAGAGCACCACCGAGTCTATCAACCAATCAGCAGCCCCAACACTCAGATGTCGTACTTGTATTAGTGTGTGTACAGTAGCGCCCACCTGTGGCGACAGAGCGCACAAGCAGCGAGTCCAGTCGCACCACAGGACAGGAAGTGGACTTCAGGTCCCCACTAGCCCCTCCTCCGAGCCATCGGGACGGGCAGCGCAGAATGAGCCGCTCGTCGGGACCCCGCTGCAGCAGAACCAGCAGGTCCGACAGCAGCAGAGCCAGCACCTCTGAGAGACAAAGAGACACTGAAGAGCCCATTCAGAACCACACGCTAACACACCAGAACCACATACATGCCATTTTCCTAACCTATAGCTCAGTGTGTGCAGGTGAGTTACCTATAGCTCAGTGTGTGCAGGTGAGTTACCAATAGCTCAGTGTGTGCAGGTGAGTTACCAATAGCTCAGTGTGTGCAGGTGAGTTACCAATAGATCAGTGTGTGCAGGTGAGTTACCAATAGCTCAGTGTGTGCAGGTGAGTTACCTATAGCTCAGTGTGTGCAGGTGAGTTACCTATAGCCTTATCTTTACTGACTCTCCATGTCAGTGGCCCTTCATGGATCATTTTCTTAGTGGTAAGGTCCAGGTTCTGAGAAACAAACAGAGCTGTTATTAAACACACTTGGGGCTGGTCTGTTCCTGACACTGCAATGCGATTGGCCTGTTCCTGACACTGCAATGTGATTGGCCTGTTCCTGACACTGCATATGATTGACCTGTTCCTGACACTGTGATGCGATTGGCCTGTTCCCGACACTGCATACGATTGGCCTGTTCCTGACAGTGAGCTGCGCTGTGATTGGCCGGTTCCTGACACTGAGCTGTGCTGAGATTGGGCCATTCCTGACAGTGAGCTGCGCTGTGATTGGCCGGTTCCTGACACTGAGCTGTGCTGTGATTGGCTGGTTCCTGACACTGAGCTGCGCTGAGATTTGCCACTACCTTAAACTGAGCCACGACTGGATTGGCCTGCTTCTCGAGGGGTGTGAGGTCCAGCTGGCGCTGATATTGTATGAGGCGCTGCTTATGTTCCGTCTCCCTGACGACCTCATTTACAGCTTGCAGTATCCCACGGCAACAAGCCTGTGCCTTCTGAAGGGGAAGCAGATCAGGGGAGAGGGCTGTGGGGTACAAACAGAAACAATCATTGTGTGTGTGTGTGTGAGTGAGTGAGTGAGTGAGTGAGTGAGTGAGTGAGTGAGTGAGTGAGTGTGTGTGTGTGTGTGTGTGTGTGTGTAAGTGTGTTTGAGTGAGTGAGTGAGTGAGTGTGTGTGTGTGTATGTGAGAGTGTGTATGTGTGTGTGTGTGTGTGTGTATGTGAGTGAGCGTGCGTGTGTGCGTGCGTGCGCGTGCGTGTGTGAGTGAGTGTGAGTGTGTGTGTGTGAGTATGAGTGTGTGTGAGTGTGTTTGAGTGAGTGAGTGAGTGTGTGTGTGTATGTGAGAGTGTGTATGTGTGTGTGTGTGTGTATGTGAGTGAGCGTGCGTGTGCGTGCTTGCGTGTGTGTGTGAGTGTGTGTGCCTGCCTGAGGGACATCCAGAGCTGGATGGACAATCACCACCTGAAGCTTAACCCGGGTAAAACGGAGCTAATCTTCATTCCTGCTCTAACCTCTCCCCTCCTTGACTTTTCCATTTCCCTAGGGGACACCTTAGTGACATCATCACCCTGTGTCAAGAATCTCGGGGTGGTGATGGACAACAAGCTGTCCCTCTCCAAGAACATCGCAGCAGTAAGCCGGGCATGCAGGTTTTTCCTGTATAACATCCGGAGAATCCGCCCCTTTCTCACCACCTACTCAACCCAGCTCCTGGTCCAAGCAATGGTTCTATCCCGCCTGGACTACTGCAACTCTCTTCTGGCCGGACTACCGGCATCTGCCACCAGACCTCTGCAACTCATCCAGAATGCTGCAGCTCGTCTGGTCTTCAACCTCCCCAGACACTCCCACGTCACGCCCCTGCTCACTACCCTCCACTGGCTGCCCGTTATAGCTCGCATCAAATTTAAAACATTGGTCCTAGCATACCAGGCAGTCAAGGGATCAGCCCCAGCATACCTCCACAAGATTTTCAAACCCTACATGCCAGCCAGATCCCTCCGTTCTGCTACCTCAGGACACCTGGCACCTCCCCCTCTTCGCACCTGCACCTCCAGATGACGTCTCCTGTCTGTTCTGGCCCCACGATGGTGGAATGACCTCCCCGTGGAGGTCAGAACAGCTGAGACACTGACCCATTTCAAACGGCAGCTGAAGACTCACCTCTTCAGGCTGCACCTCTCCCCTTCCCTCCCTACCCCCCTGTAAATGACTGTAAGCTTAGGGTTGCAACTAGGCAGCTGTTTTGTAGATGACTTAGGCACATTGATTTGTAGATGACTTAGGCACATTGACTGTCTTAATGCAGTGGAGTGTATATATTAAAAAAAAAAAAAAAAAATATACAAGCAGTAATTGTCGCCATTCTCGTTGTATTAGTGTTAATCAGTTTAACCTTCAGGGTCCAAGTTGATCTATGCGGTTGTTCCCTGCACTTGGACTGGTACTTCTCTCTAGGGTTTTCGTCATACTTGTTCCTGGTTATGGTTATACACTTTGATGTACGTCGCTCTGGATAAGAGCGTCTGCCAAATGCCTGTAATGTAATGTAATGTAATGAGTGAGCGTATGATGTGTGTGTGTGTGTGTGTGTGTGTGATGAGTTCAGCATGACTCACAGTCGCTGTGTTTGATGATGTTTTCCAGGAGAAGAGGGTACTTAGTCAGTCTCTGCATCTCTGATACGAGCAGGTCCTTCAGCTGTAGCCTCCGGCAGTGCGGGCTTGCTTCACACTCCTATAGACAGAGATACCGTACAGCTGCACTCCATTACACTCCTACAGACAGGGAGACCGTACAGCTGCACTCCATTACACTCATACAGAGGGAGACCGTACAGCTGCACTCCATTACACTTCTATAGACAGAGAGACCATACAGCTGCACTCCATTACACTCCTATAGACAGAGAAACCGTACAGCTGCACTCCATTACACTCATACAGAGGGAGACCGTACAGCTGCACTCCATTACACTTCTATAGACAGAGAGACCATACAGCTGCACTCCATTACACTCCTATAGACAGAGAAACCGTACAGCTGCACTCCATTACACTCCTATAGACAGGGAGACCATACAGCTGCACTCCATTACACTCCTATAGACAGGGAGACAATACAGCTGCACTCCATTACACTCATACAGAGGGAGACCATACAGCTGCATTCCATTACACTCCTATAGACAGAGAAACCATACAGCTGCACTCCATTACACTCCTATAGACAGGGAGAACATACAGCTGCACCCCATTACACTCATACAGAGGGAGACCATACAGCTGCACTCCATTACACTACTATAGACAGGGAGACCGTACAGCTGCACTCCATTACATATTACATCCTGTAACCCTCACACAGCTTTCCGCCACAAACAGGAAGTGCATGTCAGACACAAGCAATCGAGCAAGAGCCAACAAGCAACCAGCAAGAGCCAACAAGCAATTATATAATGTGTTAAGGTGCATATGCTGTACCTGTGTACTGTATTTAGGTGTGTTTGCTCTGCATGTAAAATGTGTTCAGCCATGTTTGCTGTACCTGTATAATGTGCCCAGGTGTGTTTGTTGTACCTGTATAATGTACCCAAGTGTGTTCGCTGTACCTGTGTAACATGTTCAGGTGTGTTCGTTGTGCTTGTATAACGTGTTCAGGTGTGTATGCTGTGCTTGTATAATGTGTTCAGGTGTGTATGCTGTGCTTGTATAATGTGCTCAGGTGTGTTTGCTGTACTTATATAATGTGCTCAGGTGTGTTTGCTGCACCTGTATAACGTGTTCAGGTGTGTATGCTGTGCTTGTATAATGTGTTCAGGTGTGTATGCTGTGCTTGTATAATGTGCTCAGGTGTGTTTGCTGTACTTATATAATGTGCTCAGGTGTGTTTGCTGCACCTGTATAACGTGTTCAGGTGTGTATGCTGTGCTTGTATAATGTGTTCAGGTGTGTTCGCTGTGCTTGTATAATGTGTTCAGGTGTGTTCGCTGTGCTTGTATAATGTGTTCAGGTGTGTTCGCTGTGCTTGTATAATGTGTTCAGGTGTGTTTGTTGTACCTGTATAATGTACCCAAGTGTGTTCACTGTACCTGTGTAACATGTTCAGGTGTGTTCGTTGTGCTTGTATAACGTGTTCAGGTGTGTATGCTGTGCTTGTATAATGTGTTCAGGTGTGTTTGCTGTACCTGTATAATGTGCTCAGGTGTGTTTGCTGTACTTGTATAATGTGTTCAGGTGCGTTTGCTGTACCTGTGTACTGTGTTCAGGTGTGTTTGCTGTGCTTGTATAATGTGCTTAGGTGCGTTTGCTGTACCTGTGTACTGTGTTCACGTGTGTTAGCTCTGCATGTATAATGTGTTCAGGCATGTTTGCTGTACCTGTATAATGTGCCCAGGTGTGTTTTCTGTACCTGTATAAGGTGTTCAGGTGTGTTTGCTGTACCTGTATAACGTGTTGAGGGGTGCTTGCTGGACCTGTATAATGTGTTCAGTTGTGCTTGCAGTACCTCTATAATGTGTTCAGGTGTGCCTGTACCTGTATAACGTGTTCAGGTGTGCTTGCTGTACCTGTATAATGTGAGTGAACTGAGGGTCTTTGCGCTGTTTGTTCTTAATGAGCTCCAGAGCTTGAGATTGCCGACTGCACAGGAGAGACACTTGCTCCTGAAACTCCGCCCCTGCAAACCCCTCAAACTGAGAGAGGAGAGAGCAAAGTGAGTTAACTATTTTAATTGATAGGTATCTTCTTCATTATAGAATGCTTACCTCACATATTCATTTGATAAGATGCAATTGTTTTCTACAGAACTTTCATGCTATAGTACTGTGTGCACTTCATGTCATGAAATACAAAGAATACATGATGGATTTAACTGAAATGAGAGAGCTGGATGTGAGGATGAAGAGAGTGAGAGAAGGAGAGCTAGATGTGAGGATGAGGAGAGTGAGAGAAGGAGAGCTGGATGTGAGGATGAAGAGAGGGTGAGAGAAGGACAGCTGGATGTGAGGATGAAGAGAGAGTGAGAGAAGGACAGCTGGATGTGAGGATGAAGAGAGGGTGAGAGAAGGAGAGCTGGATGTGAGGATGAGGAGAGAGTGAGAGAAGGAGAGCTGGATGTGAGGATGAAGAGAGGGTGAGATAAAGACAGCTGGATGTGAGGATGAAGAGAGAGTGAGAGAAGGAGAGCTGGATGTGAGGATGAGGAGAGAGTGAGAGAAGGAGAGCTGGATGTGAGGATGAAGAGAGGGTGAGAGAAGGAGAGCTGGATGTGAGGATGAGGAGAGAGTGAGAGAAGGAGAGCTGGATGTGAGGATGAAGAGAGGGTGAGATAAAGACAGCTGGATGTGAGGATGAAGAGAGGGTGAGAGAAGGAGAGCTGGATGTGAGGATGAGGAGAGAGTGAGAGAAGGAGAGCTGGATGTGAGGATGAAGAGAGGGTGAGAGAAGGAGAGCTGGATGTGAGGATGAAGAGAGAGTGAGAGAAGGACAGCTGGATGTGAGGATGAAGAGAGGGTGAGAGAAGGAGAGCTGGATGTGAGGATGAGGAGAGAGTGAGAGAAGGAGAGCTGGATGTGAGGATGAAGAGAGGGTGAGAGAAGGAGAGCTGGATGTGAGGATGAAGAGAGAGTGAGAGAAGGACAGCTGGATGTGAGGATGAAGAGAGGGTGAGAGAAGGACAGCTGGATGTGAGGATGAAGAGAGAGTGAGAGAAGGACAGCTGGATGTGAGGATGAAGAGAGGGTGAGAGAAGGAGAGCTGGATGTGAGGATGAGGAGAGAGTGAGAGAAGGAGAGCTGGATGTGAGGATGAAGAGAGGGTGAGATAAAGACAGCTGGATGTGAGGATGAAGAGAGAGTGAGAGAAGGAGAGCTGGATGTGAGGATGAGGAGAGAGTGAGATAAAGACAGCTGGATGTGAGGATGAAGAGAGAGTGAGAGAAGGAGAGCTGGATGTGAGGATGAGGAGAGAGTGAGAGAAGGAGAGCTGGATGTGAGGATGAAGAGAGGGTGAGATAAAGACAGCTGGATGTGAGGATGAAGAGAGAGTGAGAGAAGGAGAGCTGGATGTGAGGATGAGGAGAGAGTGAGAGAAGGAGAGCTGGATGTGAGGATGAAGAGAGGGTGAGAGAAGGAGAGCTGGATGTGAGGATGAAGAGAGAGTGAGAGAAGGAGAGCTGGATGTGAGGATGAAGAGAGGGTGAGAGAAGGAGAGCTGGATGTGAGGATGAGGAGAGAGTGAGAGAAGGAGAGCTGGATGTGAGGATGAAGAGAGGGTGAGAGAAGGAGAGCTGGATGTGAGGATGAGGAGAGAGTGAGAGAAGGACAGCTGGATGTGAGGATGAAGAGAGAGTGAGAGAAGGAGAGCTGGATGTGAGGATGAAGAGAGGGTGAGATAAAGACAGCTGGATGTGAGGATGAAGAGAGAGTGAGAGAAGGACAGCTGGATGTGAGGATGAAGAGAGGGTGAGAGAAGGAGAGCTGGATGTGAGGATGAGGAGAGAGTGAGAGAAGGAGAGCTGGATGTGAGGATGAAGAGAGGGTGAGATAAAGACAGCTGGATGTGAGGATGAAGAGAGAGTGAGAGAAGGAGAGCTGGATGTGAGGATGAGGAGAGAGTGAGAGAAGGAGAGCTGGATGTGAGGATGAAGAGAGGGTGAGAGAAGGAGAGCTGGATGTGAGGATGAGGAGAGAGTGAGAGAAGGAGAGCTGGATGTGAGGATGAAGAGAGGGTGAGATAAAGACAGCTGGATGTGAGGATGAAGAGAGAGTGAGAGAAGGAGAGCTGGATGTGAGGATGAGGAGAGAGTGAGAGAAGGAGAGCTGGATGTGAGGATGAAGAGAGGGTGAGATAAAGACAGCTGGATGTGAGGATGAAGAGAGAGTGAGAGAAGGAGAGCTGGATGTGAGGATGAGGAGAGAGTGAGAGAAGGAGAGCTGGATGTGAGGATGAAGAGAGGGTGAGAGAAGGAGAGCTGGATGTGAGGATGAGGAGAGAGTGAGAGAAGGAGAGCTGGATGTGAGGATGAAGAGAGGGTGAGAGAAGGAGAGCTGGATGTGAGGATGAAGAGAGAGTGAGAGAAGGAGAGCTGGATGTGAGGATGAGGAGAGGGTGAGAGAAGGAGAGCTGGATGTGAGGATGAAGAGAGGGTGAGAGAAGGAGAGCTGAATTTACATGCTTACCCTCCCCAGCATGATGTCACCGATACCCAGAACAATGGGAGACTCCCTCAGCTTCTTCATAGACTCACACAGACTGGCTACAACAAAATAACAACACATTTACAACATAATTTAAACACACACACACACACACACACACACACACACACACTGACCGTGCAGGCTGTAAACCTGGGGCAGGTTGGGGAAGATGCAGGCCAGCTGCTCCATGCTGAGAACAGCCCTCAGCTTCTGGAAGAAAACCTGGTCCAGGACCCTGAGTGTGCGCAGGTGGGACGCCTCTGTGGTGTAGAGCTCTGAGCCAGAGAGACCTCCCCTTTAACACATCGCTGGGAGACCTCCCCTATAACACATTGCTGAGAGACCACCCCTTTAACACATTTAATGAGCTGTCGGTAGATCAGATGATCGTGATTACCATAGATGACAGCTTGCCGGTCAACCTCACACGGACCCAGAGCCACCAGCGTTTGTGGATCCACCATTTCCTGCCAGTTCTGGAACTCTCCACTGTCCTCGTCCAGCGCTGGAGTGCCAGGGAGCAGTCCTACTGGAGTCTCCACACTCCTGAGAGCGATACAGGGATGGAGAGAGAGAGAGAGAGAGAGAAAGAGGGAGGGAGAGAGAGACAGTGAGAGCGAGAAGCACATGGGAAGTAGGTGTTAGGTAGAGAGAAGGTAAGTGTGGGGCAGGGAGGTGTACAGCAGAGTAGAGGGAGATTTCGCACCTCCTCCTCGAGCGGGGGGTGTAGGGTGGAGTGGAGTTTTCCAGAGACCTACAGACATATGGATACACAGACAGAATTACTCTGCCTATACGCACACATGCAGCATTACTCTGTCTATAAGTAGATGTGTAAGGTGTGTATGGTCTGTAAAGTGGATGTGGAGAGCGTGTATGGTCTGCAGGGTGGATGTGTAGGGTGTGTATGGTCTGTAGAGTGGATATGTCAGGTCCCCCTTGCAAAAGAGATTTCAATCTCAATGGGGTTTTCCTGGTTAAATAATGGTTAAATAAATAAAATAAAAAATGTGGAGAGTGTGTATGTTCTATAGGGACGATGTGTAGAGTGTGTACGGTCTGTAATTGTATAGGGTGTGTAGGATCTGCAGGGTGGATGTGTAGAGTGTGTATGGTTTGTAGAGTGGATGTGTAGAGTGTGTATGGTCTGTAGAGTGGATGTGTAGGGTGTGCAGGGTCTGTAGGGTGGATGTGTAGGGTGTTTTATGGTCTGTAGGGTGGATGTGTAGAGTGTGTATGGTCTGTAGGGTGGATGTGTAGGGTGTGTATGGTCTGTAGGGTGGATGTGTAGGGTGTGTATGGTCTGTAGAGTGGATGTGTAGGGTGTGTATGGTCTCTAGGGTGGATGTGTAGTGCGTATGGTCTCAAGAGTGGATGTGTAGAGTGTGCATGGTCTGTAGGGTGGATGTGTAGAGTGTGTATGGTCTGTAGGGTGGATGTGTAGAGTGTGTATGGTCTGTAGAGTGGATGTGTAGAGTGTGTATGGTCTGTAGAGTGGATGTGTAGAGTGTGTATGGTCTGTAGAGTGGATGTGTAGAGTGTGTATGGTCTGTAGAGTGGATGTGTAGAGTGTGTATGGTCTGTAGAGTGGATGTGTAGAGTGTGTATGGTCTGTACCTTGCAGAATTGCTGGAGATGGATGAGGAGTTACTGTGATGAAGGGGACGCTCTGCCCCATAGTCCTCCATGTCCACGTCACTATGGGAACGAGGGACCGCCTCCCCACCAGCACCGGCACCATGGCAACGCCCCTCCCCGCACGCCTTTAGGGACTCACTGCGACCCAAACGCACTGACCCAGCGGGACTGAACACACATTTCACACTCATCACATTGACCCAGCAGTACTGAACACACATTTCACACTCATCACACTGACCCAGCGGGACTGAACACACATTTCACACTCATCACACTGACCCAGCAGTACTGAACACACATTTCACACTCATCACACTGACCCAGCGGGACTGAACACATATTTCACACTCATCACACACCCCTCTGTCACACATGTGCAGCACACAGCACATGTTGCATACACACTGAGTATAGCAGTTATGTGCTCGTTAGCAAATTATTCACATTATCCTACATCATAACAAAAATAATACACACATTGCATATTGATCACATGCTAATTACACACACATCACAGATATGCTAAATGCTGATTATACCCTCAATTAACACAAATTACACAGAGATTGAGCAGTGTTTTCACTGACATTACACAAAGGCTGCACACATTTATACCATGCACATTATAAAGTGATTGTACCACACACATTAAATGCCAACTACACACTGACCACACACTTATTACATTACATTACATTACAGGCATTTAGCAGACGCTCTTATCCAGAGCGACTTACACAACTTTTAAATAGCATTTTACATTGTATCCATTTTATACAGCTGGATATATATACTGAAGCAATTCCGGTTAAGTACCTTGCTCAAGGGTACAACGGCAGTGCCCTACCCGGGAATCGAATCTACGACCTTTCGGTTACAAGCCCAGTTCCTTACCCACTGTGCCACACTCCGTCACTTATCTCACATTATATACACTCGTTATGCAGATTACAAGCACTGTACACAATTGGTATGAATATGGTACACAGCTTACATATATTAATCAGTTTATGCATATTACACATATATTAAACTCAAACTTTACAAGATTCATTTTAACTGATTACAAACATACATAAGCACACAGAAATTACATACACTGTACGCACACAGACACACACACACTCACTCACACCTACCTTTCACTACCAGTCTGTTCTCCAAGACTGCTGGTAGACAGTCTCTGTGTGGCCCCATCGAACCCCAAACCCAGGAGTCCAGCCTCCTCCCCCATCACTGCAGGGTCCGGCTGCTGGTTTTCAAACTGCTGGATGATATTCCGTACGCTGCCTGGGCGGACTGGGTGAGGGGCGGGCAGCAAGACCCGGGGGTGGGCGGGGCAGCAGGGCAGAGGTGTGGGGCAGCAGGACAGAAGAGTGGGGCATCAGGGCCCGGGGATGGGCGGGGCAGCAGGGCAGAGGGGCAGGGCATCAGGGCCAGGGGTGGGCGGGGCAGAGGAGCAGGCATCAGGGCCCGGGGATAGGAGGGGCAGCAGGGCAGAGGGGTGCGGCATCAGGGCCCGGGGGTGGGCGGGGCAGAGGGGCGGGCATCAGGGCCCGGGGGTGGGCGGGGCAGCAGGGCAGAGGGGCGGGGCAGCAGGACAGAAGAGTGGGGCATCAGGGCCCGGGGATGGGCATCAGGGCCAGGGGTGGGCGGGGCAGAGGGGCGGGCATCAGGGCCAGGGGTGGGCGGGGCAGAGGAGCAGGCATCAGGGCCCGGGGATAGGCGGGGCAGCAGGGCAGAGGGGTGGGGCATCAAGGCCCGGGGGTGGGCGGGGCAGAGGGGCAGGCATCAGGGCCCGGGGGAGGGTGGGCGGGGCAGAGGGGCGGGCATCAGGGCCCGGGGGAGGGGCGGGGCAGCAGGACAGAGGGGCGGGGCATCAGAAAAAGGGGCGGGGCAGCAGATGGGAGAGGGTTAGTTATTGACTACAAGTGTTGTCACTCATCCGTAAAGAACACAGCGTATATGAACTTATATAAACAGGACGAAAAGGGATAAATAAAATACCTTGAGAGGGAGACAGAGGAACGTGGGAGGCTAACAAAAAAACAACAATGAGCTTAAAAACCAAATCAATCATGAGAAAATTACATTATCCTGACAAAACCATAAAGAGTGATATATATATATATATATGTATATATATATATATATATAATACAAACAAGAACTGCATATTCTGTTATTATTCATTTCTATTATTGTTATTATTATTATTATTATTATTATTATTAATAATAATAATAATGTGTATATTAACAATCACATTTAATGTTACATATATTATATGGAGGGCACATTGTTACATATAACACAATGATGAATGTATTAAAATTAAGCTACGGACACTGACAATTAAAAAATGTAAAGATTCATAAATGAAATATGTACGTGTGTATGTGCATGATTGTGTGTTTGACTGTATGAGTGTGTGTATGTGTGGGTTCATGTGTGTGTGTGCGTGTGTGTGTGTGAATACAGTGCCATGAGTATTTCCCCCTTCCTGATTTCCTCTATTATTGCATATTTGTCGCACTGAATGGTTTCAGATCTTCAGGCTGTCTGATAATGTTTTTCATTAAATAATTTTTAAAATTGTGTTATTGTTTACCCTTGCCTAATATTACATTTCGTCAACATATCTGAAACCATTCAGTGTGACAAATATGCAATAATAGAGGAAATCAGGAAATACCTTTTCATGGCACTGTATATGTGTGTGTGTGTGCGCGTATGTCATACAAGGCTGGTTTCCCCTGGGTTTGTTGCCGATGTATTTAAGAATGGGGTTCCTCTTTCTGTCCTCGGCATCTCTCTTTGTGCTGCTGAGCTGAACAGGGAGCACAGAGAAACACTGTCAGACCCGGGCCCTGGCAGCGCACAAGCAGCCAACCAAAAGCACAAGGCAAAAGGCAGGGAGCAAAGATCAAACATGAACTGTTCTCCAGATGAGTTTGCGTTTAGGTGAGTTTATTTGTGTTTAGGTGAGTATATTCCTCTCCAGGCGAGTTTATTTGTGTTTAGGTGAGTATATTCCTCTCCAGGCGAGTTTATCGGTGTTAAGGTGAGTATATTCCTGCACTCGGGGAGCATTTATATTCATGTCATGCCTATAACTGTGGGATGAGTGGGGTACCTTCTTGGCTTTGGGGAAGAAGGTAAGCCAGCGGTCTTTCTCTGCAGCCAGTCCAGGCGGTCTGGACTCACGCAGTTTGATGCCAGAGTGGCGCAGATAGAGATTCACAGCAGAGGCCAGGGGAACACTGGGGGTGGCATGAGTCACAACACACCTGAGCACTAACTCCTGAGCACGCTTACTCATACCAGAGCACGCTTCCTCACATCTGAGCACACTTACGCACTCTTGAGCATGCTTACACACACCTGAGCACACTTACACCTGAGCATGCTTACTCACACCAGAGCACACTTCCTCACACCTGAGCACACTTACACACTCCTGAGCATGCTTACTCACACCTGAGCACACTAACACCTGAACACGCTTACTCACACCAGAGCACGCTTCCTCACACCTGAGCACACTTACGCACTCCTGAGCATGCTTATGCACACCTGAGCACACTTACACCTGAGCATGCTTACTCACACCAGAGCACACTTCCTCACACCTGAGCACACTTACACACTCCTGAGCATGCTTACTCACACCTGAGCACACTAACACCTGAACACGCTTACTCACACCTGAGCATGCTTACTCACACCAGAGCACACTTCCTCAGACCTGAGCACACTTACACCTGAGCACACTTACTCACACCTGAGCACACTTACACCTGAGCATGCTTACTCACACCTGAGCATGCTTACTCACACCAGAGCACACTTCCTCACACCTGAGCACACTTACACCTGAGCATGCTTACTCACACCAGAGCACGCTTCCTCACACCTGAGCACACTTACGCACTCCTGAGCATGCTTACGCACACCAGAGCACGCTTCCTCACACCTGAGCACACTTACGCACTCCTGAGCATGCTTACTCACACCTGAGCACACTTACTCACACCAGCACACTTACACTTGAGCACGCTTGCTCACGCTGGAGCACACTTACACCTGAACACGCTTACTCACACTTCTTACCTGCGCTCCTGCTCATGTTTCAACCTGCAGAGAGAAAACAAACCTGACTGCTTGCATGCCACAAATCAGACTCCAATGCACTACAGCACAAATTAGACTCTACTGTACTACAGTACAAATCAGACTCTACTGTACTACAGCACAAATCATACTCTACTGTACTACAGTACAAATCAGACTCTACTGTACTACAGCACAAATCATACTCTACTGTACTACAGTACAAATCAGATACTCTGTTGTAGAATAATGTAATGTACACACTGTTATAAAGTCATACGGGAGTGAGGACGGTGTATGGTTATTGTACACACTGTTATAAAGTAATATGGGAGTGAGGATGGTGTAGGGTTAGGGTTAGGCCGCCAATTCCCACTGCAATGATGCTAAAGCAGCCTAGGCAGCACATACAGTCATCAAAATCACACCGCACGCTGAACAACTACAGACACACGTGTGCTGCTAATACACAGCCACACTGCACACTGAACAACTACAGACACACGTGTGCTGCTAATACACAGCCACACTGCACGCTGAACAACTACAGACACACGTGTGCTGCTAATACACAGCCACACTGCACACTGAACAACTACAGACACACGTGTGCTGCTAATACACAGCCACACTGCACGCTGAACAACTACAGACACACGTGTGCTGCTAATACACAGCCACACTGCACACTGAACAACTACAGACACACGTGTGCTGCTAATACACAGCCACACTGCACACTGAACAACTAGACACAGCTGCTAATACACAGCCACACTGCACACTGAACAACTAGACACAGCTGCTAATACACAGCCACACTGCACACTGAACAACTAGACACACGTGTGCTGCTAATACACAGCCACACTGCACACTGAACAACTACAGACACACGTGTGCTGCTAATACACAGCCACACTGCACACTGAACAACTACAGACACACGTGTGCTGCTAATACACAGCCACACTGCACACTGAACAACTACAGACACACGTGTGCTGCTAATACACAGCCACACTGCACACTGAACAACTACAGACACACGTGTGCTGCTAATACACAGCCACACTGCACACTGAACAACTACAGACACACGTGTGCTGCTAATACACAGCCACACTGCACACTGAACAACTACAGACACACATGTGCTGCTAATACACAGCCACACTGCACACTGAACAACTAGACACACGTGTGCTGCTAATACACAGCCACACTGCACACTGAACAACTACAGACACACGTGTGCTGCTAATACACAGCCACACTGCACACTGAACAACTACAGACACACGTGTGCTGCTAATACACAGCCACACTGCACACTGAACAACTACAGACACACGTGTGCTGCTAATACACAGCCACACTGCACACTGAACAACTACAGACACACGTGTGCTGCTAATACACAGCCACACTGCACACTGAACAACTACAGACACACGTGTGCTGCTAATACACAGCCACACTGCACACTGAACAACTAGACACAGCTGCTAATACACAGCCACACTGCACACTGAACAACTACAGACACACATGTGCTGCTAATACACAGCCACACTGCACACTGAACAACCACAGACACACGTGTGCTGCTAATACACAGCCACACTGCACACTGAACAACTAGACACAGCTGCTAATACACAGCCACACTGCACACTGAACAACTAGACACAGCTGCTAATACACAGCCACACTGCACACTGAACAACTAGACACAGCTGCTAATACACAGCCACACTGCACACTGAACAACTACAGACACACGTGTGCTGCTAATACACAGCCACACTGCACACTGAACAACTACAGACACAGCTGCTAATACACAGCCACACTGCACACTGAACAACTACAGACACACGTGTGCTGCTAATACACAGCCACACTGCACACTGAACAACTAGACACAGCTGCTAATACACAGCCACACTGCACACTGAACAACTACAGACACACGTGTGCTGCTAATACACAGCCACACTGCACACTGAACAACTACAGACACACGTGTGCTGCTAATACACAGCCACACTGCACACTGAACAACTACAGACACACATGTGCTGCTAATACACAGCCACACTGCACACTGAACAACTACAGACACACGTGTGCTGCTAATACACAGCCACACAGACAAAGGTTTACAGAACCACTTACAGAGTCAGAGTTGGAGAGCCGTAGACTTGGAATTTTATTAGTTGCTGAGTCAGAGTTAGTGAGTCAGAGTTGGTCAGTCAGAGTTATTGAGTCAGAGTTGGTGAGTCAGAGTTGGTGTGTTCTATTCAAGAGTTTTAGAGGCAGAGCTGGAAAGCTGTAGCCTTAGGAATCAAGATTTGTTGAATCAGAGTGGGAGTCAGATTTGGAGAGTTAAATTGAAGAATTTTATGAGTTGGCGAGAGAGCTGGCAAGAGTTGGAGACTTGGTCGAGTCAGAGTTTGTGAGTGAGAGTGAGTGAGTCAGAGTTTGTGAGTCAGAGTTGTTGAGTCAGGGCTGGTGAGTCAGAGCTGGTCAATCAGAGCCGGTGAGTCAGAGTTGGAGACTCAACAAGTCAAAGTTGGAGAGACTCACAGTATATCCCACAGGGCAGTGACCTGTTTATCCACAACCTGCCGCTCCTTTCCTGGGTCTCCATCCAACTGCTGCAGATCCCCCTCCCCAAACAGAGCCCCCAGACCCAGCAACTGCTTACTCCTGTGTGAGAGAGACAGACAAAGAGAGAGAGAGAGAGCGAGAGAGAGAGAAAGAGAGAGAGCGACAGAGAGAGAGTCTTAAATAAGAAAAAAATAATGATCTTTCAAAAAAAGCCAGATGTCATGAAAACAGGATCCAGTTTGTTCCCCACGGCGAGAAGGGCTATGCATGGCAAACTGTGGTCACTCACTCACGGACAATCTGAGAGGGACATTTAGTAGGATGCATGCGCAGGTGGTGCTTCATTTAGTAGGATTAGGCAAAACGTGAACATGTTAGGGTTAGCGAAAGTAATGTTAGGCGATAAAGCTGTGCTTAAAAATGTGCCATTCGAAGTGGTGATTTTGGGAGATGCAGACAGATAAAGGCGTTGCACTAACTAGTTAGCTCGTACGGATCGCCCACTTTAGTTAACCTAGTTAGCACGTATGGATGCTATCCTGCATGAGAGAGATTGCAACCAGACACACACACAGTTATGTACCTGTAGCCTTGAATCTGCTCCTGAATAACAGGAAGTACTTGCTGCTGCAGCTCCGAGAGAGGGCCCCGTATATCCTCCTGTGCCTGGAGACGGCTCTCTGACATCACACACACACGCGCACGCATACACGCAGGCACACACATGCACACGCGCACACGCAGCACACACACACACACGCACGCACACACACGCATGCATGCACACAGGCACACATATATATGCACGCAGGCACACACATGCACGCACGCACACATACTTGCACGCACACACGCACGCACGCACGTACGCGCACATGCATGCACACAGGCACACATATATGCACGCAGGCACACACACACGCATGCACACACACAAGCATGCACACGCACGCACACACACTCACGCATGCACACGCACGCACGCACACACACACATATGCACGCACACACATGCACACACACAGACACACACGCAATCACACAAACATGCACGCGCAAGCAGACACACAATCACCATCACACACACAGTCACCATCACACACACACACACACAATCAACATCATACACATAAATAACATTGCACACATAATCACCAGCACACACAATCAACATCATACATAATCACAATCACACACATATGCACAAACACAATCACAGGTAGTCAACATCACACAAATAATCACCAACACACAAAATCAACACCACACATACATAACCAACATTAGTTAAACAAACACACATGCACAAAATCAACATCACATGCATAATCATCTTCACATACAATCATCGTACACAGATACACACACACCTACATCCTTCAGTGAATGGTCTTACCAATATCAGACATGTAGTCTTCTCGAATTCGAATTTTAAGAGGCTGTGAATACAAATTTTGATGACTACACAAGTGATTAAATACAATTGAATGTGGAATTGTGGGTAAATTAGTTTGTGAGTGCACAATTGTGAGTAAATTTGAAAGAGTTAAAGTTAGGGTTAGTTATGGGTAAATGGGCATGACTGTATGTTAGGGTTAGTTATGGGTAAATGGGCATGACTGTAAATTAGGATTAGTTATGGGTAAATGGGCATGACTGTAAGTTAGGATTAGTTATGGGTAAATGGGCATGACTGTATGTTAGGGTTAGTTATGGGTAAATGGGCATGACTGTATGTTATGGTTAGTTATGGGTAAATGGGCATGACTGTATGTTAGGGTTAGTTATGGGTAAATGGGCTTGACTGGAGATGTAGTAGCACATACGGCATCCGGGTCCAGGAAATGGGCGCAGATCTGAGGGGCAAGGGCACGGGCATCTTTGGGGGTGGAGCCTAGGTATGCTTCCACTGACAGGAAGAAGAGCTGGAAGACAATCACCATAGTAACCGGTACATGGACAGGGTGAGTTCACATAAATAAACATCCTCATTCACTTGTATGTGGATGTACACACACACACACACACACACACACACCAACACACACAGACAGACACATTCACACACATGCACGCATACACACCAGGGGACTGGGGTCCAGGTGCTGGCTGAAGATGTATCTCAGAAAGACAGTCATGTGTGCGGGGCGAGACTTCAGCAGCTCTACATCCTGAAACAGCCCATCCATCTGGGGGAGGGGGGGGGGGTGGGTGGGAGGGAGAGAAAGGGAGAGAGGGAGAGAGATAAGGAAATAAGTATTAAATAAAAAAGTGCTGAATCCATGACTGAGAGTCAAATGCGAATCCAGTTGCGCAGAGTGACTTTTACGGTGGGAAGATACTCACTTCGGTCATAGCACAATGATCTTCATCATCATCTTCATCTGGTCCAATTATCTGGGGCCTCCATGCCTGAGAAACCACAAAAACATCAGCAGGAGAAACACACCTGTCCACAATCTGAGATTACAACAGGAGAAACAAACCTGTCCACAATCTGAGATTACAGCAGGAGAAACACACCTGTCCACAATCACAGATTACAGCAAGAGAAACACACCTGTCGACCATCTGACATTATAATCTCTGCCTCTAAAAGCAATTAAATAAAAATAAAAACCAACATAATATTTTTATTTTTAATAAGTAATAGATGAAACGTGTGTGGCTTACCTGTCAGGTTACAGGGGAGTCATGCTACCTAGAACTTTATCAAGGCTGCTACTGCACAATGTTCTGAACTTTGACAAAACAGCAATAAACCCTGCGGGTTATAATGGGGGGGAGGGGGGGAGTGCAGGGGCGTTCAGGTGCTTAGTGACTGAAGAGGACCCAAGGAAGAACAGTAATATCCAATTCAACAATACCCCCCTCCTCCAGACCACAACACTTGGGAACCCTGGGATAAAAAGGGGGAGGAGTCAAGGCTGAGATGCAGTTCTGTGCTGGTAATGATGCTCACAGGTAAGGAACGCTCCTTAATTAGAAGCTTCATCTACAGCATTCTGTGGAAATGATCACCCAGCTGATACTGGCGTCTGTGAAAACCTACGCTGAGCACAGGCTGGGGTCTGGTGTCTGTGAAAACCTACGCTGAGCACAGGCTTGGGTCTGGTGTCTGTGAAAACCTACGCTGAGCACAGGCTGGGGTCTGGTGTCTGTGAAAACCTATGCTGAGCTGTTATGAGCTGTTATGGGCTGTTATGAGCTGTTACGAGCTGTTAATGAGCTGATATGGGCTGTTATGAGCTGTTATAGGTTGTTATGAGCTGTTATGAGCTGATGTGGGCTGTTATGAGCTGTTTTGGTTGTTATGGGCTGTTATGAGCTGTTATGAGCTGTTATGAGCTGATGTGGGCTGTTATGAGCTGTTATAGGTTGTTATGAGCTGTTATGAGCTGATGTGGGCTGTTATGAGCTGTTTTGGTTGTTATGAGCTGTAATGAGCTGTTATGGGCTATTATGAGCTAAGACCGGGCCCACAGTCCTGATGAACTGAAACATGGTCAACACTGCAGACCACGCCAGTGTGAAAGCACAAGGCTCTATGGCTCCTCATAAACAGAATGCGGGCTGAGACAGAAGCACACGTAGGACTATGTAACTAATACTGCCTCTGCTGCCCCATCCTCCATCTCCCTCTCTCCCGTCTTTCATCCTCCATCTCCCTCCCTCCCCCTCTGTCATCCTCCACCTCCCTCTCTTCCCCTCTTTCATCCTCCACCTCCCTCTCTCCCCCCTTTAATCCTCCATCCCCCTCTCTTCCCCTCTTTCATCCTCCATCCCCCTCTCTTCCCCTCTTTCATCCTCCATCTCCCTCCCTCCCCCTCTGTCATCCTCCACCTCCCTCTCCCCCCTTTAATCCTCCATCCCCCTCTCTTCCCCTCTGTCATCCTCCACCTCCCTCTCTTCCCCTCTTTCATCTTCCACCTCCCTCTCCTCCCTCTTTCATCCTACATCCCCCTCTTCCCCTCTTTCATCCTCCATCTCCCTCCCTCCCCCTCTGTCATCCTCCACCACCCTCTCTTCTCCTCTTTCATCCTCCACCTCCCTCTCTTCCCCTTTCATCCTCATCCCCCTTTCTTCCCCTCTTTCATCCTCCATCTGCCTCTCTCCCTCTCTTTCATCCTCCACCCCCTCTCTCCCCCTCTTTCATCCTTCCTCACCTCAAGGTCTCCTTCCGTTGAATCATCTGATGGGCCACCTGCACAAACAATCAGCTGTAAGTCTCTCTCTCTCTCTCGCTCTCTCGCTCACACACACACACACAGACACACACACCTATTCTTCCTCCCAC
>CM077290.1:130000-155000 GCA_039654925.1 Anguilla pacifica | reverse complement strand
GCACGATCACACACCTCTGCACCAAACCTGGGCCTGAGAGAGAAACCACACACTTGCGCATCACAATATGGGAGAGGCAGACTGCACTGTTGTACATTACAATGTGCAAAAGACAAAACATGGAACAGAACAAAAAGAAAGATTCTGTATATCAGATGGTGTGATAGAAATAAATACATCAGAACAGGAGAGATACCAGACTCATGCACATTCCAATAGAGGAGAGAGAAACCACACAACTGTTAGAGACATGAGGATTTGAATGTGTGATGGTGTGCAGCACCTGCGCACTCCATGCTGGCGTCAGCCATTTGCTCCCTCTGCTGGTCAGATGAAGTCTTGTGGTCTGACTCTGCCATTCCCAAACTGCTCAGCCTGGAGGGAGAGGTGCACAGCAAGCGTGGAGGCAGTGCTGGTCACGCTGGCAGTGCTGGTTTGAGCAGTACCGTGGCACTACATCAGAGTACTGACAAATGCTGCAGATTACTTCAAGTGCTCATGATTCATAGTATTGATGGTTACAGTATCCAAGCTGATTGTATGCAGCGTACTAGAGCCATATGACAATATTGGGGTTGTATGGGCACTGCATAATTTCCCTAAAGAAAACTATCAGTCCTAATCTTCACATCAGGTCACTATGGTAGATTCCCTTAAAGCTCATATGGGCAGATGCTGATGCAGCATACGAGTTAGACAAACTCACATCCACCTAACAGTCTATGAGTCAGACAAACTCACATCCACCTAACAGTCTATGAGTTAGACAAACTCACATCACCTAACAGTCTATGAGTTAGACAAACTCACATCCACCTAACAGTATAGGCAGACTCACCAAGCAGCAAATGGACTGAAAGAAGGAACAATAAAGAATAGATACATATTTGATATTATTTAGATTTGAGGGATGGAGAGAAAGTGTGCAGTGGGGAGGGAACGAGATGGACAGAGAGAAGAGTAAACACAGAAGTGGGTATGCATTGAGTTTCACACAAAAATAAATGCAGTATGTGAAATGGAGCCTAACTGAACACACACACACACACACACACACACACGCATCCACTCTCCTACCTGAACACTTATACACCCCCCTACCTGGGCAGGTGACTCTGGCTCTGAATACCTGGCCTTTTTTCATATGGAACAGAGAGAGGGTATGTGAGAGAGGGAAAAAAATGAGCGAAGACAGGAGAGGAAGGGTGGGGGAGAATAAGATAGACAGAGAGAAAGGGAGATGGAGATAATAATGGAGGCACATTAGATACAGGAACAGAGAGAGATGACCAAAACAAACAAGAATGTCACAAATACGACATCATACTGCTAGCATCCTGCATACAGCACACACGTACTGTTAGCATCCTGCGTACAGCACACACACATACTGTTAGCACCCTGTATACAGCACACACACATACTGTTAGCATCCTGCATACAGCACACACACACATACTGTTAGCATCTTGCATACAGCACACACACATACTGTTAGCATCCTGCATACAGCACACACACACATACTGTTAGCATCCTGCATACAGCACACACATACTGTTAGCATCCTGCATACAGCACACACACATACTGCTAGAATCCTGCATACAACACACACACATACTGTTAGCATCCTGCATACAGCACACACACATACTGTTAGCATCCTGCATACAGCACACACACATACTGTTAGCATCCTGCATACAGCACACACATATACTGTTAGCACCCTGCATACAGCACACACACAAACTGTTAGCACCCTGCATACAGCACACACACACATACTGTTAGCATCCTGCATATCAGGTGGCAGGTTGAGAGAGCCAGGTTGGGAATTTAGTCAGGACACCGGGGAACCCCCTACTCTTTGTGACAAGTATCATGGGGTCTCTAATGACTACAGTCAGGACCTCAGTTTAACGTCTCATCATTAAATTACATTACGATACATTACAGGTATGTAGCCGACACTCCTATCCAGAGCGACTTACACAACTTCTACACAGCATTTATATTGCATCGATGTATATACAACTGGATATATACTGAATAGAATATACTACAATATACTGATATACTGAGTATATAAATAAAGAAGCAATGCAGGTTAAATACCTTGCTCAAGGGGAAGAAACCAGGATTTGAAACTGAACTGACTTTTCAAAAGTTTGACAAGAATTCATCTAAGGCTGTTTTGCAGTTAGTTTGTTAAAATTGATGGGTTGCTTCATGGGTTGCCCATGCATAAAGACGCCGACCCGATTTCTTGCAAAACCCCCTGTAGTCCCGCAGGCCTACCTGTCCGGTGTGGAGGTCAGGGGGCGGAGACTCATCGCCGCAGACAGTAGCGTCCCTCGGGTCTCACAGCGCCACGGTCATCAGAGTCGCAACCCACTTCCCACGTATGCCCTCATTTTTACCGGCGTGTGATCTTCTCCAAGTGCTTGAGTTAAATATCAAAACCGACTATACCGTTCCTGTCCGTGGCTCATCGGAAGTTTCAGTTGTGAAAAACTGAAATTAACCATAAGAGCAGTAAATAGTTGTATTTCAGCAAAGCGAGAAGGACATTTCACGACGGAACGTCACTTAATTACATTGTAAAAGACTTCCCAATTTTATGCAGATCAAGAAAAACTGATTACAATAGAACAATCCTTTCCTAGAGATAAACCTTTACGTCCTGTAAAATTAAAACCATAGCCCATAGAACTCCTGAAAGACTTCAGCCCCGAAAGTCGCTCTGGACTGTCTTTAGACCGCTTTAGTGAAACCAGTTCTCTCTCTATCACACAAGACCCTCGAAATAATACCTTTCTCGTCTACAGTGCATACGCGTTGATCATCCCCTGGTGAAAACATGATCTGGCGTTAAATTTACGATATATACAATTAATAAACTGAAGAAAAGTCACGTTGCTAGGTTCGGGTTATGTATGAGATACCGTATACGGAAAATTACAACAAAACGGGTGTAAATACCCAACAGCTGGGACTTTCACCGGCGTGTTTACTAGTCCTGAAGCGTGTCAGTGGTATTATCCATAGTAAATTGGGTTTCACTTCAAGGCTAAATTTAGCCGCCCTTAAGAACCTAGTAAGTAAGATTGTCACAAAGGCTTCTTCAGAAGGAAAACTGATCCACTCAAAGTGAAAGTCTTTGTTTAATTAGACTAAAACATCCCTGGTGTTTATGTTCATAGGAAAACAGACGCTGTAACTATTGTTGTTGATCGACGAATAAAACTACCAATTTCATCTTAAGTCAGATTAAGTCAGACCTGTTACGATCCACAAAAAGTACATTTCACCGGTTTGGTCATTCAGCCGAGCTGTTGTAAATGCTGGTTCTGTTCAGCCAACTAGCAAATTTGTCACCTGGCGTTAGTAGCTACAGTAGCCTACTGAGCTATAATTATTATTACTACTGCCGTTAGCCAGGTAATGCCAAAAAACTAGTTGGACTGACTGGCCAGTTTTTAGCCAGATAATATGTGTGATGTTGTTAGCCAACGTGAATAAAAACTCAAGTGACAAGAAGCTGTACAGATAAGACACCTTTTCCAAGCTAAATAAGCAAGGCCAACGTCGAAAACTGAACTACTAGCTACATAGCTACGCAGTCAAAACACTGAACTGTTTATGTAATGTCTACACTGTTACACTGACAGCTGAGTTCTATAACATACATTTAATTTTTCGCGTTGCCTAGGCCATGAGCGCACCCCGGTCTTGCGTAGTCACTGCACACCGCGACCGACGGTCTCCTCGGGTTATCGGATTGGGTCCAGACTTAAATGGGGCTCCTTTGTTGGTTCGCCAGGAAGATAACAATTTACGTGTAAATTACTATTACACAATTAAAGCTAGTTGGTCTAATATTATGTCACGCCATAAAAAACTATATGACTGGCCGGCTACATATTTACACATAATAATACCTCTGACCAAGTTAGCAAGGAAGCTAGCGCACTAATGAGCAAAGGCTACTTCTATATAGTTAGCTAGCCAAGCTAGGCAGTCAGCAACATTTCCCATTCCAGTAGTGTTCTTTGCCTCAGTTAATTATTAAAGTGACGCATTCCATAACTTTCTTCTTAAGCTATTTGTGTAGGCCTATGAGACGTAGCACGCTACAGTTCTCCAGAACTTATGTTTCTTGTAGGCTACGGCCAGCAGCCCCAGCTCTGCTCTATGGCTGGATAACCTTAGCAAACTACCGCTCTGCATTTCCAATAGCTAACTTATTCGCCCTCCACCGGTCGAAGTGTTTACTCCCAAACTTCGCAGAAACTTTCCCGATGAAGGCTGATTTGTAATTTCTTAGGGAAACATAATAATAATAATAATAATAATAATAATAATAATAATAATGGGCCTATTTATTTGTATAGCCTAGCATCTTTCCAGCCATACAACAGCTTTATAAAAATAAAAACAGGTTTTAAGATAAGGACAAGGAAATCATAAATAGCTGTCAGTAGAGAACTGGCTATATGACCTACTCCGAATTTTATTTTATTTATTTATTTTTACAAAGTGTATCTGAGAGCTCACGAACGCTCTACGCAGTAAACTCATGCCTATGGAGTCAATTTAATGTCCCGAAGAATAACTTCACAGTAACCACGTTTTCTGAGCTTCCATATAGACTTACCTTTATTTAAACATATTTCAGATACAATTTTTTACATTCGCTACCTACTAGCTACTATCTTGCTATTTGGCTGGTTTAAATTACTAGCTTGCTGTTTGGCTGGTTTAAATTAAGCCTGGGATTTTACTTCATATGTCTATTTTTCAGTGGTGGGCCGTCAGGGCCAGCAAGGCCTTCTCTGCTGGCCTAGAGATTGTCAGAATCAGAAAATTCTATTTTTAGAATTTAATATATATTTTCATTAATGCTATATGTATTATGCAAAGTTCGTTCCCATCAGTATATTAACGTCTTTCAATGCTACTCTTTCCCTCAGCAGTTGCGCTGCTTCCAGTACAGCCATAGACCGTATAAAAATAGTGCAGCTCATATAAATTAGAGCTTTTATCCAATCAGATTTTCCACCTGTGCTGTCTCCGGGTGAAAAAATCTACCCTGAGGCCTTTAGAATTTCGAATGTATCCCCCTTGCTGTTGAAGCAAATGGGACGATGTTGTTGATTGTCATATTCTTTAACCAATCATATTTCGAGTTTTCCATGTTGGGCGTATTTTTTGACAGGCCCGACCCTTCTAGCTGTCCTTCCAATTAGGTTGCCTAGCCGCTACGTCAGCATTTTCGTGTGGTGTGATCGCAGCAGAGACTGTAAAAAATATCGGAGGGCCAGTTAGAGGGTATGCGCTGACGTCACTTTCCCACCGGAATATTACATTACATTACATTACATTACATTACAGGCATTTAGCAGACGCTCTTATCCAGAGCGACTTACACAACATTTTTTACATAGCATTTTACATTGTATCCATTTATACAGCTGGATATATACTGAAGCACTTTCGGTCAAGTACCTTGCTCAAGGGTACAGCGGCAGTGTCCTACCCGGGAATCAAACCTGCGACCTTTCTGTTACAAGTCCAGTTCCTTACCTGTTCCTTCCTGTAATGTAATGGTGAGCTGAAAATTGGTGGGGCTTTCCTTTAAACTAATCATTGATCTCAACCTGTTTTCATTAATTTCCCTTTATTATCAAGCGTGCCAACGATCGGCTAATCAAATGGCAAGTAGCCTAATACTCAGTGTATTCATACTGTGTTAGGGGGATTAAATCATAAATTCAATTTATCCATTAAAATTTGTTTTAATCACCAAGTAGTCTACACTTAACAAACAAGATACACCAGTCTGTTACGTGTGGATTAATTGTATTGATACTCAAGGAAAATGGGGGGCTAGGGTGGAGAAGCTCTGTGATCCCTTTGGGCGGGTGGGAGGGGTTACTAGGCGCCCTGTTTCCGCAGAGCGGAGTGGTCGAGCAGGCACGTAGAAGCGAATCATGTCCTGCAAGTAGATGGGGGCTGTCCTGTTGGCAGCAGTGTAGGCAAAACCCTGACCCTTGCCTACACTGCTGCCAACAGGACAGCCCCCATCTACTTGCAGGACATGATTCGCTTCTGCGTGCCTGCTCGACCACTCCGCTCTGCAGAAGCAGGGCGCCTAGTAACCCCTCCCACCCGCCCAAAGGGATCACAGAGCTTCTCCACCCTTGCTCCCCAGTGGTGGAACGAACTTCCCGTCCCTCTCCGAACCTCCCCCTCACTACCCATCTTCCGCCGTGGCCTGAAGACTCATCTCTTCAGACTATACCTAGATTAGCCACCACCATGCTGTATATTTCACTCTTTAATTAAAAAAAAAACCAAAAAAAAAAAAAACCCCTTTTCATGTCACTTGTATTTGTCTTTGTCCTAATACTGTAGCTTATTCTTCTGCCTAGTTGGCTTTGCAGAGGTTAGGTTAGAATAGTGTTCACTGTGTGAACTGTGTTCTTAGCTAGAAATAGCTGTACAAAATAAGTATTATACCTTTCTGAACTTGTGTTCAGCAGTTGCCTACGACCATGATATGCACTTTTTGTACGTCGCTTTGGATAAAAGCGTCTGCGAAATAAATGTAATGTAATGTAATGTAATGTAATGTAATGTAATGTAATGGAAAATCAGGGGAAGTTTCCACCACTGCTTAGTGATTAAAACTGATTTTTCTAAATCGCATTTATCATTTAATCTCCCTAACACAACGCGAAGAAGCTGTGTCACTTTCCATTTGATTAGCCAGATCGTTTGCATGCTTGTTAATCACTGAAAATTAATTAAAACAGTTTGAGATCAATGATTAGTTTAAAGGAAAGGTTTGCATATCACTTGTTTCTTTGGTATGCAATGTTTATTTGTGATGCAGCGTCCTGTCATACTGCGTAATAGTGGTACATCCTTGATGGTTTCAGTCACGATTAATATTGTCTCTGCAATTAGTGTATTGTAAGTCTCATAGGTGTTGAGCCTCGTGTTAAATCACTATTCCACTCCATAAAGGTTACTGTCACTGTGAATATGGGGTGATTCCGTTGAATGACAATAGCCTATAGCCCTAGTGTCACGGTGAGGTTATTCGAAGGCTGTTTAATTGCGGGAGGATAGCACTGAAGGCCTAGGTGTAAAATACATGGCAGGTCACTGATATTTTTAAAATTATGATGACGTAGGATAGCTAAATACCCTTTTAATATGAAGGTTGTGTTATATATCATGCATGTGAAATGTTACCATATACTGTACAGCAATTTAAAAAATAAAATAATTTCCAGTTTTCCTTCACTTAATGTCACTGCTACAGTGAAATAGGCGTAAACATGAATGTGTCCTTCCACTTATCATTCATGTTTCCAGCTCCACCCTTCTGATGTCTTTTTCTATTTCTGTATATTGCAGGAAAGCAAATAGACCACACATCCCAGAATGTTTTCAGGATTTTGGCAGATCTGTTAGCCAAATGAAAGGAGACCCATATGTTCAAGATTATACAATCATTTCTGTTGAATCATATTCTCAGCAATTGTTTCTGGTGTTTTATTGTAGCCCAGCCATGTATTGCCATACAATCCTAAGCCCGTGTCACACCACTTACCTCGCCTGTGCATGACAGCTACCTCACCGAACTGCTGCAGCTCGCATGCGTGTGTCCACACCGCCAGCATTGCTGCTGCGGCGCTGCTACTGCCAGCCCTATCTTTCTACATTGAGTTTGCCTTTGATAATGGCCATCAATAATAGAATGTTTGATTTCATTTCATTACAAATTTAATTTATATTTAGTTTAAACAGAAAAAGGTTAAGAAGCGTGTGCTCAATTGTAAAAAAAAGAAAAAAAGAAAAAGAATAAATAATATTTATATTATTTTCATGTCTGTGACATATTCAGATATAACCTAGACATTGAAACTATAGTGAAAGGTGTCAGTTATGTAATGTTGCTGGTATGATGAAAATATGACTATCAACAGATCTTTCGACTGTCTATTTTTGCTGAGAACCGCGCGCCTCACACATGAAAAATAGGCTCCATGGCGAAACTCTAGATGACGCGCGGCTGCAGCGAGGCTCGGGCCGTGCCTCAGACGCGCGTCTCACGCTGGCTGTGCGGCTGCTCTAACCTGTTAACATGGGTGCCGAAATGAAAAGCAAGAGGTTCCGCGACCGTCACGCACACGCGAGGTAAGCGGTGTGGACCAGGCTTTAGTTCAGTACTGGCTCATTTGCATACCAGATTACTGCCAAAACTAAAAATTGTTACCAAATGAAAGGGGGTATACATTTACACGACAGACCCATACCTTTAACATTATGCAGTCACTTCTGTGAAATCATGTGCCCAACAATTGTTGCTGGTGTTTCAGTGTAGCTTGGCCATGCATTGCCATACACTCTCAGTTCAGTCCTGATTTACTGTTCACCAGATTACTGCCAAAATTATAAATTGTTACCAAATGAAAGAGGGTAGGGTTAGGGTTAGGTTTTAGCAAAACCTAGGGTTAGAGTTTGGGTTAGGTTTGAATAAGACCTAGGGTTTCATCACTATATTAGGGTTTAGGAATACCTAGGGTTTATTTCAGGAATAGGGTTGAGGAAGACCTAGGGTTTATTTCTTAATTAGGGTTGAGGAAGATTTTACCCTAACCCTTGGGTTTCATAACTAAGGTTGAGCAAAACCTAGGGTTAGGATTGAGTAAAACAGGGTTTCACCACTAGATTAGATTAGATTGAGGAAGATCCAGTCTTTTGTTTAGAATTAGGGTTTCGGAAGACCTAGGGTTTCATAACTAGGGTTGAGCAAAACGTAGGGCTAGGGTTAGTGTTAGGGTTCAGTAAGTTGTAGGGTTTCATCACTAGATTAGGGTTGAGGAAGACCTAGGTTTTATTGCAGAATTAGGGTTGGGGAAGGCCTAGGTTTTATTTCCGAATTTGTGTTGAGGAAGACCTAGGTTTTTATTACTGGATTACACTTGAGTAAGACAGGCAAGATGTATAGTCATTTTTAATCCCAGAAATGTTATAATTCAGAGCAACTTCAATAGAATTTTCAGTGATTACTTCTAATTTTCCAAAGAAATTATAATTGTGGTCTGTTTCGCCATTGCATACACGCCAAAATTATTTTCGACAAAATAATGTTGTCATCTCCAGATTGTATAGATTCTTTGGAAAAAAGATCACTGAAATTATTCTCTGACCAGTATTGGCCAAACAGTCCATCGATATAGCCAATGGGACCGGAAGTAAGTCAACATGGACAGTATAATCATTGCCCTGTACACTGCCAGTGATTGGCAAGCTATACTAGTGATGACTGAGAAGCATTTTAGATAATGAAATTATGTTTCTATCGGGGATTGGTTGTTCAGGTTGCATAAGATGAGTCGTTGTTTCTCCTGCATAAACAAACCATTACTTTTTCAGTGCACATGCTGGAAAATAGAGCATGATTCTCAATGTTCTTCAGATTTTATGCCTACTATGTTGTTTTACAAAAATAATTTATTTTGCAATGGCTAAGTCTAGACATAAGATTTGGCATTTGGAGGCCTTAGAAGAAATCACTCGTCTGTCGGATCCAGTATTTCTGAGGAGGACCATGAAACCAGTGATGAATCAACAGTAGACGGTGTGTTAAACCCTTGAGGTCGACCACGTCGCCAGTGACAAAATGGGGATATGCATTTAATGTTCAGTAACTTTGCATTTGTTTCATGTAGAACTTATTTTAAATTGCACTGTGAAGCTACGCTCTGTGGCTAGAAAAACAGTCCCTGCTTTGTTACTAAACCAGTCTTGAGATCTCACTATCTATGAGCCAATTGGAGGGAATGTTTCTTTGTTTGATGCAAACTATCTTGATACTAATCATCTATTACATAATGGAGCCAGCTACATTCATCTCACTTTCATGTTTTTAATTGTCCTTGTGAACTTTTATTACTCACAGTATTTATTTCATATGGATTTATTATTACTGTTATCGCTGTCATTTTATTACTTCTTAATTAATTATTTTATTTAAAAATTATTTAAACTTTTTATTATTGTTGTTTTCATTGTATTTTGCAATCTAGGCACAATTGTAAATAAGGCTTGTTCTCTCAATGTGTCTTCTGAGGATTAAATAAAGGTTGATTGATTGATTGATTGACTGAAATATGGTGCATTTTCATACATTTATTTCATGTTACAATTTCACATAGAAATATTGAGACAGAGTGCTGAAAACTGTGTTTAATGAAAGCGACTCTAACGAGGTATGATTAGATGTTACGGACACAAAATTCAAGTTTGAACACAGCACAACCCTCAACCGTATGCACAAACATTTCAAACAAACAGCAAGCACCTAATAAGGACATGTAATAACCACAATGATGAAATGCCAATTTGATGAATGATACATATTACATATTTCTCTATAGCAGAGGGGCACAACTCTGGCCCTGGAGGGTTGATCAATGTGCTGGTTTTTGTTCGAACCAATTACTGTAGTTTTAGTTTTTTGAGAGCTCTATAAATCATGCTGGTTCACTCCTGTACTTGAGCTCTATAAAATCTTTAGGCAATATCTGGTGCTTATGCTTATACACATTTCAAATCAAGATATGATTAAGTGAAGTAAATAAGAGCAGAATTTAGCACAAAATCCTGGAATGGCATGCCTTTGTTGTGCACCTCTGCTTTACAGTCTCTCTGATCTAGGGTAGAGTAGAATACCTATTCCACTTCAGACCCGTGGGGGGGGGGGGGGGGGGGGGGGGGCAATGGAGCACTCTTCAGGGCACTCACAATACTAAGTAATACTCTCTACATCCACCAGGGGCAGTGATAAGAGAGCAAGCACCCATACACAAATGCACACACACACACGCAAGCACCCACACACACATGCACGCACACACACACACGTGCACACACATACACACACAAACACAAATGCATGCACACATACGCACAAAGACACAAACAAAAATGAATAGTGAGAGGGAAGCAACAATATATTTCAGGATGTTAGTCCCCTTACATTCAGTCTGTAAATGGGTTACCTTCATCACATTAAAGTGCCTTTAGTATTGTTAACATATATATCTTATATAATATATGTATATTCCAGTATATATTCAAAATAAAACAACGTAAAAGGCTACAATTTACTCAGTGGAGTATTACTGGCATCATTAGGTAGACATACACTCAGTGGACACTATCAGGTACAAATAGCTTGCTCCTCCAAACAGCTAACCATGTGGCTGCAACTCAATATATAAACCATGCAGACATGGTGGAGAAGGTTTAGTTGTTGTTAGATTAAACATTAGAATGGGTCATCTAGGCGACTTTGACCATGGTATGATTTTGGTTTCCAGATGTGATGGTTCCAGAATCTCAGAAACAGCTGCACTCCTGGGATTTTCATGCACTGCAGTCTCTAGTGTTTACAGAGAACGGTGCAATAAGCAAAAAAAAACAGCGAGTGGAAGTTCTGTGGGCAAAAACACCTCGATAATGAGAGAGGCCAAAGGAGAAAGGGCTGACACATCCAAGCTAACAGAAGAGCCTCAATTGCTTAAGTAACAATAGTGGGTGTGCAGAAGGGCATCTCTAAATGCACAACACATTGTGTTTTGAAGCAGATGGGCTACAGCAGCAGAAGACCATGCTGGGTTCCACTTCTGTCGGGTAAGAAAAGAAAGATGAGGCTGCATTGGTCATGTGATCATCAAAACTGGATGATTTGAGATCTTGATTTTTGCTGTGCTATGTTGTGATGCTGCCTTGTGTAAACACATTAGCCCCCTGAATACCGACTGACCATCATTTGAATGCCACAGTATCCTTAAGCATTGTTGCTGAGCATGTGCATCCCTTTATAGTCACAGTCTGCCCTTTTTCAAATGGAAATTTCCAACAGGATAATGCGCCAAGTTGCGAAGCATGTATCATCTCAAGCTGGTTCCATGAACATGACAGTGACTTCAGTTTACTCCAATGGCCTGCACAGTCCCCAGATCTCCATCCAATAGAGCAGGGCTGGCCAACCCTGTTCCTGCAGATCGACCGTCCTGTAGGATCACTCCATCCCTAACAAAGCACACCTCGTTCAACAGGTAGGGTTCTCGTTGAGCTGCTAATTTGTAAAATTAGGTGTGCTAAATTAGGACTGAAATGAAACCTTTGAGGTCTCTAGAAACAGAAGCCTGCAACACAGCACATTTGGCATGAGATAGAATGGAGGTGTGGTTGAAAAATCTTAGCTGTATGATGCTGTCGAGTCAGCATGGACCAAAAGGCCTATGGAATGTTTCGAGCACCTTGTTGGATCCTTGCCCTGAAGAATCCAGGCTGTTCTGAAGGCAAAAGGGGGTCCTACCTGGTATTCAGATAGGCGTACCTAATAAAGCAGTCACTGAATTATATATCATACTCATATTTATCATCAAGAACTCACTACAGCCTGATCAGCACACAATACTGTTAGCCCTGGATAACCACTCCACAGAGACTCTTGATCAGCACACAGTGCTGTTAGTTCTGCGATGGTTCTGCGGTGCATTGCACTGTTCTTTGTGTTGTGTGCTGTTAGTTCTGCGATGGTTCTGCGGTCCATTGCACTGTTCTTTGTGTTATGATTATTTACATTATTTACAGTCAGGGATGCTACAGTGGACAGAACTAAACATCTTTAGTGTTAAAGACCAGGCTCAGCATCAGGGAGAGCAGCTCTACAGAGACAGAGGCACAGGTGAGCAGCTCTACAGAGACAGAGGCACAGGTGATCAGCTCTACAGGGGAAGAGGCACAGGTGAGCAGCTCTACAAGGTAAGAGGCACAAGTGAGTAGCTCTACAGGGGAAGAGGCACAGGTGAGCAGCTCTACAGAGGAAGAGGCACAGATGAGCAGCTCTACAGAGACAGGGGCACAGGTGAGTAGCTCTACAGGGGAAGAGGCACAGGTGAGCAGCTCTACAGAGACAGAGGCACAGGTGAGTAGCTCTACAGGATCAGAGGCACAGGTGAGCAGCTCTACAGAGGCACAGGTGTGTAGTTCTACAGGGGAAGAGGCACAGGTGATCAGCTCTACAGGGGAAGAGGCACAGACGAGTAGCTCTACAGGGGAAGAGGCACAGGTGAGCAGCTCTACAGAGACAGAGGCACAGGTGATCAGCTCTACAGGGGAAGAGGCACAGGTGAGCAGCTCTACAAGGTAAGAGGCACAGATGAGCAGCTCTACAGAGACAGAGGCACAGGTGTGCAGCTCTACGGGGGAAGAGGCACAGGTGAGCAGCTCTACAGGGGAAGAGGAACAGGTGAGCAGCTCTACAGAAGCACAAGTGAGTAGCTCTACAGGGGAAGAGGCACAGGTGAGCAGCTCTACAGGGGAAGAGGCACAGATGAGCAGCTCTACAGAGACAGAGGCACAGGTGAGTAGCTCTACAGGGGAAGAGGCACAGGTGAGCAGCTCTACAGAGACAGAGGCACAGGTGAGTAGCTCTACAGGATCAGAGGCACAGGTGAGCAGCTCTACAGAGGCACAGGTGTGTAGTTCTACAGGGGAAGAGGCACAGGTGATCAGCTCTACAGGGGAAGAGGCACAGACGAGTAGCTCTACAGGGGAAGAGGCACAGGTGAGCAGCTCTACAGAGACAGAGGCACAGGTGATCAGCTCTACAGGGGAAGAGGCACAGGTGAGCAGCTCTACAAGGTAAGAGGCACAGATGAGCAGCTCTACAGAGACAGAGGCACAGGTGTGCAGCTCTACAGGGGAAGAGGCACAGGTGAGCAGCTCTACAGAAGCACAGGTGAGTAGCTCTACAGGGGAAGAGGCACAGGTGAGCAGCTCTACAGAGACAGAGGCACAGGTGAGTAGCTCTACAGGATCAGAGGCACAGGTGAGCAGCTCTACAGAGGCACAGGTGTGTAGTTCTACAGGGGAAGAGGCACAGGTGATCAGCTCTACAGGGGAAGAGTCACAGACGAGTAGCTCTACAGGGGAAGAGGCACAGGTGAGCAGCTCTACAGAGACAGAGGCACAGGTGATCAGCTCTACAGGGGAAGAGGCACAGGTGAGCAGCTCTACAAGGTAAGAGGCACAGATGAGCAGCTCTACAGAGACAGAGGCACAGGTGTGTAGTTCTACAGGGGAAGAGGCACAGGTGATCAGCTCTACAGGGGAAGAGGCACAGACGAGTAGCTCTACAGGGGAAGAGGCACAGGTGAGCAGCTCTACAGAGACAGAGGCACAGGTGAGCAACTCTACAGAGGCACAGGTGAGCAGCTCTACAGGGGAAGAGGCACAGGTGAGCAGCTCTACAGAGACAGAGGCACAGGTGAGCAGCTCTACAGAGGCACAGGTGAGCAGCTACTGGAGCAGAGGCACAGGTGAGTAGCTCTACAGGAGCAAAGGCACAGGTGAGCAGCTCTACAGAGGCACAGGTGTGCAGCTCTACAGAGACAGAGGCACAGGTGAGTAGCTCTACAGGAGCAGTGGCACAGGTGAGCAGCTCTACAGAGGCACAGATGTGCAGCTCTACAGAGACAGAGGCACAGGTGAGCAGCTGGTGTGGAGGAAGAGGGGCAGGTAACAGTTCCCTGGTGTAGGTGTGGTACTGCTACACTACAGTTGTACCACACTGCCAGTGTACAGTACTCAGCACTATGCCATGGCAATTTTGTTCTATTTTTGTACTCAGCTGCCCTACACTTCCATACATATATAGCACATTTACATATAACAATCATTCAACTGATGAAGTTCAATTCTTTTTCTTAAAGTGAACACTGCAGACATTTACAGAGGCAATGTTTCATTAATACAGTTCAATGCATGCACTTCTTTTCGTATCCACAGGGGTGTGCTGTTCTCCACATAAAGACCCATACGGTTCTGTAATCATTAACAACCCGTCTACATGCACCCACTCTTTTCCTCTCACTCCCGCTCTCTATTCCTCCATCTCTCTCCTTGCACCTTCTGTCTCTCCTTCTTTCTCCCGTTCTCTTTCCCTACACATTACTGATTTGGACACTGTGAGGACTACTGTCTCGGACCCTCCCTCTCTCCTCCCCTCTCTCCCTGTAGATCTGCTCTAAACGTAGCTTCTCTGGATCTGCCCCTTCTGCCATACCCTCTCTGCTACCAGGGTAACGCTGCAGGGGCGGGCTGGAGGGCGGAGCCTGTTTCAAGAGGGGCGGGGTCTTTGCTTTGGCCACTTTGTCGAAGAAGGAGAAGTCAGCCACGTACTTCCCCGAAGGGGAGAGGGAAACCACAGGAGGGAACTCGTACCCCCAAAGGATCTCGTCCGGCAGGTAGGAAGTGCGCACCTGGCAGGTGGCAGAGGTGGGCTCCACTGTGGCACTCATGATCACTAGCAGCTCGAAGTCTGCCAGCTCTGGATTGGTCCAGCCCCCGCCTGCATAGAGAGGACAACATTAACCCTATCACTGCTGATTACTACACACTCCCCTCTAGAAGGATACAGGTTAGACTGGAAGCATAAAGTGAGGGATGGAAACACTGAATGGGAGTTGTCTCTCTAGCTTCTGAATACCCAGTTTCTTACTCTGTTCAAGAACAAATATCTGTGTTGAAATTTTACACGTCACATGTAAAACATGTGCTTTACACAAGAATATGCCATAATATGAATGATGTACCCTCGAAAATGCACTGATTTTCCATTGACCGAGATGTGTAGATGTTTTTGAGTAAGAACTGTCAACAACTATTAAAATATTGAAATATACTTAATTCAGTTCTGAATGACAGATACAAAACACATGCACACGCCTCTTAGTTAGTCTGTAGATTTAGGCTTAAGAAAACATAATACATGCAAACAAACCACATGCATACACCTGCACACACTGTACACACAAGCATGAAACCACACACACATGGACAGGCAAGGACACAAGCATGCATTTGTATGTTCAGCTCCATATCAATCACTAATCAAAATAAACTCAGCAGGATCAGACTTCCTGCTTGTGAGATCAGCAGGGAGGGATTCCTCGGGCTCTTGGATAAGGAATGATAACTTACACAATGAGCTCAAGTGCCGCATTTAAAACAGGACAACTACACATTTATAATGCATCCTATTTCTACTCTTATTAAAAATAGTATTTACTAAAGCAGTACAATTGATTAACAAAGTGATTAACAAAGTGAACTACAGGGGAATATATGGAAACTGGCAAAAGGTAAATTTCACACTAGGAAATTAGGAAATTAGGACATTAGGAAATATTTTTTCACACAGAGTGGTCAACATGTGGAAAAGCTTGCATGGACATGTAGTTGAGGCAGAAACACAGGGGGTATTCAAGGTCCGGCTTGATACAATGTGTGATACTATCTAGCTTTTAGGTAAATTAAGCATTAATTAAGCATTCCTACCACTAACAGTTTAGTGGTAGGAATAGACGAGCAGTGTGGGGCTGAATGGCCTGTTCTCGCCTTATGTTATGTTACGTTATGTTAATTGAAGGTTGGAGTAGCAGCAGTATAACAAATGTTTGTATGGAACTTACTATGAATTTCACGATAAATCATAACATTTTACAGAACCGCACCCCAAACAGCACAAAATAGGACCCAACATAGCACAGCACAGCACCCAACACAGCACAGGACAGAACCCAACACAGCACAGCACAGCACCCAACACAGTACAGGACAGCACCCAACACAGCACAGAACAGCACCCAATACAGCACAGCACAGCATGCAACACAGCACAAAATAGGACCCAAACAGCACAGCACAGCACCCAACACAGTAGAGGACAGCACCCAACACAGCACAGAACAGCACCCAACACAGCACGGAACAGAACCCCAACACAGTACAGAACAGTACCCACACAGCACGCAACACAGCACAGGACAGCACCCAACACAGCACAGAACAGTACCCAACACAGCACGCAACACAGCACAGGACAGCACCAAACACAGCTCAGAATTGCACCCAACACAGCACAGGAAAGCACCCAACACAGCACAGAACAGCACCTAACAGCACAGGACAGCACTGTCATATGGTTGATATAACTTAGTTGAGTTATCAAATTTAAATTAATTTATATTATTTTATTATTTCAATTTTAATTAGGGGGGTCATCCTCAGCTACCCTGTTAATGGCACAGCACTCTGAATACTGCACCCAGAATAACTGGAGATCACCCTTTATCAACTTCCAACACTTAAAATTATTTAAAGGGAATTGATCCTCGGCACTTATTAATTCAAATGTCTCTATTTGACTTCGTTGGTGGATCATTCCATCAGTATGAGAGAGGAAACACAAACACATATATATATTAAAAAATGCTTTAATGACCAGTAATTGTTACTATACGTTAAGCAGTTTGGTTGTAATATGGGGTAGGATACTGGCACAGTATAGCACGATACAATTCAGTATATAATGTAGAATGTAGAGACTAGTCAGACGTTATAGTATTAGGGTTCATAAGCGATAAGCTCTCTCAACAAGGTTGCTGTTTATCGCTACACAGAAACTATGAATGAACTAATACCATTTTACGCACGTAGCCTATGATTAGTATGAGACAGACACCAATCAGCTACACTCGACTCATAGCACAAAGTTCTTTAACCATACAATTAGGTTTACGGTCTAGCCGTTGTCTTACTACTGCTGGCTCTGTATGGATATACACATTAATAGCTAACGGTAGTTTAAACTTCGAATTATGGCGTTACTTACGAGTCGGAGTGTGGAGAGGAGCGGAAGAGAGGAAAGAGGGAGGAGAAAGTCATCCCCGAGACCCAGCTGAGGCAGCACGCGCTAAATTCAAAGCCGGAAGATGCTGCTTGAGACAGGCTAGCTTGATCGGCGACACCGGTCTCCCAACACGAGCCCGTCAGTACTTCAAGGCGTAAACAAACGGTTCCGAAGCGGTGCGAACACTCTTAAGTCCAACGGTACAGCGATCCAGGCTTATTCGCCCGGGACACTGAGGCTAGGGTAGATTTCTAAAAATCAACGTGAGCCACGGCTCGGGTACGGAGGAAAAAAAAGGTAAAAATTGAAAAAGAAAAAAAGAAAAAGCTAGCTTCGGTGGTCATTGACTTAAAAACCGAACCGGGAGAGAGCGGTCCGAGCTGTCATTGGCTGTTTGGAGGGCACACCTTCATATCACGTCTGCCTTTCCCATTGTGGGGCGGGTTTCAATAACGTCGGTAAATATTTATTCAATTTTGATCTAGTTGCATAATTATTTAGCAATGCAAGAAAGGTGGATATACTTTGTACCCCGACCTTCGTTGTGAGTATTAAAATATACCCATACCAAACATGATTACTTTAGGTTCTGGTTCCGAGAAGATGAAGAATTATTTCTAAGTCGTGCAGGCTAGGGAACTCAGAAACGTGATACTGTACGTGATACGTGATATTCTAATAGCCTGCACTCACTTTGAGTTTTTCAGACCTGTTGGATATTATAAATGTATTTGCTAATTATTCAATTAGACTTTCTTCCATTTGCTGGTGTGAATGGAGCAGCCTTGAAATACTGAGGGTGCCCGCTAGTCGCCGGTGGTGGTCTATAGGCATACGCAGCAGTTATCTAGGCGCCGAGTTGGCACAGTCCAGAGATATCACACCGTGGGGGCTTCACACCGCGAGCGTGGTTAACAGCGAATGAACATTCGTTACTATGCCTCTTCTACGTGCAAAGAGGTTGTTAATCCCCCTCAGTGTCATCTACAGCTGATCTTAGAATTATGAGTATCTGGCATGAGGGGTCTGGCGATCCTGAAGGGAAGTGGAAGATAGTGTTAGAATGTGGGTGTCTTATAGAGAAATAAAGCATTTTGTGCCCTCAGAGAGAGGACTGCAGAGAAACCATTTACAACTGTCCTACAGCACCCAACACAGCACATAACAGCACCCCATCACAGCACATAACAGCACCCCAACACAGCACAGAACAGCACCCAACAAAGCGTTAGCATTATTCTGTAGATGGCACCATCCAATCCATCCCACCAGGGGAGGGGGGGTAAAGGGGAGGGGCTGGTGTATTCTCTGCAGGGGGGGCTAACTATGCTGCTGTGTTTAGGGTATGGGCTGCTTCATTCTGTCTTCATAATAGCTCATAAGGTGTCTCAAAGGACTCTTCCTGTCTAAATGCTATTTTTGGCATAAATTTTGACACAAAGTTTGGGAATTTCGTGACTTGGCCACGCGCCAAAGTGGGAAGAGTGCTGAGGTTGTGTCAGTCGATGGCGCACGATGCAGTGCAATTTGTAAATGCGTGCATGTGTGTGTGTGTATGTGTGTGTGTGAGAAAGTGCACATGTATTTGTGTGTGTGTGCATGTGTTTGTGTGTGTGTGTGTGAGAGTGCACATGTATTTGTGTGTGTGCATGTGTTTGTGTGTGTGTGTGTGTGCGTGTGTGAGAGAGTGCACATGTATTTGTATGTGTGTGCATGTGTTTGTGTGTGTGTGTGTGCGCGCATGTGTGTGTGTGTGTGTGTGTGTGTGCATGTGTGTGTTTGTGTGTGTGTGTGTATGTGTGTGTTTGTGTGTGTGTGTGTGCGTGTGTGTGTGAAAGAGAGAGAGTGTGTGTGCGCGCTCAGAATTGGGGAGGGGTCTGGGGGCTGTGGGCAGTTGTTTTTCCAGCTGTTCTCAGAGGGAGCTGTTGAATCAGATGGAATCAGGAAGTCCTTCACTACCCTAAGCCCACCCCCACACACACTCACACACACAAACACACACATGCACACACACACACACACACACACACAAACACACACATGCACACACTCACACACACTCACACACACACACACACAAACACACACACACACACTCACACACACACACATGCGCACACTCACACACACACACACACACACACTCACACACACAAACACACACATGCACACATACACACTCACACACACACACAAACACACACACACACAAACACACACATGCACACACTCACACACACTCACACACACAAACACACACACTCACACACACACACACACACACTCACACACACTCACACACACATGCACACACACACACACACACACACACAAACACACACACACACACACACTCGCAAACACACACACACACACACATGCACACACTCACACACACAAACATACACATGCACACACACACACAAACACACACTCACACACACATGCATACACACACAAACACACTCACACACAAACACACACACACACAAACACACTCACACACAAACACACACACACACACACACACACAAACACACACACTCACACACACAAACACACACATGCACACACACACACACACACTCAGACACACACGCACACACACACACACACACACTCAGACATACAAACACATAAACACACACAAACACACAAATCCAGAAGCAAACACACACACAACTATGCACACAAAAAAACATACATATGCATGCACGTGCACACACACACAAATACACAGGTCCACATGCACATGCACACAAACAGGCATGCATGCACAGGCACGCAGACACACATACACATTGGCACACCGACACACACAAACACACATTCTATCACACATTCACACACACACACACACACACACAATCTCCCACACTTACATAAGAGTTGTACAGTTGTACACTCAAACACAACAACATCTTCTGTAGGCAGTGTGGTAAAAAAAAAAAAAAATTGTGTCAATTAATATGTATATATGATAGAGGGAGATATAGAATATGTATCTAAGAATGTGAAAGAGAGAGAATGTGTATCCATGACCAATGACAGATAAATACAGTAATCAGCATTCTCTCCCCTCCCATTCCTCATACCCTAATCCTCATACCCTTGGCTGCCCAGGAGCACAGGGGGCTGGCGTCGTCGATGACGTGGTAGAAGGTGAGGGGGAGGATGAGGAAGGGGCTGTCGCTGGACGTGTCCACCTGGAAGGGCACGTTCCTCTGGTCCAGACGCACCGCCTCCCCCTCCTGAGTCAGAGACGTCTGCAGCAGCTTCCCCGTTACCTGGAGAAACAGATACAGGTATTACACACAGGCGCACACACACACACACACACACACACACACACATTCTCTCACACACACACACACACAAACACACAGGTATTATACACAGGCACACACACACACACACACACACACACACACATTCTCTCTCACACACACACACACACACACACACACACACATTCTCTCACACACACACACACACACACACAAACACACAGGTATTATACACAGGCACACACACACACACACACACACACACACATTCTCTCTCACACACACACACACACACACACATTCTCTCACACACACACACACACACAGGTATTATACACAGGCGCACACACACACACACACACACACACACACATTCTCTCTCACACACACACACACACACACACACACACACATTCTCTCACACACACACACACACACACACAAACACACAGGTATTATACACAGGCGCACACACACACACACACACACACACACACACACACACACACACACACACACAAACACACAGGTATTATACACAGGCGCACACACACACACACACACACACACACATTCTCTCACACACTCTCTCTCTTGGTTGTCCATCGAATCCGATGATGACGTCCACTTCTGTCTTTTATCGGTGAACTCTCTGATGGCTGAATAGTCCTATCCTGGACCCACAAGTCCTATTGCAGGTAGGACATATATATGTGGTGGTAATGGTAGCAGCAACCATGGGTGTGTTCCTCCTGAGTCTCCTTTGCTGTCTCCTGGCTGTCCTTTCCTCCTCCAGCATGCAGATCCCATCCAGGCACAGCTGCCGCCAGTTGTTACGGTCATCAGCAACATCCTCCAGGTCCTCGGGTCTGATTTTGCACTTCCTTAAAGCAGTCTTCAGCTGGTATTCACACAGGTATTATACACAGGCACACACACACACACACACACACGCACACACATTCTCTCTCTAACACACAGACACACACACACACACACACACACAAACACACAGGTATTATACACAGGCACACACACACACACACACACACTCTCTCTCACACACACACACACAGCTATTTCTAGACAAGAACACAGCTTAGTTCACACAGTGAACACTATCCTAACCTCTGCAAAGCCAACTAGGCAGAAGAATAAGCGACAGTATTAGGACAAATACAAATTACCAAAAAGTGCTGGGATGGGGCACCATGTAACAAGTGTCATAAAAGGGGGGGGGGGGAGTGGATTTAGAGTGAAATGTACAGCGTGGTGGTAGTTCGTCTAGGTATAGTCTGAAGAGATGAGTCTTCAGGCCACGGCGGAAGATGGGTAGTGAGGGGAAGGTTCGGAGAGGGACGGGGAGTTCGTTCCACCACTAGGGAGCTAGGGTGGAGAAGCTCTGTGATCCCTTTGGTTGGGTGGGAGGGGTTACAAGGCGCCCTGCTGCCGCAGAGTGGAGTGGTCGAGCAGGCACATAGGATCGAATCATGTCCTGCAATTAGATGGGGGCTGTCCTGTTGGCTGCAGTGTAGGCGAGGGTCAGGGCTTTGAACCGGATCCTGGCAGCGAACGGTAGCCAGCACAGACATACACACACACACATACACACAGACATAAACACACAGGCATGCACATCTTTTCTCACACTACAGGTATTTAGCGTTCAGCCTGTATTTTGCAGGCGCACTGATGCATTACACTACACAGCTGCCCTGTTATTATTGAACAGTAGAAGCCCCTCCCCCTGTACCTGGCAGCCCAATAAGAGGCTCTTGCGCATGTTGGCCACACGGATCATAAGGCAGGGCCGGCCCTCGTGGCTGGCCACCACAGCGTGCTGACTGAACTTCACTGTCTCACCACGCTTCTTAGGCCGGGCCACCTGGCAGCAAGAGAGAGGCCCCAATGATCCACTGCAATGCCAGGTATGATCACCAGGGGGCATACAGTATCACCTGCAATACCAGGTATGACCACAATGTGGTGCATAATTCAACCTGCAATACCAGGTATGACCACTATGGGGTGCACAGTATCACCTGCAATACCAAGTATGACCACCATGGGGTGCACAATGCGACCTACAATGCAGGGTATGACTGTACAACTGGTGCTGTATTGGTGCGTACCTTGGCAAGGAAGGTGCCAGTGATGAAGATCTCCATAACCATGGTGATGACCAGCTGCAAGATGAGGAGGAGGATCGCGATTGGGCACTCCTCTGTGATGCAGCGGAAGCCATAGCCAATGGTGGTCTGAGACTCCAGGGAGAAGAGGAAGGCACCTGTCAGAGTCTGAACCTGCATAACACAGGGCGTGTGGTTCGAGGGGGGGTCCATCTCTGAGGGAGGGGCACAGGTACACAACACGACAACAGCTTTACACTTGTGAAACTGACAAAGTCCCTCTACGGGCTACACACACTAAAAATTACATACACATACATACATACATACATGCACAAACACACACACACATACACACGCATACATACACAAACATACACACATACACACACACACACACATACACAGGGCAGAACTGAGCTGGTAACTCCATGGTTATAGGTGTGCTTCCCATGTGGGGTACTGCCATTGGACCTTGGGCAAGGAAAAGAAACAGAACTGCTTCATTAAATTTGCAGTTGTATAAATGGATTGTATGTAAAGAATCTTGGTGTTAAACTATCCCTCTCAGTTCAAAATCTTTGTGCTAGCCTATTTGGCAACTAAAGAGACAGCTCCATTACATCACACACATATACTCACACACGTACTGTACACATACACACACACACACACACATACAGACACACGCACACACACACACACACACACACACACACACACATATACTCACACACATGCACACACTACACATAGGGAACTCTACACACACTGCATGAATAGATACACTACATACACACAAAACACTAAGAACACACTACACACTGCACAAACTACACACACATGCACACCCCACTCCAAATTGGAAGCAGTTCCAAATTTTCAGGAACTGGGAATTCATTAAGAAATGCATGTTTTGGATTTGCTTATCAAATTCTGAAAATGTATTTTCACTGGCATTCACGATTAGTGAAATACAAAGACTTTTAATCAACTGCTAGGACCTGCTGCACTTACGTCTACGTCACTGGTTACATAATGTGTGCATCAACGTGCCTGCAATAGGCCACGCCCCCATGATGAGGAAAAACAATCCGTTGCGCTCCATTCAGTTATTATCAGCAATCAGTAGATTATCAAGATTATAAAAATGGCAAACCATTGTTGTATGGTGGGCTGTAAAAATAACAAAGCCTAGAAACCCAGATTTTAAGTTTTATGTCCTCCCATGCAGAAAGACCGAGCCAGTGAGGAGACAGGAGAGGAAAGCCGAGCGAAACTACATTTGTAGTATATTAGCCATTTTATCCCCAGTAAGTACTTGTAACTTTCATCAGCTGTAGCTAAGAGGCTGTGTCAGAAACAGTAACTTGTATGTTTGTTTAATTCGTTTTTTTAGGATCACTAGCACGTTACATATCACATCATATCCTAAAGAAACCACATTAGCTAGCTAGTTAACTTTATTATGATAATTTATCTGTTAAGATTCTTTTAACTAATGTTATTAGGTATGATAGCTGTTTTTACCTAACATTAATTTAGTGAAAAGCATGGAACACAACATAACCTAACTCTAACCCTAATAACTCTATGGAACACAACATAACCTAACTCTAACCCTAATAACTCTATGGAGTGCAACATAACCTAACTCTAACCCTAACCCTAATAACTCTATGGAGCGCAACATAGCCTAAACCTAACCCTAATAACTTAATGGAGCGCAACATAGCCTAACTCTAACCCTAATAACTCTATGGAGCGCAACATAACCTAACTCTAACCCT
>CM077290.1:57500-127500 GCA_039654925.1 Anguilla pacifica | reverse complement strand
ACACTCACACACTCACACACACACTCACACACACACATATACACACTCACACTCACACACACACACACACATACACACACACACACACACAGGTATTGCATACACGCAAACACATATACATACACACACATACATGTACATACAGCACATACACGCACATACATACATGCAAATACACATGCATACACAATACGATATGATGATACTTCACTATCTAATTGCTAAGAAATATGTCTTGCATCGCAGTGCCAACGATTCCACATAATCACAAGAGACAAGCACATGACTACAAAGACATTAAAAGAAATACATCTGAATATAATACACATGCACACACACACAAAAATATTGTGCTCCATGAAAATATCTCAGATTGGGCCCCACCACCTCGGGCCCCTGTCCCTGCATAATTACAGCACAATTCTCAGAGGGCCCCTTTCAGTCAGAATCCTTGGAATCACCCCCAATATGGGGCCCCTACAAAAACACACAGACACACAGACACATACTCACATACATGCACATACACTCACACACATACATTCAGACCCATACACACACATACATATGCACATACAAGCACATTCACACATGTACGCATTCATGCAAATACACACACATACACCTGCATACATATACAGATGTACATACATGCAGACACCAGCACACACATGAGCACACACTCACATACAACTCAGTGTCTCTTTCCTTCTCAATCTGATTACAAGAAGAAGAAAAGCTTGCCTCTAACTTTCCCTTCTGTCTTCCATGATAGTTCTTCTCCCTCTCCCTCTTTCATGTTCTCTCTCTCTCTCTCACTCACTCTCTCTGTCTCTCTCCCTCCCTCCCTATGTGGAGAAGAATCCTTTGTTTGGGAATGAGAGATGAAAAGGACAAAAGAAGCCACTGAGAAAGAACCCTCTGTGTGTGAGAGGGAGAGAAAAGGGGGAGAGGGAAAGAGAGAGAGGGGGGGGGGAGAGGGAGAGCAAGGGGGGAGAGAGTGAGCTGGAGAGAGAGGGAGAGCAAGGGAAAGAGAGTGAGAGGGAGTGAGAGGGAGAGCAAGGGGACAGAGAGAGTGAGAGGAAGGGGAGAGAGAGAGAAAGAGGGATAGGAAAGGGGGGAGAGTGGGAGAGAGAGTGAGATGGAGAGAGAGGGAGAACAAGTGGGGAGAGGAAAAAGAGGGAGAGAGGGACGGGGAAGAGGGCTAGGATTAGAATTAAAAAAAAATAATTTTACATTTTTTAAATTTAAAAGCCCCTTTATTTGGAGTTTAACGGTCTTTAACCACAAAATCTAAATAATATTAGGAAAGAAGAAAACAAAGACGAAAAAATAGCTAAATAGTTAAACTACATTAAATGAGTCAAGGATCAAATTATAATACAAATTAGAAATTAATTACCAAGTTACCATCGTCATCATTGACTGTACACAGAGTGCTTTGCAGCCCCCAGATATGCTAAAATGTATAGTAAGAGCACTAGGCCCTTAAACATTCCAACAACATCTACAGAGTCCATTTCCCTGATATGATTTTCTGGTCTTAGGTGAATATTTAGGCCCCATTAGTTACGTCCCAAATCCACCCACAACACAACAACACAAATTTGAACACAACATAAAGTCCATTGCACCCATAACAAAACAATGTGCAAAAGAAAGCTGTATTTTGTACAGCTATTATAAATTGGCTATAAATAGCTGTACAAAATAAGTATTGTACCTTATCGAACCTGTGATGTGTAGTTGTTCCAATGACCATGATATGCACTTTTGTACGGCGCTTTGGATAAAAGCGTCTGCTAAATAAATATAATGTAATGGGGACTGCATAAAAAATGCTGTAATTTCTACATGGTGAAACCAAAGTGTAAAAACCAAACCTTAAAAAATCTGTGAATCCACAATTTAACCACATGTGAATTGTTTGATTATAAATCTAAAATTGTGGAGTAAAGAGCTAAACCGAGAAAAAATGTATTTGTCACAAAAACTGGAGTGCATGTGTCATTATGTACGTGCATATGTGTGCATGTGTATATATGTATATAAAGTATAAGCCAAAAGTATTAGGTCACCCATGTTTTTTTTTATTGTTTTTTTTTAACTTCAGGTAGAGAAGAATTCAGTTAATATATGCACATCTATTGAGTAAAAAAACAAAGTAAAAACACAATTTCTACCTACAATAACTGTTTTACCTAAAAAATAATCTTAGATTATTTTTCTCGAAATACCCTGTGTGTTAATGTAAAGTATTTGTTGTTGCTCCAGTTGTGTGTTATTTGTGATTAATGAATACAGCGCCCCCTGTGAGGAGACTGAGTTCCTGTCTTCCCACGAGGAGCTCCTTTTATATATACACACACACACCCCTACAGACAGCAGCACTGAACACACACCCCTACAGACAGCAGCACTGAACACACACCTCCCTACAGACAGTAGCACTGAACATACACCCCTACACACAGCAGCACTGAACACACCTCCCTAAACACATCCCTACAGACAGCAGCACTGAACACACACCCCTACAGACAGCAGCACTGAACACACACCCCTACAGACAGTAGCACTGAACATACACCCCTACACACAGCAGCACTGAACACACCTCCCTACAGACAGCAGCACTGAACACACACCCCTACAGACAGCAGCACTGAACACACACCTCCCTACAGACAGTAGCACTGAACATACACCCCTACACACAGCAGCACTGAACACACACCCCTACAGACAGCAGCACTGAACACACACCCCTACAGACAGCAGCACTGAACACACACCCCTACAGACAGTAGCACTGAACATACACCCCTACACACAGCAGCACTGAACACACCTCCCTACAGACAGCAGCACTGAACACACACCCCTACAGACAGCAGCACTGAACACACACCTCCCTACAGACAGTAGCACTGAACATACACCCCTACACACAGCAGCACTGAACACACACCCCTACAGACAGCAGCACTGAACACACACCCCTACAGACAGCAGCACTGAACACACACCCCTACAGACAGTAGCACTGAACACACACCCCTACACACAGCAGCACTGAACACACCTCCCTACAGACAGCAGCACTGAACACACACCCCTACAGACAGCAGCACTGAACACACACCTCCCTACAGACAGTAGCACTGAACATACACCCCTACACACAGCAGCACTGAACACACCTCCCTAAACACATCCCTACAGACAGCAGCACTGAACACACACCCCTACAGACAGGACTGCAGCATGAGCACTGAACACAAACCCTTACAGACAGGCCTGCAGCGAGATCACTGAATACACCTCCTTACACACATCCCTACAGACAGCAGCACTGAATACACAGCTCCTACAGACAGAGCACCATAAAGGTCCATTTTTAATAACCATGCACTAATGCCATGCTAGCATGTATGCTAATAAATGCCAATGCTAGTGCGTGATAATGATGTTCATGGAGGTGATGCCCATGCTAGCGTCTGTGTGCTAGTGATGCTAATGTGCTCATGAGCATGTTTGTGCTACTGTGTGCACTGATGATGCTCCTGCTGGTGTGTGCAATAATAATGCTTATGTTTGTGAATGCACTAGTGATTAGATGTGTTAGTCATACTGTGCATGCTACTATGGATTTAAAAAGTAGTTATGAATAAAATCATTCACCATGAAAGATAATGGCACGGACAGGAAGCAGAGCACAGTACTGTAGTACAGAGTCTAGTACTGTACTAAATGCCACTGAAAGATCTCTGTTTGCATAGCCAGGATTAAGCAAGCACAATAGGGACTAAGTTAGTACTGTGAGGTCTTTGTCGAACACGAAGACCAGGCTCTCTCACACACATGGCGTTCCTGTTGCTTCTTCTCAGCAGAACAGGGTTAGTTAGGGGAAGTGCCTGCTGAGGCAGGGAGCTGCAGAGGGGCAAATCCTGACAATAGATTCACTTTATGAATGTTCAGATATTTCAGCTTCATAACCCTTCTGCCCTCATCTTATATCTAACTATTTGGTTGTCAGATATGATTCAACTACTGTACATACATGGACATATATCAATTAAAAATCTTGTTTGCACACATTTTGTAGACATTGTAGTTTTTGTTCTTGTATTAATGGTCCTAGTTTTTCCCCCTACTTCAAATTAAAATGGCTTCCTTTCATATTGTCCAATTTCTTAAGGTTTTCATTTTCCTCAAAAGCACTGTTCCCTTTTCAGACCAACTGCTTTCAGCTTCACCAGCAAAGTGGTTTCTATAACACCAGTGAACTAAAGTTCTGTGCATGCTATGCTAAGACTAGAAATCCTTCTAAAAGGGAAATAATTTAATAAAATCCACTTGCATTAATAAAATACAAATTCTAATTATACATTACTGAAACTACAGAAACCGTAAGTATAGACAAACCGTTCATAATGAATATCAAATAATATTTAAAGTTACAAAGCATGCAACACAAAAATATGAACAGATAACATTGAATACTACATGAACATTTTATACGTCCTTCAAGCACAAATAGGAGATTATATTTGCAGTTATTAGCTTGGACGGTGGATAAATTATGATTGACTAGATGGTCACAAGCAATAGGGCAAAGTAAGTACATAATATAATTTGTAATGATTTTTTGTGTTGTAGTTTAGATACAGTAATCAAACACAATAGTCGCTTAGTTGCTGTTATATTAAATCATGAATAGTTCTGTAATCTTTGTATTCACAACAGGCCTTCGTGGACGCCGTACAGGCACAATCGTACATACACGAATTGCCTACTTTAAAAACATCGCTTTCGTTAATGTAATCTATTTAAACCAGTAGTTTAAACCGTGTCATATTAAAAACTTAAACTCATGGAGACAATGAACAGAAGGACGAGGCATATTTCGCGGGAAACATTTTAATCAAATCTGTTTAACATAAATGAATGATCTCTTACCTATTTGGTGTAATTATTCCCAGCCGCTGTCTTGAAAGAATATTTTGTTTACAAATGCGGAGCCGAATGAATCCTCAGCATTCGGAGTATCGCGCGCGCTTGTTGACAGTTTAATCACTTGCCTGTTCACTAAAGATTACATGTCTACTCATAGGGTGTAGGTTGTGTCTAATTATAAACACTTTTGCCATTCGCCCTGTATCTGGAGCTATCAGGTATGTTGCTGTGCAAATGAACAAAGTTCGTTCTGTAATGAAAGAAATTTCAGTAGAATGATTGACACAAATCCAACCTGAGAACCAGTCGGTACCGACGCCTGTCGGATGTACTGATTAAACGAATGAGACACGAATCTCCACTGGTCAGGGTGCTGCTCCACTTTCCCTCCAGAAAGAAGGATTTTGTGCAAATTGTAAGTTAGACTGGCTGGGTTTTTCTCCTCTCTCCCCCTTTCTAGCTCCCTAATTGGAAATGAAAAAATATTCAGTCACATTCTCTCACTGTCTCGCGCACTCTCTATGGGCATTTTAATGAATTAATTCCGCTGCCGCCCCCACTCCCCGTTCCCACTGCCTTCACTGTAAATAGATCCGTTGTTTTCCTTCGACTGGTCGTCTGCCTTTGTAAACTTTAAGAACACAATTAGATCCCGGGGAAAGGTTTTAAAAGACTGAGCTCAGTTAAACAACGAGAACACATTGTTTCCTCCCTGGTGGGTGATTGTTTATTTATTTATGTTTTTGAGAAGAAGAAAAAAACACGTGAAAAAAACAGCCGCATACTACCTACTACCTCTGCAGGGGGACTTGCTCTAACAGGAATTCCTGGACTTCACTTTGAGTCGCGATTTGCACCTTCAGATACTAAAAGGAAAACGTATTACAACAACTGACGCTGAAACAAAAGACAAGTCACTAATACCCAGCAGTGAAATATAGTTTGCTTTCGTTTCTCTGGTTAATGTATGAAAATTCAGAAGGGGCTGTTATATTGCTGCTTGATCCGGATCGGGCGCAAAGTGGATTTACCGCGGGCCTTTGGTGAGAAAAACACATGAATCTCATCGCGCGGACTCGCGGAACAATAAACCCACGTTGCGAGACCTTTTGGAAACCTTTTCACACGCGCATCAATCTCGTGGGGCCTCCCATCTGTCCCTCCTGGCTCGTGCTTCTCAGAATGCGATGTGTTTAGTCGTTTTATTTTGTTTTATTTTGTCAGTCTTATTGGACATAGCCTACTCTACAAAGTCGGTCTTACACTTCAGGAAGTTCCATATATTTGTGCAATAGTGTCGCATTTTAAATGTAATAAACCTAACCCCTCAAAAAGACGGGGTGGGATGAGCGTTCGTTTTTTCAGATCTGATACATTGTTTTGGTTTTAAAGAAGTTAAATGATTCAATCTGTACTCGTAAAATCCTACACACAGGGGTGGCTCTTACGGATTTTAGGCACTAGCCAGCCAGGTTAGCACCCACAAATTTCCAATATGTGTGTCTGTGCAAATGTGCTTGTATGTGTGTACATATGCGTGAACATGTCTGAGTTTATTTCTGCTCTCTTTTAATCCTTTCATATGCTTTATTAGTTTTAATATTTACATCATTAAGACTTACTCCTCATAGAACAACAAAATGTGCTTGTACATGAAAGATCTAGGCTGCACTGAGAGAACAATCTCAAGTGAAAATGTTGATCCCAACAAGTTTAAAAGTGGCAGCAGGATACACAAGAGGGAGCATGTGAAAAACGTTACATATTTATTTGTATTATCGATATACATAAGGTATACATTGTGGAAATTAAAACTCTCTCCCTCTCATTCTCATTCTCTCACACACACAGGGTCTGGCTCAAGTGCATTTACACAAACTGATGATCACTGTATAAGAGGCAGGAGTGGACAGTTTTTTTAAAGGTGACTAAAAAAGGAGTCATGTACAGAAGACCCTCAGTTCATATATGAGTAATACAGGATGTCTGCTTTCCTCTGTGTGTCCTTCCATATGTTGCCTGCACCCAGAGACACAGGGCAATGCTGTCCCTCTGGTTTATTGCATCTTGAGGCTGGGCTTGTTTCTCAACAAGTTCCATGTCTGAAACATGGGTTTGAGCCTAAACCCTGGCCCAGGCTGGTACTTCCTGGTCTACATGTCAGTTGCCATTACAGCACAGAATTGGCTGGAACAGAAGTCCCCACTTTGTTAAGCACAGCTGGTTTTACCAGTAAATTCAACACCATAATACCCCAGGAGTCTAGCTTAACCCAGACCTGCCCCTATAATATTTACACTCTACTGTTTAACCCAGACCTGCCCCTGTAATATTTACACTCTACTGTTTAACCCAGACCTGTCCCTGTAATATTTACACTCTACTGTTTAACCCAGACCTGTCCCTGTAATATTTACACTCTACTGTTTAACCCAGACCTGCCCCTATAATATTTACACTCTACTGTTTAACCCAGACCTGTCCCTGTAATATTTACACTCTACTGTTTAACCCAGACCTGCCCCTGTAATATTTACACTCTACTGTTTAACCCAGACCTGCCCCTGTAATATTTACACTCTACTGTTTAACCCAGACCTGTCCCTGTAATATTTACACTCTACTGTTTAACCCAGACCTGCCCCTGTAATATTTACACTGTACTGTTTAACCCAGACCTGTCCCTGTAATATTTACACTCTACCGTTTAACCCAGACCTGCCCCTGTAATATTTACACTGTACTGTTTAACCCAGACCCGTCCCTGTAATATTTACACTGTACTGTTTAACCCAGACCTGTCCCTGTAATATTTACACTGCGCTGTTTAGTATTCACCAAAGGTGATACACTTTCAAGTCTCTGCATCACTATTTATAAGAATAATGATTTGAGTAATTATACAATACTTCAAACACAAGTGTATCTCAATCACACAAAAGCCACAACTCTTAATAAACTCTTGATGTGTATCATGTTTTTTTTCAGCACAGCCATACAAAAACCAAGGAGATAACATAAACATAACATTATACCATCACCATGGAAACACTGATATCTCTGCAGCACACACACACACACACACACACACACACACATACAGGCAAAGACAAACACACACATGCACGAAAACACTCACAACAGTGCACCTCTTTTCACCTGTTATGTTCCAAGCACTGAGCACTACTGCAGTTCCAAGCACAGCCAGCAGAGAGCACACTGCTCTGCAGGACACTGGTGTACACTAGAGCAGGAAGCAACATGGTTCTTACTGTTTTGGCAATTTCAGTTGTTGTTTTTGTTCAGTTGCTATTGCTAGGTATACAACATTGTATTCCCAGAAACCTTTTTTTTTTTAAATACTTAAAAAAAATATCCAAAAGTCTAAATTCCCAAGAACTACCAGGAAAACTGCTCAATTGAAACTGCATGACTGTTAATCAAACAGATTTAATTGATCAGTAAATCAAGATTAAGGTTTAAATAAGGCACAGGAAAGTTAAACAAATTATCATCCATTTCACAGAATAGTATAATACATGATTTAAAAATGTTTTTGTTTGTAATATTTTCTGTTAAAATCAGGACTATGGTCACACTCATGGTGTTTGGATGCACATTCTTAAATCAGATGATATTCTAACATTAAATGATAAGCACACAGTTTCACAGGTCATCTGTAAACAAATACTGTTTTCAATAACCCCCCCCCCCCCCCCCCAAGTCATTCACTAGCTTTTGCTTGCATATGTAAACCTTCTCCACAATAATAAAGACTTGAAGGGAGATCAGAACAACATGGTGACACATAAGTCTTGTCAACCTTGGTGAGTGGTTAAGTCACAGCTCTCAAACCAAAGGTAGACCACACAGCACGCAGGGTGTGTTGGGCTGGATCAGACCCTCAGTATCATGGCTGCATGGCATCACTGCAGATGCACAGTTCATAGATGAGGGAGGGGCTACACCATCTGGCCCTTGTGGTGCAGGAGAGTGGTGTTTTGGGATGGCAGGTGGAGCTGGTTGTGGGGGTGTTTGGGGTACACAGCCCCATTCCCCTGCTGCAAAGGACTGCTCAGCACCTCTGAGACCTGAGAGCTGTTATCACTGTACTGATCTCCCTCTGCTTTCTTCTCCTCTCTATCACTCTGCTGTTCCCCCTCTCTCTCATCCTCCTCCTGCTCCTCATCCTCTGCAGGGAGGGGGGGGTGAGTGGGACTGTAGGACGGGAGGTGGTTCCTGGCCCCCATGGGGACAGAAGGGTGGAGGGGGGCATGGAGAGGCCGGTCCTGATGAACAGAGACACCCAATCAGAAACAAGCACAAACCATGCACACACACACACATAAAGATACATGCACAAACGTACACACACACACATATGACCACACACACACTCATTTACTCACCAGAGACAAACTGCTGTTCATAACATACGACTCTACCCTCTGTCTGCTCTCAGCTTTCTCTCCCTCCATCTCTTGCTCCCTTGCTCGCTCCCCACGTCGGGAGCTGTTGTACAAAGCAGGGCGCCCCGGGAAGTCTACTGCCCCCCCACCGCCCCCTCGCCCCCCGGACAGAGTGGAGTGACTGTCTCTACAACGAGGCTGGTCCTGGGAAAGAAAGAGAGACATTAACACTTCCTGAGAGAGAGAGAGAGAGAGAGAGAGAGAGAGAGAGAGAGACATTAACACTGCATGGAGAGAGAGAGACATTTACATTGCACTGAGAGACATTAACACTGCATGGAGAGACAGAGAGAGAGAGAGATTTACACTGCATGGAGAGAGAGAGACATTAACACTGCACTGAGAGAGGAATTAAATATGACAAAATTATAGAAAATATTTTAGGAAATTTAAAGAACATATACCCAACTTCCTGAATCTTGAGAAGAGCAACAAATTGCCAGTAGTCCTGGGGAGGGACCAACAGCACATACTGTGTGGTGTAAAAATTTGTCCACCCCTGGTCTGTTAGAATTAACCTCGAAGAAATGAAAAGCAAACCTGAACTATATATGGTACAACATTAAACATGAGACCTTTCTGCAAATTTTAAAGCAAGATAGATTTTTATTTTCATTTTTTAATGTTTTTAAATGATAAAAAGGGTAAAGGACCCTGTGCAAAAGTTTGGAAACCCTTTGGGATTATTTATTGTTACTTAAAAAAAATAAATAAATACTAAGGCCCAGACCTAGGTGATTTACTTGTTAGAGCTTCAATGAGTCAGGTGAATATAATTCCAGGGCTGAACTATTTATTCCGAAGTAACTCCATGCCTTCTAAAATATCTGACTGTGATAGCTGTTTTGTCTAATGTTAACAACCATGGGTTCCTCTAAACAGTTGTCCAAGGATGTCAGAATCAGAATCAATCTACAACTTGATTGGACTTCACCTGGGGTAAATTCAATTGATTGGACATGATTTGGAAAGGCAAACACCTGTCTATATAAGGTCCCACAAAAGACAGTGCATGTCAGAGCAAAAACCAAGCCATGAAGTCAAAGGAATTGTCCGTAGACCTTTGAGATGGGATTGTATCAAGGTACAGATCTGGGGAAGGGTACAAAAAAATTTCTGCAGCATTGAAGGTCCTAAAGAACACAAGAACATGATCAATCAACCTTCAGTCATTCTTAATAGGAAGGAAGGACTCTTCTAGAGCTGGCCGCCTGGCCAAACTGAGCAATTGGGAATGAAAGGCCTTGGTCAGGGAGGTGACCAAGAACCTGATGACCAATCTGACAGAGCTCCAGAGTTCCTCTGTGGAGATGAAGAATCTTCCAGAAGGACAACCATCTCTGCGGCACTCCACCAATCAGGCCTTTATGGTAGAGTGGCCAGATGGAAGCCACTCCTCAGTAAAAGGCACATGACAGCCTGCTTGGAGTTTTCCAAAAGGCACCTGAAGAACGCCCCGACCACGAGAAACAAGATTCTCCGGTCTGATGAAACCAAGATTGAACTCTTTGGCCACAATGCCAAGTGTCACGTCTGGAGGAAACCAGGCACCGCTCATCACCTGGCCAATACCATCCCTACGGTGAAGCATGGTGGTGGCAGCATCATGCTGCGGGGATGTTTTTCAGCGGCAGGAATTGGGAGTCTAGTCAGGATCGAGGGAAAGATGAATGGAGCAATGTACAGAGAGAAACTTGATGAAAACCTGCACCGGAGCGCTCAGGACCTCAGACCGGGGTGAAGGTTCACCTTCCAACAGGACAATGACCCTAAGCACACAGCCAAGACAACGCCCGGGGTGGCTTCGGGACAAGTCTGTGAGTGTCCTTGAGTGGCCCAGCCAGAGCCCGGACTTGAACCTGATCCAACATTTCTGAAAAGACTTGAAAATAGCCATGCAGCAACACACCCCATCCAACCTGACAGAGCTTGAGAGGGTCTACAGAGAAGAATGGATATACCCCACATACAGGTGTGCCAAGCTTGTAGCGTCATACCCAAGAATACTCAAGGCTGTTATCGTTGCCAAAGGTGCCTCAACAAAGTACTGAGTAAAGGGTCTAAACACTTATGTAAATGTCATATTTCAGTTTTTTAATAAATTCTAAAAACCTTTTTTCACTTTGTCATTATGGGGTATTGTGTGTACGTTGATGAGAATAAAAATGAATCTAATCAATTTTATAATAAGGCTGTAACGTAACAAAATCTGGAAAAAAGGGCTCTGAATACTTTCTGAAGGCACTGCATTGCAGAAAAATGGGTGAAAATGCCTTGTTGATGGCAGAGGTCAGAGGAGAATGGCCAGACTGGTTGGAGTGGATAGAAAGGCAACAGTAACTCAAATAACCACTCGTTACAACCGAGGTATGCAGAAGAGCATCTTTGAATGCATAACACGTCGAACCTTGAAGCAGATGGGCTACAGCAGCAGAAGACAACCCAGTACTAGCAAGGTGTTCCCTATAAGTGGCCGGTGAGTGTGTGTGTATATACAGTCCCCTCCAAAAGTATTGGAGCAGCAAGGTCAATTCCTTTGTTTTTGCTATACACTGAAGACAATTGAGTTTGAGGTCAAAAGATGAGATGACAGATCTGAATTTCAGCTTTTATTTCCTGGTATTTTTATCTTAATTTGTTAAACAACTTAGAACATATCACCTTTTGTATCAGACAACCCAATTTTTAGGTGAGCAAAAGTATTGGAACATGTGACTAACAGGTGTTTCTTGTTGCCCAGATGTGTCCTGTTAGATCGATTGGTTAAACAATAAATAGTTCTGAATGTCTACTCTTGGTTTTAGCCTTGGGTTTTGCCTGTGAAAACTACATTTGTGTTATAAAAGATAAACTAACATGAAGACCAGTGAGCTGTCTTTGGGAGAAAAGCAAGCTTAGAAAAGAGGGGAAATCGATCAGAGCCATTGCACAAGCATTGGGGATAGCTTGTACGACAACTTGGAATGTCCTGAAAAAGAAAGAAACCGCTGGCGTACTGAGCAACAGATATCGAACCGGTCGATCAAGGAAAACAACAGCAGTTGATGACAGAAACATTGTGAAAGCTGTGAAGAAAAACCTCAAAACATCAGTCAGTGACATCACAAACAATCTCCACAGGACAGGGGTGAAGGTCTCTCAATCAACCATTCGAAGAAGACTTAGAGAGCAGCAATATAGAGGCTATACCACAAGATGCAAACCACTCATCAGTAGTAAGAATCGGAAGACGAGATTACAATTTACAAAGAAGTACAGAGATGAGCCACAAAAGATCTGGAACAAAGTTTTATCGACTGATGAGACCAAGATTAACCTCTACCAAAGTGATGGAAAGAAGGGATCTGCTCATGATCCAAAACATATAAGCTCATCTGTGAAGCACGGTGGAGGAAGTGTCATGGCTTGGGCTTGCATGGCTGCTTCTGGAGTGGGCTCACTAATCTTTATTGATGATGTATCTCATGATGGTAGCAGCAGGATGAATTCAGAAGTCTACAAAAACATTCTGTCTGCCAACTTACGGAGAAATGCATCCAAACTAATTGGGAGGAACTTCATCATGCAGCAAGACAATGACCCAAAACACACTGCCAACACAACAAAGGATTTCATTAGGGAGAAAAAGTGGAAGGTTTTAGACTGGCCAAGTCAATCACCAGACCTTAACTCAATTGAGCATGCACTTCACCTCCTGAAGAGGAGATTTAAGGGAAAAACCCCCCGAAACAAACAACAACTGAAAGAGGCTGCAGTGAAAGCCTGGAAAAGCATCACAAAAGAAGAATGCAACAGTTTGGTGAGGTCAATGGGTCGCAGGCTTGATGCAGTTATTACAAGCAAGAGATATGCTACCAAATATTAAGTGTTATTTGCTTTCATTTACTTAAATACTCTCTGTTCCAATACTTTTGCTCACCTAAAAATTGGGTGGTCTGATACCAAAGGTGCTATGTTCTAAGTAGTTTAACACATCTAGGTGTGAATACCAGGAAATAAAAGCTGAAATTCTGAACTCTTGTCTCATGTTCATCTTTTTATCTCAACCCCAAATGTATTCAGTGTATTGCAAAAACAAATTATATATACAGTCCCCTCCAAAATACTTTTGGAGGTGACTGTATATATATATATATATATATATATATGTGTGTGTGTGTGTGTATATATATATGGGAGATGGGGTAACAGATGGGGTAAATCAGGGGGATGGGAAACAGAGGGAGGAAATCGGGGATGAGGTAACAGCGGGGGTAAACTGGAGAGTGGGTAACAGAGTGGGTATATGTGGGACGGGGTAAGAAAGGGGGTAAATTGGAGATGGTGTAACAGAGGGGGTATATGGGGTTTGGGGTAACAGAGGGGGTAAATCGGGGATGGGGTAACAGATGGGGTAAATCGGGGATGGCGTAACAAAGGGGTATGTGGGAGAGTTAGGTGTGCATGGAAGCTCACCCCAAGAGATGACAGGCTGGTCCGCAAAGTGGCCTCAACTCTGAGAGGAGTAGTCTCTTCCATCTGAGACACACAGATCATTCGCAAAAACACAAACAAGTAAGAACACACATATATGTTTATGTATACGCCCACATATATGTGGGGATACATGTGAGGGTGTATGGGGTATATGTGGGGGTGTACAAGGTACACGTGGCAGTGTATAGGGTATATGTGGGGTGTAAGGGGTATATGTGGGGGTGTATGGGTTATATGCAGGGGAGTACGGGGGTACATGTGGGGGTTTATGGGGGAGGGAGTACAGGGTATATGTGGGGGTCTACAGGGAATATGTGGGGGAGTATGGGGTGTATGTGTGAGAGTATGGGGTATATGTGGGGCGTACGGGGTTCATGTGGGGGTGTACAGAGTATATGTGGAGGTGTATGGGGTACATGTGGGAGTGTACGAGGTATATGTGGGGGTGTATGGAGTATATGTAAGGGTTTATCAGGTACATATGGGGGTGTATGGGGTATTTGAGGGGGAGTACAAGGTATATGTGGGGGTGTATGGGGTATTTGTGGGGGAGTATGGGGTATATGTGGGGGTGTATGGGGTATTCTAGGGGGAGTATGGGGTATATGTGGGGGTGTATGGGGTATTTGTGGGGGTGTATGGGGTATTTGAGGGGGAGTACAAGGTATATGTGGGGGTGTATGGGGTATTTGTGGGGGAGTATGGGGTATATGTGGGGGTGTATGGGGTATATTTGGGGTGTATGGGGTATTTGTGGGGGAGTACGGGCTATATGTAGGGGTGTATGGGGTATTTGTGGGGGTGTATGGGGTACATGTGGGGGTGTATGGGGTATTTGTGGGGGTGTATGGGGTATTTGAGGGGGAGTACGAGGTATATGTAGGGGTGTATGGGGTATTTGTGGGGGTGTATGGGGTATATGTGGGGGTCTAAGGGGTATATTTGGGGTGTATGGGGTATTTGTGGGGGAGTACGGGCTATATGTAGGGGTGTATCGGGTATATGTGGGGGTGTGTGGGGTATTTGAGGGGGAGTATGGGGCATATGTGGGGGTGTATGGGGTATTTGAGGGGGAGTATGGGGTATATGTGGGGGTGTATGGGGTATTTGAGGGGGAGTATGGGGTATATGTGGGGGTGTATGGGGTATTTGAGGGGGACTTTGGGGTATATGTGGGGGTGTATGGGGTATTTGAGGGGGAGTATGGGGTATATGTGGGGGTGTATGGGGTATTTGAGGGGGAGTATGGGGTATATGTGGGGGTGTATGGGGTATTTGTGGGGGTGTATGGGGTATTTGTGGGGGAGTACGGGCTATATGTAGGGGTGTATCGGGTATATGTGGGGGTGTATGGGGTATATGTGGGGGTGTATGGGGTATTTGTGGGGGTGTATGGGGTATTTGAGGGGGAGTACGAGGTATATGTAGGGGTGTATGGGGTATTTGTGGGGGTGTATGGGGTACATGTGGGGGTGTATGGGGTATTTGTGGGGGTGTATGGGGTATTCTAGGGGGAGTATGGGGTATATGTGGGGGTGTATGGGGTATTTGTGGGGGTGTATGGGGTATTTGAGGGGGAGTACGAGGTATATGTAGGGGTGTATGGGGTATTTGTGGGGGTGTATGGGGTACATGTGGGGGTGTATGGGGTATTTGTGGGGGTGTATGGGGTATTTGAGGGGGAGTACGAGGTATATGTAGGGGTGTATGGGGTATTTGTGGGGGTGTATGGGGTACATGTGGGGGTGTATGGGGTATTTGTATATGCATGTTCTCAGTGCTATACCTGCATGCGGTGGTCTGCGCTAACTGAGTTTACTCTCCTGAATGAAGCCTGTCTGGAAAGAGTGCTTATTTCCTCTCTGAGAGAGATAGAGAGTGACAGAGAGAGAGTTGAAGAGGGAATGCAAGAACATTTTTTAACAGTCAGTTACTTATAGAAAATGTCTTGTTGTAAAACCAGTATACTGTATACACTGTAACCATAGCTTGTTATTGGGTGAATAGCATACATGCCATATATTTATATATTTATATATATATATATGTGTGTGTGTGTGTGTGTGTGTGTGTGTACCATTATATATACTGTGGGGTTTGTAGCATATAGGAATTAATAGTATATTGGGGCATGTAATACTCTGGGGTTTGTAGTATATTGGGATTTATAGCATATTGGGGCTTGTAGTACTCTGGGGTTTATAGTATATCGGGATTTATAGTATATTGGGGCTTATACCACCCTGGGGTTTGTAGTATATCAGGATTTATAATATATTGGGGCTTGTACCACTCAGGTTTGTAACTCACTTCTTTTCACACAGCTCCCTCTCCAACTTTTTGTTCCTGCTTTTGTGGTAGCGGTTTATCATCAGGACTGAGATCACCAAGGTAAGTACCAACACCCCAGCAACGACACCTACAATGATTATCAACAGGCTGCTGAATGGTGTGTCCTGTCGAGGGTTCTCTGTGTGAGGAAATACAGACAGTATACACCAGGGGCAACAAAATTACACAAAGGATATACTGTACATATAGTAGAATATGCTCTGAACAATCAAACCCAGCTCTGCTTAGCCCAGGTTCTAAATAATCCCATCTCTGCTTAGCTTCAGTACTAACCAAGCCTAGCCCTGCTTGGCTTCAGTACTAACCAAGCCCTGCCCTGATTAGCTTCAGTATTAACCAAACCCAGCCTTGCTTAGCTTCAGTACTAACCAAGCCCAGCCCTGCTTAGCTTCAGTACTCACCAAGCCCAGCCCTGCTTAGCTTCAGTAGTAACCAAGTCCAGCCCTGCTTAGCTTCAGTACTAACCCAATCAAACCCTGCTTAGCTTCAGTACTAACCAAGTCCAGCCCTGCCTAGCTTCAGTACTAACCCATCCCACCCCTGCTCAGCTTCAGTACTAACCAAGCCCAGCCCTGCTCAGCTTCAATACTAACCAAGCCCGGCCCTGCTTAGCTTCAGTACTAACCAAGCCCAGCCCTGCTTAGCTTCAGTACTAACCCAACCCAGCCCTGCTTAGCTTCAGTACTAATCCAACCCAGCCATGCTTAGCTTCAGTACTAACCAAACCCTGCCCAGATTAGCTTCAGCACTGACTAAACTGAACTGCGACCATTCAAAATCAACTGCAAACAGTGTATGTTAAATCGCTCTAAGCAAAAATAAACATGCAATAAAAGAGACATACTGAAATGTAGTCTGTGTCTGTGTTTAGGGTGAAAAGTGTCTGGCAGCAGCCCCTACCTGTGATAGTGATCTCCAGCTCAGCTTTACTGGCACTCACGCTGTTCTGGGCCACACATTCATACACGCCAGAGTCTGCTAGTCTAAGAGGTCTGCTGAATAGCAGCGTGTCGTTCCGCACAGTCACATCCCGAGGCAAAGGCCCGTCCTTCCTGCACAGCCCAGACACACACAGTACTGCTGAGCACAGCCCAGACACACACGGTACTGCTGAGCACAGCCCAGACACACACGGTACTGCTGAGCACAGCCCAGACACACACAGTACTGCTGAGCACAGCCCAGACACACACGGTACTGCTGAGCACAGCCCAGACACACACGGTACTGCTGAGCACAGCCCAGACACACACGGTACTGCTGAACACAGCCCAGACACACACTGTACTGTTGAGCACAGCCCAGACACACACGGTACTGCTGAGCACAGCCCAGACACACACGGTACTGCTGAGCACAGCCCAGACACACACGGTACTGCTGAGCACAGCCCAGACACACACAGTACTGCTGAGCACAGCCCAGACACACACAGTACTGCTGAGCACAGCCCAGACACACACGGTACTGCTGAGCACAGCCCAGACACACACAGTACTGCTGAGCACAGCCCAGACACACACGGTACTGCTGAGCACAGCCCAGACACACACGGTACTGCTGAGCACAGCCCAGACACACACAGTACTGCTGAGCACAGCCCAGACACACACGGTACTGCTGAGCACAGCCCAGACACACACGGTACTGCTGAGCACAGCCCAGACACACACAGTACTGCTGAGCACAGCCCAGACACACACGGTACTGCTGAGCATAGGTGAACACACTTAATAATAATAATAATAATAATAATAATAATAATAATAATAATAATAATAATAATAATAATAATAATAATAATAATAATTTCATTTGTATAGCTTCTTTTTTATTAATTCCAAAGTGCTTCAGAGAAACAATACACAATACAAAACCAGATTAAGGACAGAATAAAATAAGGATAATGCAAACCAAGAAGAAATTAGCAACAATTAATAGGAACTGGGCATAGCAATCCTGCATCTAGGTCTGTCGTTCTACATTTCAGCCTGGTCTTTTGGAATATAGCTGTCTTTTGGTTTTATAATTTTGGTCTTTGCACATGTCTGCTTCTATTAATTTCTTGTTCGACTGCCCATGACTGCAACACTGAACACATATACTATATTATAACACTACTAAACATATACAGTAACACTGAACACATATACTATATTATAACACTACTAAACATATACAGTAACACTGAACACATATACTATATTATAACACTACTAGTGTTCCGGGCTGTTGGAATTAAGCTGTGTGGCACAGGGAAAACACAGAGAAAACACAGTGGCACTGAGCGTCTCTCTCCCTTGTTCACCTCCTTTGTACAGGTTGCAACTTGACACCACAGTTATTACTTCACCTGCTTTGCATTAAAAAGAACAAAGTGAAGAAACTCCCTCCTCAAGTTTTCCCACTATGTGGTCACATATAGAGGCCCTCTTGCAGGCACTCTCTCTCACTCTTGCACACACACACACACACACACACACACACACAAACCTTTCCTCCATACACACATGCTGACAGACAGACAAACACACACACACACACACACACACACACACACACACCTTTACTCCATACACACATGCTAACAGACAGACAGACAGACACACACACACCTCTACTCCATACACACATGCGGACAGACAGACAGACAGACAGACACACACGCACGCACACACACACACACACCTTTACTCCATACACACATGCTGACAGACAGACACACACACACACACACACCTTCACTCCATACACACATGCAGACAGACAGACACACATGTACACACCTTGACTCCATACACATACAGACAGACAGACAGACAGACAGACAGACACACACACACACACAGACACACAGACACACACACACACACACACACACACGCACACGCACACACGCCATGTGGGGGGTTATTTAGAGTATTTAGTGTTGTAACGTAGATGCTGATCTACAGCTCTGTGTCATGTTGATATTCAGCATAACTGAATATTCATATGAACACATTATGAGGGCTGGAGCACAGCCTTCTGCCCTCAGAACTGTTTCTAAATGAGCATGAAGCGGAACCCTAACCCTGAGGGATCAGTGAGTCACAGCAGAGATGCACTTCTTCCCACAGAGATGTCCAGCAGACCACAAATAATAACACATCACCTCCCCCAGTGCAGGGTAGGAACTCACTGCACCCATATGTGCAACATAGCTCCATGGACAGGCTATTAGCAGTAAAAAGTATTAGTTACTGCCACAATTTGTGACTATTCTTGTTTATATAATTGTATACATTTTTATGAATTTTACTTTTACACTATAAATTTCATCATTTAGGCAATACAATGCCTTATGCTTGTCACACCAATACATATAAAGTGAAGTTAACGGACAGACTGATAAACAGACAGGAAGAAGGATGGTGACGGTACCTGGACCAGCTGAAGTTCTGTGGTTTGGGGTTTCCTCCACTGTCACACCTGAGTGACACTCTCTCCAACCCCAAAAACCAGTTCCCATTATAACCTCTGATGGTTGGGTCTGGAGCATCTGTTCAACACATAAAAACATTAAGGCCACACAGACTCATACAAACCTGGTTGAACTTGCTGTAAAAATGGATGAATGGTAGACAAAGTGGAAAGTCATAGCAAGACCACCATAACTCACAGTACTCACTCAATACTCAACTCACAATAAGAGCAGGTTAAAATGAAGGTAAAACCACGCTGCATTCACAATAAAACCACATAAAAAATTATACAGGGTAAACTCACAGTGAAACCCTGTCAAATGTGCTGAATGCAGGGTAAACTCACAGTGAATCTGCTACACGCAGGGTAAACTCAAGGTGAATGTGTGCTGAACGCAGGGTAAACTCATAGTGAATCTGTGCTGAACACAGGGTAAACTCACAATGAACTATGAGTTGGTTGCTGATCCTGTGGGATTATGGGTAAACTCACAGTGAATTACAAATTGGTTGCTGATCCTGTGGGATTATGGGTAAACTCACAGTGAATTACGAGTTGATTGCTGATCCTGCGGGATTATGGGTAAACTCACAGTGAACTACGTGTTGGTTGCTGATTCTGTGGGATTATGGGTAAACTCACAGTGAACTACGTGTTGGTTGCTGATCCTGTGGGATTATGGGTAAACTCACAGTGAACTACGAGTTGGCTGCTGATTCTGCGAGGCTTGTCCAGGGACGGGTGCCACACGAGGCAGTCCAGCTGCTTCCCGTTCATGCTGCGCAGTGGGTGCAGGGAGTAGTAGGTGGAGACGGCCCCCACCTCAGAGCTGCGGTTGTGGGACTGGCCCGTCAGTTCGGTGTCCCAGGAGAGGCGAGGAGGCGGCCGGGCCACTGAGCGGCACGTGGCCGCCACACGGAAGGACTGCCCCTCCACCAGCTCCACTGGCTCCAGGGAGGAGATGGGCGTGGCTACAAACAGGGAAGTAAGAGTCAGCTTATTACTCTTATAGCTACAGCTAATAATAACCAATATAACTAATATTATTTTACATTACATTAATTCTACTACACTTACTACTACTAATAAAGTAATTATTATGATAATATATTAATATAATATGAATATAATGGTGATTCTGATATTGATAATCATAATAAATATGATGGCAATGCTGATCACAAAACACTATATTTTAAGTTAAATATTTGCATTTGGCAAGACCCTCAAAAGACAGGAAATTTAGGAAATTGATCCACCCAAACAAATATACCTACCACCAGGCAGACTGCTTTAGATTCAAACCTACTCTCAAAGAATTCACTCTAATTCATACTCTTAGAGTAATGCTCTGTACAGTTTATTAGAAATAGGATGAAAAACACAATGAACAAAAATTCCAAGTTACTCAGACATACAAAGCACTGTTTATAAATCATTAATTCAAACTGGCAAAATCTAGGCCTGCCATTAAAAGTATTGATATCAAAATTACACTAAGTTGCAAAAAACAATATTGGGTGTCAGATTTAACAAATTAAATTTTACACAAATTAAACAAACTGTATTCCAAAGCATTGCTACCCAATTTGTCCTAAATTGGTTTCCTAAATTAACATTTACCGATTCCCTGTACAATGTAAGGCCATATCAAATGCCATCATGACCATCTTGGGAATGTTATCTTTGCCAAGAACATCAGTCTTAATTTTTCACAGTGCAAACATTTATATAGTTGTCGCTACTCTTAAGAGTATAAATTAAGAAAGAGAAAGTCTGAATCTTAAGCAATCTGCCCAGTGGTGAGTACAGTATGCTGTTTGACGTACAGTAGACATGTACAGAGCTGTAGCTGTTGTCAAAGATCTGTTGATACTGCTTGATGGAGAGCAGGCTGATGTTAGCATTAGGGTGATCAATTTAATATCCTGCCTTTTAACATAACATAACATAACATAACATAACATAACATAACATAACATAACATAACATAACATAACATAACATAACGACCAGAACAGGCCATTCAGCCCAACAATGCTCGTCATTTTCCTCACTAAATTAGTGCTGATTACCTACAGACTAGACAGTATCTAACACCTTATCAAGCCTGGTCTGGAAAATCCCCAGAGTTTCTGCCTCTACTACATGACATAGCAGGTTATTCCACACATTAACCACTCTCTGCGTGAAATTATTCTTCCTAATGTCTGTACAGAATTTACCTTTGGCTAATTTCCATTCATGTCCCCTTGTTCTACTAGCAGAACTCAACCTGAAGAATCTCTTGTAGTTCTGTTTGCGTATTAGTTACGCATTTCCTTAGTTTTAACACCGGGAGGTTTAATTAATACTTGGTATTATTATGCATGTCACCCTCACTGGAAATTATTACCATATGAATTTAAAAACATCATAAACCAAAACCAAACCTTGGAATGGATGGTAGTGAATCAAATGTTTAAATCATATTTTCATATGAGCAGAGCAGTTGTAATCCTGGACATAACTTAGCTTAGCTAATTGTATACTCAACATTAAAAAACAGCATTACATAGCCTCGGCTAAGACATCAAATATGTGCATTTACAACACAATATAAAGTTATATACATTTACATCTACCTAGCTAGCTAGCTAGCTAGCAGACAATACAACCAGAAAATCCAACTGAAACCATAACATGTTAGTGAGTATGTAAACATCATGCATTTAGCTAGCTAGAATGACTAGGTTAGATAGCTAGATAACTATGATGTTAGCTATGTACGGTGCTAATTATGCTAATTTTTTTGGGAGTAGTTACAACAAAGTAATGGCATAGTAATACTAAAGTAATATCAAGTAATACCAAAATCAGTGCTGGGCGAGTCCATGGTGATTGTAGTCCACCTGTGAAATGGCACTGAGATCGGTTTTGAAACAGTGGAAATATTGCTCTTTTACATTGGAGAGCAGACCAATGCAAACACACTGTAATGAACAAGAAGACAAGAAACAAGACAGAGACTTACTCCACACAGTGAGTGACAGCTGTCTCTCAAAGTTGCCGGAGGGGAAGGTGGAGACGTGACAAGTGTAGGTCCCCTCGTCCGATACCTCAGTGCTGCGGATAATCAGCGCAGAATTTGCCATGGCGTCAGCACTCTCGAAATACACCCGCCCTGAGAACCGCTCAAACTCTGAGAGACAGGAAACAGTCCACTGTTAGCGCTCAGCACTCGTCCAAACTCAGAGGCAGAGGAAAACACACGTCTGTCTGTTTGTGTCGGCAATGTGAGGTAGACGATGTGGCAGGCATACCTGTGTGACCCTCATTGCATTACATGAAGTACCTGTGTTGAGGCGTACCTATGCTGATATGTACCTGTGCTGAGGCAGACCAGCCTTGGAACATACCTGTGTGGCCGTCAGTGTGATGGGCAGTGATGACCTGCTCCTTGCTTCCATCTGGCCGCTCTCTGCTCCAGCTCACCTGGACAACCTGTTCCTGCCGCACCTGGAAGCGGCAGGGCAGCCGAGTGGGTTCTTCAGCTATGGAGCGCAGGGAGAGAGAAGGCTCTGGCTCTACAAACTCCGCCCTCACACCCACAACTGGGGGAGGGGAGGGGAGAGAGAGGGGGGGGGGAGAGGGGAGAGGGGAGAGAGAAGAGAGGGGGGAGAGGGGAGAGAGGGGAGAGGGGAGAGAGGGGAGAGAGGGGGGAGAGAGGGGAAAGAGAAGAGAGGGGGGAGAGAGGGGAGAGAGGGGGGAGAGAGGGGAGAGAGGAGAGAGGGGAGAGAGGGGAGAGGGGGGGAGAGGGGAGAGAGAGAGGGGGGGAGAGGGGAGAGAGAGGGGGGGGAGAGGGGAGAGAGAAGAGAGGGGAGAGAGGGGGAGAGAGGAGAGAGGGGAGAGAGGGGAGAGAGAGAGGGGGAGAGAGGAGAGAGAGGAGAGAGAGGGGGAGAGAGGAGAGAGGGGAGGGAGGGGAGAGAGAAGAGAGGAGAGTGAATTGAAAAAAAATTGAGAGAGGAGAGGGGAAAGGGAGGGAAGAGTGAGAGGGGAGAGAGAGGGAGGGGAGAAAAAGAGGGGAGGGGGGAGGGAGTGGAGAGAGCAGGGAGAGAGAGGGAGAGGAGACAAAGAGATAGGAGAGGGAGGGGAAGGAGAGGGAAAGGGGACAGAGAGAGAGGGGAGAGGGGGAGGGAGGGAAGAGAAAGTGGGGAGAGAGAGAGAAGAGGGGAGGGGGAGGGAGGGGAGAGAGAGAGGGGTGAGGGGGAGGGAGTGGAGAGAGAGAGGGGAGAGAGAGGGAGAGGAGACAGAGAGAGAGGAGAGGGAAGGGAGGAGGAGAGAGGAGGGAAAGAGAGAGGGGAGAGAAAGGGAGGGGAGAGAGAAAGGAGAGGATAGAGAGAGGGAGGGGAGGGGAGAGAGGGGGGAGGGGAGTGAGAGAGGGGAGAGAGGGAGGGGAGAGGAGAGCGAGAGGGGAGAGAGATTGGGAGAAAGAGAGGGAGAGAGCGGAAGAGAGTGAGGGGAGAGAGGGAGGGGAGAGAGGAGAGTGAGGAGAGAGAGTGTGAGGAAAGAGAGAGTGAGGGGAGAGAGAGAGAGAGGGAGGGGAGAGGAGAGAGAGACAGAGAGTAATGAGGTGAGGGGAGGAGGAGTGGTGGTTAATCTATAGCTAGAAAAGAGGTTATATACATATACATATGGCATATGCATGATTACATTACTGACAGGTGTGCCTAAAGGTGGCAGGTTTGATTCCTTGGTAGGACACTGCCGTTGTACCCTTGAGCAAGGTATTTAACCTGCGTTGCTCCAGTATATGTCCAGCTGTATAACTGGATACAATGTAAGTCTCTCTGGATAAGAGTGTCTGCTAAATGCCTGTAACGTAATGTAATGTAAATGCATACATATGCACGCACGCACACATACGCAAACAAAAACTCCACTCTTACAGGGTCCCGAGTTGCACACCACCTTTCTGGTGCCAGGCGATTTCAGGGAGAGGACATGGTGTAGTTTTACTCACAGGTACCTACCAGGGTTAAAGTGCATCCAGACTCATTTCATTCTGCTTTTCCTGTCTGCAATGACACGTGTACAGGGAGCCGTGAGGGCTGGCACAGCCTCTATCTCCTGGGCGGGCTCTGGTTGCCACGAGCGCCATAAGGAGTTTTGTCCATAGAATTATTCTGTAGTTTCATCTCTTTATTTCCCAATTGTACAGGAGGACCATGTAAGGACTTCCTCTGGAGACAGTCTCCCATATAAGGAGAGCAGATCTGCATCGGGCCTGAGCCCACCAAAGCCTGGGGTCTTTACTGCCCGACCCATACCAGCCTGAACCGAACCAGCCCAACAGGTTCCAGTCCAAACCCGATAGAACCCGAGCACAGAAATAAGATGGCAACCCTAACCATAACACCATACAGCAGTGTTCCTGCGTTCTAAAATTATTATTTATTTTATTTAAAGAAAAAAGTTGTGAAAAAGTGATTGTATAATATAGGAAATCAGCAAGGGGGCAAACACTTTTTTACAGCAAAAAATTTGTGTGTAAACTTATGGGATGGCAGGGGGCCAGTACCCGATCTGACCCAATGTCACAGAAATAAAAACAGGCCCAACACCCGGCCAGACCACAGCATGCCGCCAGGCTCCGTCAGGTCGAAGGCAGGATGGAAACCTCTAAGGAGTTCTGCTGGAGAAGTTCTTGGGCTACCTCTCTCTTTATTTGTTCCCTCAGTTGTGGGGTTCATGGCCGTTTGAGCAAACATTTTTGGAGTAATACGTTTCAAACCCAATATGGATTAATAAAACACCATTTTTTATTAATGTGCAAACCTGGTGTTGGCTTTGACATGTTTACTAGTGTAGCTGTGGTGCAGCCATAACAGGGAAAAATAACAACAACTTAACCCCAGCCATCCACAATATTCAACCTGACTTACAGCTGCACTGCTGGGTAGAGTAAGGTGTGAGTTACAGCTGCACTGCTGGGTAGAATAAGGTGTGAGTTTCAGCTGCACTGCTGGGTAGAGTAAGGTGTGAGTTACAGCTGCACTGCTGGGTAGAATAAGTTGTGAGTTACAGCTGCACTGCTGGGTAGAGTAAGGTGTGAATTACAGCTGCACTGCTGGGTAGAGTAAGGAGTGAGTTATAGCTGCACTGCTGGGTAGAGTAAGGTGTGAGTTACAGCTGCACTGCTGGGTAGAATAAGGTGTGAGTTTCAGCTGCAATGCTGGGTAGAGTAAGGTGTGAGTTACAGCTGCGCTGCTGGGTAGAATAAGGTGTGAGTTTCAGCTGCAATGCTGGGTAGAGTAAGGTGTGAGTTACAGCTGCACTGCTGGGTAGAGTAAGGTGTGAGTTACAGCTGCACTGCTGGGTAGAATAAGGTGTGAGTTACAGCTGCACTGCCTGGTAGAGTGAGCACGGTTGGAGCTACAGCTGCACTGCCTGGTAGAGTGAGCACGGTTGGAGCTACAGCTGCACTGCTGTGTAGAGTGAGTTCGGTTGGAGCTACAGCTGCACTGCTGCGTAGAGTGAGCACGGTTGGAGCTACAGCTGCACTGCTGCGTAGAGTTAGTTCGGTTGGAGCTACAGCTGCACTGCTGCGTAGAGTGAGTTCGGTTGGAGCTACAGCCGCACTGCCTGGTAGAGTGAGCACGGTTGGAGCTACAGCCGCACTGCCTGGTAGAGTGAGTTCGGTTGGAGCTACAGCCGCACTGCCTGGTAGAGTGAGCACGGTTGGAGCTACAGCCGCACTGCCTGGTAGAATGAGTTCGGTTGGAGCTACAGCTGCACTGCTGTGTAGAGTGAGTTCGGTTGGAGCTACAGCCGCACTGCCTGGTAGAGTGAGTTCGGTTGGAGCTACAGCCGCACTGCTGCGTAGAGTGAGGTCGGTTGGAGCTACAGCCGCACTGCTGTGTAGAGTGAGTTCGGTTGGAGCTACAGCTGCACTGCTGCGTAGAGTGAGTTCAGTTGGAGCTACAGCTGCACTGCTGCGTAGAGTGAGTTCGGTTGGAGCTACAGCTGCACTGCTGCGTAGAGTGAGTTCGGTTGGAGCTACAGCTGCACTGCTGCGTAGAGTGAGTCCGGTTGGAGCTACAGCTGCACTGCTGCGTAGAGTGAGTTCGGTTGGAGCTACAGCTGCACTGCTGCGTAGAGTGAGTTCGGTTGGAGCTACAGCCGCACTGCCTGGTAGAGTGAGCACGGTTGGAGCTACAGCTGCACTGCTGCGTAGAGTGAGCACGGTTGGAGCTACAGCTGCACTGCTGCGTAGAGTGAGTTCGGTTGGAGCTACAGCTGCACTGCTGGGTGGAGTGAGTTCGGTTGGAGCTACAGCTGCACTGCTGGGTGGAGTGAGTTCGGTTGGAGCTACAGCTGCACTGCTGCGTAGAGTGAGTTCGGTTGGAGCTACAGCTGCACTGCTGTGTAGAGTGCGTTCGGTTGGAGCTACCGCTGCACTGCTGCGTAGAGTTAGTTCGGTTGGAGCTACAGCTGCACTGCTGCGTAGAGTGAGTTCGGTTGGAGCTACAGCTGCACTGCTGCGTAGAGTGAGCACGGTTGGAGCTACAGCTGCACTGCTGCGTAGAGTGAGTTCGGTTGGAGCTACAGCCGCACTGCCTGGTAGAGTGAGCACGGTTGGAGCTACAGCTGCACTGCTGCGTAGAGTGAGTTCGGTTGGAGCTACAGCTGCACTGCTGCATAGAGTGAGTTCGGTTGGAGCTACAGCTGCACTGCTGTGTAGAGTGAGTTCGGTTGGAGCTACAGCCGCACTGCCTGGTAGAGTGAGCACGGTTGGAGCTACAGCCGCACTGCCTGGTAGAGTGAGTTCGGTTGGAGCTACAGCCGCACTGCCTGGTAGAGTGAGCACGGTTGGAGCTACAGCCGCACTGCCTGGTAGAGTGAGTTCGGTTGGAGCTACAGCCGCACTGCCTGGTAGAGTGAGTTCGGTTGGAGCTACAGCTGCACTGCTGCGTAGAGTGAGCACGGTTGGAGCTACAGCTGCACTGCTGCGTAGAGTGAGCACGGTTGGAGCTACAGCTGCACTGCTGCGTAGAGTGAGTTCGGTTGGAGCTACAGCTGCACTGCTGTGTAGAGTGAGTTCGGTTGGAGCTACAGCTGCACTGCTGCGTAGAGTGAGCACGGTTGGAGCTACAGCTGCACTGCTGCGTAGAGTTAGTTCGGTTGGAGCTACAGCTGCACTGCTGCGTAGAGTGAGTTCGGTTGGAGCTACAGCCGCACTGCCTGGTAGAGTGAGCACGGTTGGAGCTACAGCCGCACTGCCTGGTAGAGTGAGCTCGGTTGGAGCTACAGCCGCACTGCCTGGTAGAGTGAGCACGGTTGGAGCTACAGCCGCACTGCTGCGTAGAGTTAGTTCGGTTGGAGCTACAGCTGCACTGCTGCGTAGAGTGAGTTCGGTTGGAGCTACAGCTGCACTGCTGCGTAGAGTGAGCACGGTTGGAGCTACAGCTGCACTGCTGCGTAGAGTGAGTTCGGTTGGAGCTACAGCCGCACTGCCTGGTAGAGTGAGCACGGTTGGAGCTACAGCTGCACTGCTGCGTAGAGTGAGTTCGGTTGGAGCTACAGCTGCACTGCTGCATAGAGTGAGTTCGGTTGGAGCTACAGCTGCACTGCTGTGTAGAGTGAGTTCGGTTGGAGCTACAGCCGCACTGCCTGGTAGAGTGAGCACGGTTGGAGCTACAGCCGCACTGCCTGGTAGAGTGAGTTCGGTTGGAGCTACAGCCGCACTGCCTGGTAGAGTGAGCTCGGTTGGAGCTACAGCTGCACTGCTGCGTAGAGTGAGCACGGTTGGAGCTACAGCTGCACTGCTGCGTAGAGTGAGCACGGTTGGAGCTACAGCTGCACTGCTGCGTAGAGTGAGTTCGGTTGGAGCTACAGCTGCACTGCTGTGTAGAGTGAGTTCGGTTGGAGCTACAGCTGCACTGCTGCGTAGAGTGAGCACGGTTGGAGCTACAGCTGCACTGCTGCGTAGAGTTAGTTCGGTTGGAGCTACAGCTGCACTGCTGCGTAGAGTGAGTTCGGTTGGAGCTACAGCCGCACTGCCTGGTAGAGTGAGCACGGTTGGAGCTACAGCCGCACTGCCTGGTAGAGTGAGCTCGGTTGGAGCTACAGCCGCACTGCCTGGTAGAGTGAGCACGGTTGGAGCTACAGCCGCACTGCCTGGTAGAGTGAGCACGGTTGGAGCTACAGCCGCACTGCCTGGTAGAGTGAGTTCGGTTGGAGCTACAGCCGCACTGCTGTGTAGAGTGAGTTCGGTTGGAGCTACAGCTGCACTGCTGCGTAGAGTGAGTTCGGTTGGAGCTACAGCTGCACTGCTGCGTAGAGTGAGTTCGGTTGGAGCTACAGCTGCACTGCTGCGTAGAGTGAGTTCGGTTGGCGCTACAGCTATGCTGTCAAACTCGTTCTTCCAGTCCCCAGTTCAGAGAACAGCAGGGAGCAGCTGTGAAATCCGCCTTAAAGAAAGCTCTGGAACTCCAGCAATCTTTCAGCACAAATGGCACAAATGGACTGCATTTATATAGCGCTTTTATCCAAAGCGCTTTACAATTGATGCCTCACATTCGCCAGAGCAGTTAGGGGTTAGGGGTTAGGTGTCTTGCTCAAGGACACTTCGACACGCCCAGGGCGGGGTTTGAACCGGCAACCCTCCGACTGCCAGACAATCGGTCTTACCTCCTGAGCTATGTCGGCACAGAATAAATAAGAAACAAACCAGGATTAAGCACCATGCTGGACGCTTCCATAGATTCCTACAGGTCTGCACAAACCTAATCCACACTGCCAATCACATATTCCAATGACACTGTTAACACAAAGGAGAGGGCCAATCACAGCAGCCAGACACGGGTCACATGACTCCATCATTTCCACAGTGTTCATTTCAAAACACTCATTATTTGTGCGGTCTCACCCAGGGTGGGGTTCCTTTAACGCCTCAGACACACCAAGGAAAGTATGCATCATACACACCAGTCCCCCCCAGAGCACCATAAAGCAACTATCCTCCCAGTGCATTAGTAAAGAACCAGGTACATGTTGTAGGTCTTGACCAAATGCACATGTGAACATTTGGCACATAATTATCAGCTGCTCTGGCCTGGACCCGAATACTACACTCAAAAACTATGACAAATAAACAGGAGAGGAGGCAAGGGTGTGAACAGCATAAAAAACAACTGACTAAATACAAAACCAGAAATAGCAAGTGCTCATTTTTATTACAATAGACTCCTAACAGGCTACAGCAGTGTTTATGCCACTGTTGATTTTCCATAACAAACCGGTGCCTGCCTGCGGCAGATGGGTTCCCCCTCTGAGTCCGGTTCTGCTCAAGGTTTCTTCCTGCTATCAGTCAGGGAGTTTTTCCTTGCCACTGTTGCCCTAGGCTTACTCTTTGGGGGCCTGTTCTCTGTAAAGCTGCTTTGTGACAAAGCTCCTTTGTTAAAAGCGCTATACAGATAAAAATTGATTGATTGATTTATCCATAAGTATCATTCTAGTTGGCACACACAGAATGCATCCCCTCTGAAAAACGAATTCAAACTGATTCTCCAGAAAACTCCTCTCATAACACATGAACACCGAAATTCTGATCTGTAGATTCAGTGACATCAATATAAATACGCTTCCTCAGAGTTAGGGATATCAGTAAGAATGCACTGCCTCAGAGTTAGAGATTTCAGTAAGAATGCACTGCTTCAGAATTAGATATCAGTAAGAATGCACTGCCTCAGAGTTAGAGATATCAGTAAGAATGCACTGCCTCAGAGTTAGAGATTTCAGTAAGAATGCACTGCTTCAGAATTAGATATCAGTAAGAATGCACTGCCTCAGAGTTAGAGATATCAGTAAGAATGCACTGCCTCAGAGTTAGAGATTTCAGTAAGAATGCACTGCTTCAGAATTAGATATCAGTAAGAATGCACTACCTCAGAGTTAGGGATATCAGTAAGAATGCACTGCTTAAGAGTTAGAGATTTCAGTGAGAATGCACTGCTTCAGAATTAGATATCAGTAAGAATGCACTGCCTCAGAGTTAGAGATATCAGTAAGAATGCACTGCTTCAGAATTAGATATCAGTAAGAATGCACTGCCTCAGAGTTAGAGATTTCAGTAAGAATGCACTGCTTAAGAGTTAGAGATTTCAGTGAGAATACACTGCTTCAGAATTAGAGACATCCATATGAATTCGCTGCCTCAGAGTTAGGGATATCAGTAAGCACTGCCTCTGAGTTAGAGATATCAGTAAGCACTGCCTCAGAGTTAGAGATTTCAGTAAGAATGCACTGCTTCAGAGTTAGAGACATCCACATGAATTCACTGCCTCAGAGTTAGGGATATCAGTAAGAATGCACTGCCTCAGAGTTAGAGATATCAGTAAGAATGCACTACCTCAGAGTTAGAGATATCAGTAAGAATGCACTGCCTCAAAGTTAGAGATATCAGTAAGAATGCACTACCTCAGAGATAGAGATATCAGTAAGAATGCACTGCCTCAGAGTTGGATATCAGTAAGAATGCACTGCCTCAGAGTTAGAGATATCAGTAAGCACTGCCTCAGAGATATCAGTAAGAATTGTTTTTCTTGGCTTGAGCCCCTGCCCTTCAAAATGTCTGTGCATGCTCCTGATCCAGGATGTAATCCTGCCTCTCGCCCAATGCACACTTAAATAAGGTGACCAAGACAGCGTTCTTCCACCTGAGAAGTATAGCCAAGGTACAACTGTTTTTAACCCAGCAGGATGCCGAAAGGCTAATTCATGCTTTTATATCAAGCAGACTTGATTACTGTAATGCTCTCTTTACTGGCCTTCCTAAAAAGAGAAGCTGCAGCTGATTCAGAACTCTGCAGCTAAACTATTGATGAAAACGAGGAAGAGAGAGCATATAACCCCGGTCTTGGCTGCACTGCACTGGCTCCCTGTGTCTTTTAGAGTTGATTGTAAAATTTTGTCACTTGTTTTTAAGGCTCTTGATGGTTTAGCCCCCCACACATTTTAGAGTCCCTGGTGTCCTATGTCCCCTCCTGAGCGCTTAGGTCCTCTGAGGCAGGTCTTTTAATTGTACTAATGGTTCCCCAAAATAAAATTGGGGAAGCCGCTTTCATCCACTACGCGCCAAAATTGTGGAACCTCCTGCCAAAAGGTATTAGAGAGGTGGACTCTGTAGACATTTTTAAACAACAGCTGAAAACACACCTTTTTAACCTGGCATACAATTAAAGATACCCTTTTCCACTCCTTTTATTTATTTATTTTTTATTTTTTTATTTTTTTGTTTTACTCGTTGTGATATGGTTCATTGTGATTTGGTGATATGGTTTTATTCTGATATTGTGGTATGACTGTGTTGATCTGTCAAAGCACTTTGAGCTACATACTCTGTATGAAAGGTGCGATATAAATAAAGTCATTATTATTATTATTTTTAAAAAAATGTTATTATAGGCTCCAGCTACCCCCGTAACCCTGAGCAGGATAAGCAGGTATAGATAATGGATGGACCTGACCAGAATAAGCAGGTATAGATAATGGATGGACCCTGACCGGGATAAGCAGGTATAGATAATGGATGGACCCTGACCAGGATAAGCAGGTATAGATAGTGGATGGACCCTGATCGGGATAAGCAGGTATAGATAATGGATGGACCCTGACCAGAATAAGCAGGTATAGATAATGCATGGATGGATGGATGGATATCAGTGCTTAATGAAAGCACTAAATCTTGTGTAACTGTGTACTTGTGTAAATGTGTCTACATGCGTACACTGTTTGTGATTGGTCAGCATGTAGCAGGAAAGAGGATTTTAATGTTTTCTGACTGCACTGTATTCACAGCAATAGTGCCAGCAGAAATAGGATTTTTAATCATTTAGTTTACTAAATTCTAATTGAACTCCTTTCGATTTCAGTTCACACAATTTAGTTTAAATTTTCTGAAACACACTTCTGGCTGCTTAGAAATAACAAGTGCACAATGGTTGAATAGACCTTATGAAAACTGAACGTAACATTTCATTGTGTAGGGAATACATTGTAGTGTGCTATGCAGCCAAATGTATGTACCCAACAGAAACGCGTTGCATGCCTTTAAGCAAATGAACCCTGGTCATCAAGGCTAATCCAACTACTGTTAGCTAGCATGCATTCCAAAGTAGCGCGCCAGTAAAGAGCTGTGTATGTATATTAGGAGGTATGTATGAAGGTATGTATCAATGAGTGCAAATATGTATGTATATATCTGTGTATTCTAAGGCCTGCTGTACATCTGAAGAAGGCCTTAGCTTTCCTCACACAGTCTCTTTCACACACTTACCATCACACACACACACACACATACACACGCACACAAGTGCATGCACACACTCTCTCTCTCTCACACGCCAACTTACACACATAAAAAACTTGAACATTTTCTCTCACAAAACTCACAGGCACGCACATGCTCACCTATGCACTCACACGGGTTTACACATGCACACACTCTCACACACATTCTCTCACACAGACACTCATACACACACATTCTCTCACACAGACACTCATACTCACAGGCACGCACACACACTCACTCACACACACACTCCTACTCACAGGCACACACACACACACACACACACACACTCTCTCTCTCTCTCTCTCCCACACATACACTCACACACACACTCATACTCACAGGCACGCACACACCCACACTCTCTCTTACACACACACACACACACTCATACTCACAGGCATGCACACACTCACTCTCTCTCACACACACACACACACACACACACACACAGATACACACACACACTCATACTCACAGGCACGCACACACTCACTCTCTCTCACACACACACACACACTCATACTCCCAGGCATGCACACACTCACTCATACTCCCAGGCATGCACATGCACACACTCAGCCCCAGTTGCCTCAGTGAAACCAGTCATTACAGCTGCTGGCCTGGGAGGAAGATACACACATACACACACATGCACATCCGCACACACACACTCACACAGACACACACATTCACAGAGCCACATCGATAGAAACAGGCGCCTTAATTTAAATCCCTTTAAATGCCAGGATCACCCAGAGAAGTCTGGGGAGCTAGAGAGAGAGAGAGAGAGAGAGAGAGAGAGAGAGAGAGAGAGACAGAGAGAGAGAGAGAGAGAGAGAGAGAGAGAATTATACCTTATCGAACCTTTGTTTTGTAGTTGTTACAATGACCATGATATGCACTTTTGTACGTCAATTTGGATAAAAGCGTCTGCTGAATAAATGGAAAGAAGAGACAGCGAGAGAGAGAGAGAGAGAGAGAGAGAGAGGGAGTATGCTGTGTGTGTCAGTCAGAGACAGAGAGAGAGAGTACAGGGAGGGACAAACTGTGGAAGTGAATCACACTCATTCTGACAGAAACCAGGGGATCGCTGTACAGCAGAGACCAGTTTTTCCAGAAATATCAGGCCAGTTTCCCTGAGCAGAAAAACATCAACCAGTACTGAAAAAGGAAAACACACCTCAATTCTTCTTCTTCTTCTTATTATTATTATTATTATTATTATTATTATTATTATTATTATTATTATTATCTTACCAAATGCCCCCAGAAGACACAGCCACGCTGGAAGCCTGCTCGGATGTGAGCTCATAATCTGGTCCATGCGGTCCGATTTGGTCCGATTCGGTCAAGCTGTAAAATCCAGTGCAGCCTCCTGTGGGGCACTATAAGGCGACTGTGTGCTACTCAGCCAGACACGGAAGGACGGTTGTTCAGGCGTCTGGACAGTCAGCGCTAATAACTAGTCTTGTCCGTCACACCACGAATCCAGATGAAAGCCACTCCAGGTACCAAAACAGGCAATGATCCGGCCAGTGCTAGGCTATTCCGAATTATGACTCCAATTAACTGTTAAAACATTGCTATACACCTTCTTCATCCACTCTTCTTACCGTATTATAGCTAGTTTTTCCTCCAGAATTAGAAAACGAGAAACGCGTGATTCTGTATAAAGCGATACTCGAAAGTGTTCAAAGGTAGCACAGAAATCCGGTACAGGTTTTAGGAGTTTGACGCGTTTGCAGAATTTCACGAAACCGATAAATTAGGAATCCGTATGCCAGCGCACGCCCTATTAAATCCGTGTCTGTTGAGTTTTGTTTTTCTCCGTTGCCGAGTTTGGAAAAGTAGCGCAGGATTCGTGAACTTCATGCACCGTCGCTGTCCTGCTTTCACGGAGACGCCATGTTTGCAATTTGACAGTATACCTACGGTACCTGAGCGCCGAATACACCTGTCGCTGTTTGCGTGTATCACTGGCTCTCGTACTCCTCCTTTACCCCATCCCTGCGCCAAATTCGCTCATTTACTCACTCATTCAATCATATCTGACGTATCATAACCAAGATCTGTGGTTTACTTCGTCTTTGATTGGTTTGTTTCCGAAGATCACAAATGTAACCAAACTTATTTTCCTTAAAAATATATTTATTTCTGATTTGTATGAGTTCTATGATGCTCAGTCATCAGCTTGTGAATGGAACAGTGGTTCCGCGGCTGCACCAACCTTACACTGATGTGCAACGTCAAGCCATGCGGTTTTAACAAGTTTTAGAGTTTGTACAAAAAGTATTATTAGTGTGGTTGCCTTAGGCATTCACACTGCTATTATTGCACATATTATTATTTATTATTTATTATTCCTACCATTTTTTGGACCGCTACTCCTCCCAGAGTTTTCGCACCACATACATGTGCAATGTGTCAAATCGAGCGGCTTGATCGGGAATGGTGTGCTATTAATTTATGGAAAGTCTTGGTGAGAAATTCCACTTTTCTGGGCAATTTTTCCCATAGAGAATGAATGGCGGAATGTTCACCCTTGTGATGTCACAATGCTGACTTCTCACCCTATGTGTTTAAAAGGGTGTTTGTGGGAATGTTGCAAGTTTTTTCCCCCAGATGTACTAATGTAGGGTTCATTAGCAAAATGTCTGCATAATAACCTTTACACACTATTTTCATGAACTGACTGTTACATTAGTGGGCATGGCATGTTTACATATATATATGTTCAGGCCAAAAGTAATAGGCCACCTGCAGTTTTAAAAAAAAGACTTAAGGTAAAGAAGAATTCAAGAATTCAGTTAATACATGCACATTCATTGATACATTTTTCAACACATACATTTTTTTTTCAGTTTCTACCTACAATTGCAGAATTGCAAGAGATTACTTTTACTTAAAAATAATCACGGCTTTCCTCAAAAATAGCCTCTTTTCAATTTAATTACAATTAAATTTATTATTGGAAGTCTATCCAATCAATTTGTCTGAGGTGGGGGAACGGCAGCCAAGGTCTGCTAGTCTTAAAGGAGCTGATTCTGCCTGTCCCCAATCTTTTAGGCCCAGTGTTGATGGTGCTTGGCCCTCTAGACTCTGTCTTTTTGTTAACAGTATGTAGCAAGGGCTTTTTTGTAGATACACATCCATTTAGACCAGCAGATTGTAGTTGCTGTTTCACTCTAGGCAGGGGAACTGTTTTCTCTCTAGTTGCATTGAGTTCTTCCTGTAGTTGTGGTGGTTTTACAATGGTTTTGCTTGTTAGACAACAAAATATATTTGTCTTCTGCCACTTGATCTTCCTGGTCTTCTGTTAACATTACAGTCAATCATATTTATGTCTTATTTTTAAAAAGTTCAAGAGTAAATAAAACCTGATCAGTTAAAGATGAACCCACTGATGCAATTCTGACTTCATAACAGATATAGTTTTGTAAAGCCAATAACCTTTTTCAGTCACAATGTTTTGTAGAGAATGGCATTTGCTTGATTAGTTCATGAGTGCTTTGATTTTTTATATTTGTACATATTCACACCCTGTCTTAGTCACATGTACGAGGCACAACTGCTCAGTCTTCCTGTGGAATGCAGGAAATGGCCACGCCCATCAGCACTGCCGCATCTAACCTGAATACCTGCGCACACACACACGCACACTCGCATGCACGCAAGCATGCACACACACACACACACACACACACGCACACACACGCACACACACGCGCATGCACGCAAGCACACACACACACACGCACGCAAGCACACACACACGCACACACACACACACACACTCGCATGCATGCACACAAGCACGCACACACACACGCACACACACACACGCGCACTCGCATGCACGCAAGCAGGCAAGCACGCACACACACACACACGCGCACACACACACACACACACACCCGCACACCATCACATACTCACACTATCACGCACATGTACATGCACATGTACACACACACAAACACTCTCATAAACAGGCAAACAAACATACACACACTGTATTTCACAAACATATGCACACATTATCACATACACTATCACACACATGCTATTACACACAGATACTTTCACTCACACACACACACACACACACACACACACACACATACTCACACTTATACACTCACATATACAGGCATACTCGCACACACACATGCACCTAGAAAGAGGAGTGTAATTGGAGAGGGGGTGAGGGAGGAGTGTAAATGGAGAGGGGGGTGAGGGAGGAGTGTAAATTGAGAAGGGGTGAGGGAGGAGTGTAAATGGAGAGGGGGATGAGGGAGGAGGCAGCCTGTAAACCTGTTTCTTCCCCTTCATGACAGTTATATCCCCCAGGCACTTTCACTTCACTGACACAACAATTACACATCCACCCACTCTGTCTGTCTCTGTGTCTCACACACTCACTTACACGCATATACTCACACACATGTATGCATACACATGCACCCACTCTGTCTGTCTGTCTCAGACACTCACTTACACGCATATACTCACACATGTATGCATACACATGCACCCACTCTGTCTGTCTCACACACTCACTTACACGCATATACTCACACACATATACGCATACACATGCACCCACTCTGTCTGTCTCTGTCTCTATCACACACACACACATATACTGACACACACATATACACATGTACGTACACACAAACACATGTACACACACACTCATGCGCACACACACACTTGTACTCACACTCATACACTCACAGACACACTTGCACGCACACACACACACACACACACAGAAACACGCTATCACACACACACACACACACACAATACTACATGCACGCACAAACATACACAGGCACATACATGCATGCACAAAAACACATGCACACACGTGCACACACTTGCACATGCATGTGCACACATTCACACACACGCATGAGAAGAAATCTCAGGAGGAACCTCTACAGAAATGAAATAGTCCTGTCTTACATTATTTTTCCCCACATGCAGAACTTCGCATTTGGCTGTATTGAATGTCACCTGCCATGTTTCAGTCCACTTCTTGATTCTGTTCAGATCTTCTTGAATTATCCTGGTAGATTGCAGTGTATTTGCCTGGCCTCCTGTTTTTGTATCATCTGCAAATGAAACGTTACTACTTTACTACTGGTCTTTGTAGTAAAGTCATTTACATAAATGAAGAAGAGTAAATGCCCCAGTACTGATCCCTGTGGGACTCCACTTTGTACTGGACCATGCTCAGATGCAATTCCTCCTGATATGAAACTTTTTGTTTGGCTGTGCAATCAGTTCTACTCCGCCTTTGCTATGACTCCTGTGATTCCTACTGATTTCATTTTTATTATATGCCTCTTATGTGGGACACTCCAGGTTGTAGAATTACGTAGCCTCCTCAAAAAAGAGGTTAGTTGGACATGACCTCCACTTGCGAAACCCGTGCAGGCTATCGCTTAAAATACTATTGTTTTCAAGGAATAATACAAATTAGTCTCTAATGATAGATTCAAGTATTTTACATACAATGCAAGTTAAACTGACAGGTCTGTAATTTCCAGGGTCAGTAGGGTAACCTCTCATATATTAGCATTATACTGCCATGTTCCCAATCATCTGGTATTTCACCTGTATTAAAGGACTGAATAAAAATAGCTGTCAGAGGTCTGTAATAAATTTTAGCTAGTTCCATAAATAGATCCCATCAGGGCCTGTAGACTCTGTAGTTTTTGCTATTTTTACCACATGATCCTCAGTTTCTTTATTCCTTTCATTTATCTATGACACTGTGTTGAGGATGCCCCTATTGGCATACCTTGTGTATTCTCACTAGGAAACACTATTAGGTATCAGCAATAGATTTGTTATTATTCGGCATAACTCTGTCCTTATTTTTAAACACCTTAGCTCATCCTTAAGTTTCCGTTTTCCTCTACAGTACTGAAAAAAACTTTCTGGATTTCTCTTTACATCTTGGGAAATTGGTTTTTAAAAATACCTTTTAGCTACCCTTATTTCTTTTTTAACTTTGATTCCTTATTCAATCCTATTAGTTTCTGAGCTGCCCAACCTAAGTTTTTTAAGTAGTTTGAGACATTTTAAGCTGTCACATATAGATTTAGTCACCCACAGAAGAGATTGTTTTTAGTTTTTTACTTACCTTTGGAATATATTTGCACTGTGTTTCAATAATAACATTTTTGAATACATTCCACATTCAACCTAATGAAAATAATTATGTCTGAGATAGAGGTTTTGTTTTATGGATGGATTTCCAACATATGACGAGCACAGTTACAACACTTAAAAGTATGTATCGTAAAAGTAAAAGAAAACTTCCCAGATATAAACACATACAAACATTCCCCAGAACCCTCTGCTGGTACTCGAACCCAAAGCCTCTGCACTAGAAGTCCAGTGCGCTGCTACATTACGCCACAGAGACCGCACAGTCACGGAAACGCAGGTCTGCTGCACACGCACATATCCCAACTGGTTTATTTTCTGCTCAGCACTTCGCAGCATCAGGACCACGCTTTCAACATTTCCGGTATTTGCTGACACGCCGGCAGAAGGCCATCCATCCATTCCATACCCGCTTATTCCTAGTCATGGTCGCGGGGTGTGCTGGAGCCTATCCCAGCACGCATTGGGCGAGAAGCAGGAATACACCCTGGACAGGTCACCAATCTATCGCAGGCGCTAACACTTAATTTGTAGAGTAACAGAACCAACATGACGATTGTAATTTCAAAGATTTCAAATGCAGATTCTCTTAAAAACCTTAATAATTAGGGAGACTTGAATTGTATCGCTGATGCAGCATACATAGGCTAGGGTTGGGGTAGGGTATTGGAGTTTGGAGTATTTTTTTAACGATAATACATTTTAGTTGTGATATGTCAGGAGCAGTGATTCACAAACATAACTGTAACACACTATGATTTCTGCTCAGCGCCGCTATGGAGCTTTGCTGCGGTGTGACTGACAGGCAGAAGTGAATGCACAGATATGCAGTAAATCCTCACTCACATGCACAGGCACGCTCGTGAGGACTGCTACTGCTGTCACAGTTGTTTCGCATCTTTTGCAACCCGAACTTCAAACTGGATCGCGCTGGACCACAGAAACTGCAATGTCATCCATTCCAAACTAAAAAAAAAAAATCAACCTTGGATGTTCTGCCTGGGCATCATCCGTTTACATGCGTTCAGCGAGCAGGCGATTGTTGTTTTTAGTGAATACTTTAAATATCTAGGCTATTGGCTTTGGGTGTAAAGACTCAGTGGTTTATTAACACTGTTCATTCGTTCATGAATCAATTTTTGCAATTACATTTTTAAAGGGTTAAGTTATGAGTTAATGGGGTTTAGTAAAAAGACAACGTTCATGTCTCAGACAGGCCGGCGCTGGTGAGAGTGATATGTTCCCCAGACTTTTGAAGGTGATTTGATGCTTACACATTACCATGCAAGGGGCGGGGTTGATACTTACACATTACCATGCGAGGGGGGGTTGATACACACTACCATGCATGAAGGAGGGGTTTTGTCAGTCTTTGGTAAATAACCTGTTGCCAACGGTAACCTCCCGTACATATACTACAACTGTGCCACACGCAACTGTTTGTTTCATTCTTTTAAAGATGTTATTACTATGGTTGTGATTACATCTAATTTCCCGGGTCGATTTTTCATGGTGATGAGTGGCTGAAGTAACGCAGTGGAGACTGAGCCAGCATGTATGAAAAGAGCAGCGTTTATTATCAGTAATGCTTCTCACTCAGGACATGGCTGTAGAACACAGATACAGAAGCACAGGACTGCTTTCACAGAGCCTGCTTTCAGAGAGACTGCTTTCACAGAGCCTGCTTTCAGACAGCAAGCTTTCACAGAGCCTGCTTTCAGAGAGCCTGCTTTCAGACAGTGAGCTTTCACAGAGCCCGCTTTCAGACAGCAAGCTTTCAGAGCCTGCTTTCAGACAGTGAGCTTTCACAGAGCCCGCTTTCACAGAGCCCGCTTTCACAGAGCCTGCTTTCAGACAGCGAGCTTTCACAGAGCCCGCTTTCAGAAAGCCCGCTTTCACAGAGCCCGCTTTCACAGAGCCTGCTTTCAGAGAGCCTGCTTTCAGACAGTGAGCTTTCACAGAGCCTGCTTTCAGACAGCAAGCTTTCAGAGCCTGCTTTCAGACAGTGAGCTTTCACAGAGCCCGCTTTCACAGAGCCTGCTTTCAGAGAGCCTGCTTTCACAGAGCTCGCTTTCACAGAGCCCGCTTTCAGACAGCAAGCTTTCAGAGCCTGCTTTCAGACAGCAAGCTTTCACAGAGCCCGCTTTCACAGAGCCTGCTTTCAGACAGCGAGCTTTCACAGAGCCCGCTTTCAGAAAGCCCGCTTTCACAGAGCCCGCTTTCAGAGAGCCCGCTTTCACAGAGCCTGCTTTCAGACAGCAAGCTTTCACAGAGCCCGCTTTCACAGAGCCTGCTTTCAGACAGCAAGCTTTCACAGAGCCTGCTTTCACAGAGCCCGCTTTCAGAGAGCTTGCTTTCACAGAGCCTGCTTTCCAGAAAGTGCTTTTTCAGCCAGCTTTCACAGAGCCCGCTTTCAGACAGAAAGCTTTCACAGAGCCCGCTTTCACAGAGCCCGCTTTCACAGAGCCTGCTTTCAGACAGCAAGCTTTCACAGAGCCCGCTTTCAGAAAGCCCGCTTTCACAGAGCCCGCTTTCAGAGAGCCCGCTTTCAGAGAGCCTGCTTTCACAGAGCCTGCTTTCAGACAGCAAGCTTTCACAGAGCCTGCTTTCACAGAGCCTGCTTTCCAGAAAGCGCTTTTTCAGCCAGCTTTCACAGAGCCCGCTTTCAGACAGCCCGCTTTCACAGAGCCTGCTTTCAGACAGCAAGCTTTCACAGAGCCCGCTTTCAGACAGCAAGCTTTCACAGAGCCCGCTTTCACAGAGCCCGCTTTCAGACAGTGAGCTTTCACAGAGCCTGCTTTCAGACAGCAAGCTTTCACAGAGCCCGCTTTCACAGAGCCCGCTTTCACAGAGCCTGCTTTCAGACAGCGAGCTTTCACAGAGCCCGCTTTCAGAAAGCCCGCTTTCACAGAGCTCGCTTTCAGAGAGCTTGCTTTCACAGAGCCTGCTTTCCAGAAAGCGCTTTTTCAGCCAGCTTTCACAGAGCCCGCTTTCAGACAGCCCGCTTTCACAGAGCCTGCTTTCACAGGGCAGTGAGGCCTCAGTGTGCATGTAGTCCATCTCTTCACAGAACTATTTTCACAACGATCACCTCAAACATTGTGCTCATTGAGAGAATCAGTGTAGTAATTCCACAGCTACAATTCAATCCTAATTAATGACTCCATCCTTATGACGTTAATATTAAAATCTTCACCAATGCCATGATCATAATTTTATAATTCACAATGACTTTCATTAGTACAGAACTCTCCTCCCCACCTGATTACCAAGGCAAGCACAGGTAAGCACAGAATATTTACATCTGCTGGGTAATGCCAATCCTACTTCCTCACCCAAACACACACACGCACACACACGCGCGCACACGAATGTGTACACACACACACACGCTCAGCAGTCAAGTTCACAGTGGTTAGTAACCAACAATATTCTATATATTTAAAAAAAAAGAATGTACAAGAATGAAAATTACCAAAACAGAATTCTGTAAATGATTTATCCACAGATGTAGTGCAACATGTTTCTTCAAATGAAGATTTAAAAATACCAAAATAAAACAATTATGTACAATTGATACAGCAATAAAAAATAATATTTAAATTTACAAAAAACATGGTTAGCACTTCAGGAAGGCTATGCTGCTGCTCTGTGTGTGTGTGTGTGTGTGTGTGTGTGTGTGTATGTGCGAGAGAGTGTGGTTGAGTGTGTGTGCATGTGTGAATATGCCTGTGTGTGTGAGCATGTGCGTGTGTGTGTGAGTGCATGCTAGTGTGTGAGCGTGTGTTTTAGTGTGTGGGCGTGTATGTGTGAGTGTGTGTGAATGAGTGCGTGTGTGAGCGTGTGCTAGTGTTTGAGCGCGTGTGTGAGTGCATGCGTGCTTGCTAGTGTGTGAGTGTGTGTGTTGGTGTGTGGGCGTGTGTGTGTGAGTGCGTGTGAGTGTGTGTGCTAGTGTGTGAGTGTGCGAGAGCATGCATGCTAGTGTGTGTGAGAGATTGTGTGCTAGTGTGTGAGTGTGCGAGAGCGTGCATGCTAGTGTGTGAGTGCGCGAGAGCGTGCATGCTAGTGTGCTAGTGTATGAGATCGTGTGCTAGTGTGTGAGTGTACGAGAGCGTGCATGCTAGTGTGCTAGTGTATGAGATCGTGTGCTAGTGTGTGAGTGTACGAGAGCGTGCATGCTAGTGTGCTAGTGTATGAGATCGTGTGCTAGTGTGTGAGTGTACGAGAGCGTGCATGCTAGTGTGTGAGTGTGCGAGAGTGTGTGCTAGTGTGTGTATCCATGTACTTGTGGATGTAATTTAATAAGAGCAGAACATATCACTCAGAGAGACAGACTATGGACAGGGTTCAGGACAGATTTGTTTTAGGGTTCACCCACGGGGGCAGGTTAGGGGTGGGGAGCAGGAGGACAGAGAGGGAGACTGAGGGCAAAACAAGCAAGTCATGGGGCATTTTACTGCACCTCTAAAAAATAAAAAATAGATAACGCTGAATAAAATGGAATGAAACAGTGGATTATAGCTGTGGGAGAATACAGCACAAGGGCCAGGGCATACGGGTCAGGGTTACGGGCAGTTCAAGGAAGGGAGAAATGCAATTTGCCCTCACAGAACACATTTATGAGTCCTGTTTGTACATCAGGCTGAACGCAGTTTCAGGGTTTACCTGCCCGTGTGTATGCATTCTTTAACAATCTCTATCCATTCATCCATCCATCCCTCACCCTCTCACCCACACGCCGCCCCTCCCCCTCTCTGTCCCCCCTCTCCCTCCCACCTCTCCCCCCCCTTCCTCTCTCCCTCCCCCCCCCCTCTCTCTCCCCTCTCTCTCTATGTCAGGCTGTGTATGGGCTGGCTGATTCTCATGCAGACCCAGTACAGAGCTCTGGCCAGACTGAGCAGGACCAGCAGGAGGAGGAAGGCCCAGGAAGCGTAGATTCCTCCGTAATGCTGAGCCTGTTTCCATGTGCCAGCCTGTGGGAGAGACACACACACAGTCTGCAGTGCACTCTTCCACCTCCAGCTTCATCTGCTTCACCCTGACTCTGAAGCTGTGACAGTTAAGCTGCTGTTGTAGCATGTCTGGCATTGCAGACACGCAGGCACATACATGTACACGCACACGTACACACACACGCATGCTCATGTACATGCACGTGCATGCACAAACACACATGCACACACACACGTACACACACACACATGTACACGCACACGTACACACACACGCACGCACACGTACACGCATGCACGTACACACATGTACATGCACACGTACACACATACACACACACGCACACACGTACATGCGCACGCACACACATGTACACGCACGCGTACACACACACGCACACACGTGCACGCACGCACGCACACACATGTACATGCACACGTACATACATACACACGTGCACACATGTACACGCACGGACGCACACGCATGCACACACACACGCATGCACACAAACATACACGCACGCACATGCACACGTACACACATGCGTAAATTAAGGATCTAATCTGCAATTATTTTATTCTCACCAATGTAACTAACAATGAGACATTATTACTGCTGCTGTTATAGCAATGTGTGCTCACCACCAGGCCGGCTGTGGCAATGCTGAAGAGAAAACACAGCAGGAAGCACCATAAGCTCCGCCTCCTCGGGTATCTTCGACCTATGGAAGAGCTGCACCATTGAAACGAACATAATACGTTATAATGAAGGAAATTTACATGTACCAAGTTAACCACATTTTTATTAAGGCACATTTAAACTTGTACATATATTATCAGACATAATCCTGCCTTTCATAAACACGAATATACACATAAAAGCAAGCTATGTGAAACACCCACAGGACTACAGTTCCCAGGCAGGATTAGTTCTTCTCCTCCTACATCTGAGTTACTTTCCCAGCGTCCATCGCAGCCTGAGCTGGTTCCAGGAACTATCATTAGTGTAAACTGGCTAATTTGGCGAATGAAGTATAGTAAGGTGCAAATGGTGCTCAGGCTGTGTAAAAAGGTATGACTAATGCTCAGGGTGTAGTAAGGTGAGAGTAATGCTCAGGGCGTAGAGGGTGTGGGTAATGCTCAGGGTGTAGTAGGGTGTGAGTAAGGCTCAGGGTGTAGTAAGGTGTGAGTAATGCTCAGGGTGTAGAAGGGTGAGAGTAATGTTCAGGGCGTAGTAGGGAGTGAGCAATGCTCATGGTGTAGTAGGGTGTGAGTAATACTCAGGGTGTAGTAGGAAGTGAACAATGCTCAGGGTGTAATAGGGTGTGGGTAATGCTCAAGGTATAGTAGGGAGTGAGTAATGCTCAGGGTGTAGTAGGGTGTGAGTAATGCTCAGGGTGTAGTAGGGTGTGAGTAATGCTCAGGGTGTAGTAGGGAGTGAGTAATGCTCAGGGTGTAGTAGGGTGTGAGTAATGCTCAGGGTGTAGTAGGGAGTGAGTAATGCTCAGGGTGTAGTAGGGAGTGAGTAATGCTCAGGGTGTAATAGGGTGTGGGTAATGCTAAAGGTATAGTAGGGAGTGAGTAATGCTCAGGGTGTAGTAGGGTGTGAGTAATGCTCAGGGTGTAGTAGGGTATGAGTAATGCTCAGGGTGTAGTAGGGTGTGAGTAATGCTCAGGGTGTAGTAGGGTGTGAGTAATGCTCAGGGAGTAGTAGGGAGTGAGTAATGCTCAGGGTGTAGTAGGGTGTGAGTAATGCTCAGGTTGTACTAGGGTGTCAGTAATGCTCAGGGTGCAGTAGGGAGTGAGCAATGCACAGGGTGTAGCAGGGTGTGAGTAATGCTCAGGGCGTAGTAGGGTGTGAGTAATGCTCAGGGGGTAGTAGGGACAGACAGACGACAGACACAGACTTACACTTTCCGGAGTGAGTAATGCTCAGGGTGTAGTAGGGTGTGAGTAATGCTCAGGGTGTAGTAGGGTGTGAGTAATGCTCAGGGTGTAGTAGGGAGTGAGTAATGCTCAGGGTGTAGTAGGGAGTGAGTAATGCTCAGGGTGTAATAGGGTGTGGGTAATGCTAAAGGTATAGTAGGGAGTGAGTAATGCTCAGGGTGTAGTAGGGTGTGAGTAATGCTCAGGGTGTAGTAGGGTGTGAGTAATGCTCAGGGTGTAGTAGGGTGTGAGTAATGCTCAGGGAGTAGTAGGGAGTGAGTAATGCTCAGGGTGTAATAGGGTGTGAGTAATGCTCAGGTTGTACTAGGGTGTCAGTAATGCTCAGGGTGCAGTAGGGAGTGAGCAATGCACAGGGTGTAGCAGGGTGTGAGTAATGCTCAGGGCGTAGTAGGGTGTGAGTAATGCTCAGGGGGTAGTAGGGACAGACAGACGACAGACACAGACTTACACTTTCCGGCAGTGAGGGCATCGGGCCAGCGTGCGGTCTGTGAACTCTGTCCACTGAAACATTGCAAACACATTAATGCTGCTTTACTAAACTGTTTCAAAAATAAACTTCATGATGTATAAACGCAAAAGAGTTTGGAAGAAAAGAAGCAAATGAATGCTGTCAGTTCTTAATTTAGCTCTGTAGTTGGTCAATATGTAACACCGTATGTGTCAGCCGAAAAGGAAGTGACCTGGCATTGCTTCCTCTGCGCAAATGCTCCACTTCTGCTGTAACTCCAGCCCAACAGAACTCATCAGCAACACTCTCTGCTGCAAACTCTGCTATCAATTCAGGATCACAGATAACCACGTACTCCTCTCCACAGTGACAGGTCAGCTGCCACTTCTCATCACACTGCAGACTGAGCATCAGCCGGGCACAAGCACAGACAGTCACAGACACAGTCACAAGCAGACACAGTCACGGGCACACATGGGCATGGGCACAGGCACAGACACAGACACAGGCTAACCCAAGGCCTGAAGCCAGCTGTAAGTGGATAAAAGGAGGTTGAGAACCCATGGTGTGCAAATAATTATGCTGCTCAGCTTTACAAAACTTCTTCATTTCATGTAACTGCATTAAACCCTAATACAGTACTACTATATTGTAACATTTCTGGTCAATCCACTCCCCACACAACATGCCCTTCAAAACTTCATAGGTATTTGGAACATTTCTTCGGCAAACAGTAGCAAACCACATAAAGGGTTCTCAGAACTGGCACAGAAGAAGATGCTGCTTCTGATAACATTAAAGCACGGGTCTTACAGACAGCCTCCCGGTGACAGTTGGGTTAGGGTCAGGGTCAGGGTCAGATGATGACCCTTAATTTTCCCTTACATCTTTTATTTCTGCTGCTGGCACAACAGGGTCTCAATCCATTTGTATTCTTTTAATCAGTGATATGCATGTACACACACGCACACGCACACGCACACACACACGCGCACACGCGCACACGCGCACACACACACAAACACACAAACACACAAACACACACGCACGCACACACGCACACACGCACGCGCACACTCAAGGTGCAGCCCACAAGACGGAGTGTGGCACAGTGGATAAGGAACTGGGCTTGTAACCGAAAGGTCGTCGGTTCGATTCCCGGGTAGGGCACTGCCGTTGTACCTTGAGCAAGGTACTTAACCGAAATTGCTTCAGTATATATCCAGCTGTATAAAATGGATACAATGTAAAATGCTATGTAAAAGTTGTGTAAGTCGCTCTGGATAAGAGCGTCTGCTAAATGCCTGTAATGTAATGTAATGTAACAAGAATTAATTTTGGTCCACCAAAACGGGTGATCACCCCATAGGGATGTAAACACCTGCAGGTTGCAGCTGACAGTCTGTGCTGGTACAGAACCAAAACAACAAACAATGTGCTGCTGTCAAAACACTTATGGACTGCATGGTATACATTATATTTATATAAGCATGGTATACATTATATTTATATAAGCATGTCTAAATAGAATGGTGGTGATGATGATGCTCATGTTGACGAAGGCTCCTACCAGAAAGGTGTTACTGCAGTGCCCACAGGTGACCCGCGCTCCAGCAGGCTGCGGGTCGGGGCTGGCCGGGCCCGGGTGGACTGGGCCCAGATTTATTATCCTCTTACTGCAACACAGAACCACTCATCACACTGATCCTGGAACAGCTAAACCATGAACAAAACCATCCCCCTCCCCCTCTCCCCCTCCCTCTTCCTCCCTCCCCTTATCCCTCTCCTCCTCACCTCTCCCTCCCCCTCTCACCCACCCACACCCTCTCCCTCAATTCCACCTCACCTCCACCTCACCTTCCCCCCTTCCCCTCTCCATCTCCCTCTCCCTCCCCCTCCCCTCACCAGTATGGGCGGGGGCAGGCAATGCGTTGGGAGGTGATCTTGCAGATGAGCAGGCAGTTACAGGGACAGCGCACATACTTCTTCCCTGGAGGAGCATTTTTAATCGGCTGTAAAGGAGAAAGGCGGGGGGGGGGGGCAGATGTAGGGAGGGAAAGGGTAGTATGATGAATTATAAGAAAGGGTAGTATGATGAATTATAAGAGAAACCCACACTGAAATATTTTACATTAGGGGTTCACATTGACTGACATAAATGTGTTACAGGTGAGGGTTGTGCATTATTAGGATGTAATACGGTTAAATGAGGAATATGATCTGCAGAATATCCATTAACCTAGCTTTTATTTTCTAAAGATCTTAAATATATTCTTGGGGGAAGTATTGGTGTGCTTTCAGATTTGTGCACTGGGTAACTGTGCAGCAGGACTGCATAACTGTGCATCAACACTGTAACTGTGCAGCAAGACTGTGTAACTGTGCAGCAACACTGTAACTGTGCAGCAGGACTGTGTAACTGCGCAGCAGAGCTGTGTAACTGTGCAGCAGGACTGTGTAACTGCGCAGCAGAGCTGTGTAACTGTGCAGCAACACTGTAACTGCAGCAGGACTGTGTAACTGCGCGGCAGGACTGTGTAACTGTGGAACAGGAGAGTAACTGTGCAGCAGGACTGTGTAACTGTGGAGCAGGAGAGTAACTGCGCAGCAGAACTGTTTAACTGTGCAGCAACACTGTAACTGTGCAGCAGGACTGTGTAACTACGCAGCAACACTGTAACTGCGCAGCAGGACTGTGGAACTGTGCAGCAGAAGAGTAACTGTGCAGCAGGACTGTGTAACTGTGCAGCAGAAGAGTAACTGTGCAGCAGGACTGTGTAACTGCGCAGCAGGACTGTAACTGTGCAGCAGGACTGTAAAGGATAATTTATGCTTCGGAGACAAAGTGTCATGCGACATGTTGCGGGACAAAAATGCAAATTCGACAGTTTTGACGTCAAGCCGACACTTTTAGAGGTTTGGCGACGGGTGTCGCGTACCTGCTGATTTTTGTAAGGTTCGGGCGCCGTCTTAAGTGTCACACGGCTATGATTGGATGGCTGAAATGAAGGCAAAAAGGTTGCCATGGCGACATTGTCATAAAATTTTTCCCGACAGTGAAAACTGCCAGAAAGAAATTTTAGGATAGCGCTTCTGATGTTGCTTGTGTCGAAAGTGCTGGACGAAACAGCGATAGATTTACCCACTAGCCACATCTGTCCAAAATGTAAACAAGTCAGGCAGTTTTCACGGTCGGGAAAAATTTTATGACAACGTTAGTGGCGCTGCCATTTTTCACGGAATGTAAACAAACCTCTGATTGGCTTGCCGTCTGGTTGCTATAGTAACAACGCGTACTGTCGCTGAACTATAAATGCAAAACGTCACGCGACAAAGTTCTACTGGCCAACACTTTGTAGTACGACACTTTATCGCCGAAGCATGAATTAGCCTTTACTGTGCAGCAGGACTGTGTAACTGTGCAGCAGGATTGTGTCACTCACAGTGGCTTCGTTGCACACCCCGCACTTGACCACATGCTGGTGGATCTTGCCCTCCACGCTGATGAGGCTCTGGCACACTCTGCAGCTGATGACCGGCGCACTCCCGCTCTCCGGAGAGGTGAGGGGGGAGTATGGGGGGGGGTCTTCACCTGGCAGCACAGAGGGCTGGGAGGGGCTCGGAAAGGGCGGGAAACCTGAGAGAGGGCAGGAGGGAGCTTAATTAACACCTTTGATTTTTCCCTGATTGGCTACTCACTCCTCAGCTTTCCCATTTATGCAGCCGCCAGCAACTTCCTGTTCTCTGCAACCTGCCATTAAACATTAGCATCTTCAGCAGGTAGTACAGTCCAAACAACCCACAAACCTTTCAAAAAACAACCACTGGCAAACATGTCACCAAACACCGCTGTCCGTACACTCAATGCAAACATGTCACCAAACACCGCTGTACGTACACTCAATGCAAACATGTCACCAAACACAGCTGTACGTACACTCAATGCAGGAACACTCGGCAAACAGCAGTGACCCATGTAAATAAAATGCTCAGGGAGACGCGGCAGTTAAGCCCTGTATCTCTCATCTTCTGCTGACTCATTTCGGAATTGTTAGATTCAAAATGCATATTATTTTGTGGCAGTGTTCAGTGTGTGTGTGTTTGTGAGTCACAATGCTCCCAAACTTTTTCTGCTAGAGGTTTAGAAGTGTTAAATGATTCATTTGCATGCATTTGAGAAGCGTAGGGAGCTGGCAAATGGTGGGCGATAGCAGGTAATACAGTGGGGTAGAAATCCACTGGTTTTGTATGGATGGCGTAATAGGGGCAATATAGCACTAGTACTACATGTTGATAGCACATTTTCAAATGTTATGTAAATTTGTATTAGTACTTGTTGATTCATTTAATCAGTATTCGCTATCAGAATTGGACAAATCTTTTAAACAGAACTTGTGGTCTGAATTAGGCGATTCTTTTGGACCATACCTGCTATCGGAATCAGGTGATTCTTTTAGAAAGAACTGTGTATCATAATCAGCCAAAAAACAAACGTATGGCTCCAGCTCCAGCAGGAGCACAGATGCAGCAGTTTAAAGCTGACTGTAGGACGGCTGCCAGAGAGATCTGTATGAGCATTTACTGATGTACTGTTGTAACAGTGTTCCTTGCACCCCCCTCAGGTAAAGCTGAGTCAGATGAAAGCAGTGGTGATGCAGACATTGCCTTTGTGACTGAATTAAAGTCAAAACCCTTTGCAGCACGTAGCCTGCACCACAGATACTGTAGTGTTATGGTGTCAATGTACAGCGACACAGTTAGACTAGGCAGGGGAGCTTTATTGCAGTTGAATAAAGTTACAGAATCACACACTGAAGCCTCATGCTCAGAGTCCTGGCCATTCCTGAACTCTTATGTTGAGGCCATTCTAACAACATCTGCAGAAGTGTGTAAGAGGTCAGGAGAGTGGGAAAATGTTTGCATTCCATAATTCCGCAGGAACCTGATCCACGCCTGTTGATTAAGGAGCAATATGGATAGCAGTAAATTAAGCACAGAATAACATCATTAAATACTAAACATGTGCATCTGGAGGCATAGACCTGTAGTGAAGCCAAATCTGCCATACAGAAATACATCTCCCAGAAGGCCGCGAATACAAAGTACAACCTGCGCCCAACGGCGATTCTGATTGGTTGCATAATCGAACAAGATTAAACGGCTTTGGGAGTGGTTATAAACATTGCTATAAATCAAATCAGCCGCTGTCGTAGGCAATGTTAGTTTTTATTTCCTCATTGCTGGAAAATAAAAAGCTGAAACAAGGTTAGCGCCACACATAGTTTAAATCAGCAAGTGCAATCGCTCGTACATAAAAATATCCAAAGTCTGCATGCTAACACGCACGTCAATGGATCAAGCATTGCAGCTAGCATTCCAAACTAGCCTGCCAATGACCACATCCCGCAGATCCGTGTTCAGACAATAATGCAAACAAGTGGCTTCTGTAATTGCAACATTTCATGTAGCATTAAGAGGCCGGCTATGTACCTGCTTTAATAGCTGCAATAAACCGAGCATCACAAAGGGAGCGCTAACAAAGACAGACCACTAAGTTAGTACTGGCATCAAAATAACGTTAATGAAATATGAACATTATTATAGTTACAATGCACGAGTCCAGTCAGCCCAAAATTTAACATTACTAAGCTAACAAGCTAGCGTTAGATAGCCAACTTGCAGCCATGTAAAGGGTATGATAGTTTCAACACCTGACTGGCTGATATCGGAGTTTATAACAGGCTAATGAGTAAACTGGCCAACTAATGATAGTCAGACTAACCATCTGCGTGAGGACGAGGTTTATGTATTCGGACGTATGGATTTGCGCCTCCATAACAAAACGGCGTTGGTTCCTGGATTATCATTCGCATGCAAGCGAAGATGTTTAGTTTAGCTAGCAACTGCTGCAAATGTTAACAACAGTAATCACGATAGCTAGGTAGCTACTGCAGCAGACGTTAACGGTAACCATAGCTACAGCTGCAAATGTGAACGGTATCCAGGATAGCTACCTGCGCAACACTACGATGGAGGCCGAAGGTGAGCGCTGACGTTGCTAGCTGGCTAACTGTATACCGCGGAGTGTTAGCTTCCTGGCTACCATTGTTGTCCACAGCTAACGAGTTGACCGCTATCAAGACCACAGTAAAGCGTACTCACTTTGCGGTTTGGTTGGCAGGCCATACGGCGTAATTCCAGGTAACACACCGCCATTACCTCCGTCACCGAGATCCGACAACAACGGTGATCGCTCACCGTCCGCCATATCAAAAACACGGGTGTGAAACAGGATGAATACACAGAAGCACAGCCAGCTAGCAGATCCGCCCCGCCATAGACATGTACAAGTAAACGCTGGGAGTATTGACGCGCAAGCAAAACGCCTCACATGACGATACGTTACGCACGCTAGGCCGGCATGCACCACGTGACGAAGGCATGTCATGTGACTATGCTTCCTAGCCGACAATTTACTCCCACTTTTATGGTTGGTCAAGTTTTTAAAATTCAGAAACAGGTGTCTCAGGGTTCACTCCTTGGCACTCTCCCCTCCGTCATGGCCTGTCGTATTATTGCTATGCTGATGACAAATAACTCTTTTCTCCCCAGACTCAGATATGTCGCTGCCCAATTTCATCTTCCCCCACTGGCTACCCATTCGAGCTCGCATAAAATTGAAAACATTGACGCTAGCCAATGAACAGTTCAGTGGCACAAGCCTATCAGGCAGCTAAGGGGACAACTCCATTATATCTTCAAAAGATCATCTGACTGTACACACCAAGTAGACCTCTCCATTATGAACACCCCACCCACCCCTTGTGCCTGCATACAAACATGGGCAAAAATAAATAAAAACAAAAAAAAATTCCAATAAAAAAAGCAAAAAACAAAAACAAAACAACGCAATATCTTCTGGAAGATACAGTACTTTCAAACTTTAATTTGTTTGATTTAGCTGATTTGTTTTATTTGTTTGTTTAGTTTTAACATCACCCACAATCTGGCCCTACCCACCACTCTAAGGATTTGCTGCACTTTGCTCATACAGCAGTAGCAGAAACACGAGATCCTCATCTGGAGGAAATTGTAACTCCATATCGTTGCACTTCATTTGGTGAATCAGCTTTCTCTTGCAAAGCTATCACTACATGTGAAACTCTCCCCAGTGACCTCCAGACAGGTATCCATTTCACTGCATCCTCCCATGCAGCTACAGCATGATGAAAGGCACATCAAAGTTGCCAACATTAGAATATGCATGTAAAAATAGTATCCGTTTCCTCCTGTTAGACCTATTTTTACTTTCATATATTAAATGTAAATCTATTTTATGCCTGGATACAATTAAATTAACTTAATTTTGTACTGATTTATTGTGGAATGTATTATGTTACATGTAGCTAACTGGCATGATGTATCATATTTCACTATGCGAAATTAATATTTAAAATTACACATGGTCCCAGTGAAAATGAAATGAATAAATCAGGGTAAAAAAGGGCTCAAAGACATAAGGAAGGAACTCTACAATTACCTGAACACCTTTACTACCTGAGCCATGTCAGCTGCACACCTGAACACCTTTACTACCTGAGCCACTCAGCCTGCACACCTGAACACCTTTACTCCCTGAGCCACTCAGCCTGCACACCTGCACACCTTTACTACCTGAGCCACTCAGCCTGCACACCTGGACACCTCTACTACCTGAGCCACTCAGCCTACACACCCGAACACCTTTACTAACTGAGCCACTCAGCCTGCACACCTGAACACCTTTACTACCTGAGTCACAAAGGAGACTGTAGAACATTTTTCCTTGAGTCTTACAAGATATGTAAGGCACTGGATCTCTGTGTGTGTGTGTGTGTGTGCACACATACAGTATGATACTTTATTACATGGACCCCCTTCCTTAGAAACAAAAGTGATTCCAGATGTACAGACTTTATTTCACACTGTACTGTATGCAATAATAATAGTAAAGTACATAATATACATTAAATAGTAAAGTACATAATATACATTAAATAGTAAAGTACATAATCCTCATCACTACACCTCCCACTGTACACCTCAGACTGAAGCGCATGGGGATACTGTAACACTCTGCTCCTTGAGCACTTGTATGTAACAGTAATGCATAAGAATACATTACAAAATACATTATTATTTACACTTAAGACAGTAAGAACTGTGCACGCGCACACATACATACATATTCCAATACAGATGTCACGCTGATGACAATATGTTGTTCCATTATTTAACAGCAGTAATGGTTACATTAAGGAAAACAATATTAATGTCTCAGTGAGGTGTGTATTGGTGTGTTAGGGAGGTGTGTATTGGCATGAGTTAGTGAGGTGTGTATTGGTGTGTGTTAGTGAGGTGTGTATTGGCATGTGTTAGGGGGGTGTATATTGGTGCGTTAGGGAAGTGTGTATTGGCATGTGTTAGTGAGGTGTGTATTGGCATGTGTTACTGAGGTGTGTATTGGCATGTGTTAGAGAGGTGTGTATTGGCATGTGTTAGTGAGGTGTGTATTGGTGCGTTAGAGAAGTGTGTATTGGCATGTGTTAGTGAGGTGTGTATTGGTGCGTTAGTGAGGTGTGTATTGGCATGTGTTAGTGAGGTGTGTAATGGTGCGTTAGGGAGGTGTGTATTGGTGTGTGTTAGTGAGGTGTGTATTGGTGTGTGTTAGTGAGGTGTGTATTGGCATGTGTTAGTGAGGTGTGTATTGGTGTGTGTTAGTGAGGTGTGTATTAGCGTATATTAGCAGTGGCTCTTTGGGTTGTAGTACCCTGCAGGAAGGGGCAATAAAACTGATCTCACAATGGCTGTGTTCAAAACTGAAAACTTACATACTAAATCCTACATTAGTATGTACTGTGCACTACATACTAAGATGGACATCAGCATGAATAGCTGGTACACAGGATGTTTTGGAAATGAGTACCCTTAACCACACCACGGGCCTGCAGCCATCAGTAGCCACGTTGTAAACACATCTCATTAGATTGACTAAATTTCACTACATATACAGATATTGTTCATTAATGTATTTTTCATCCATGGCCAAAATAAATAAAAATACTGACATAAATCGCTGGATAATATTCTCTTTAATGTTACTGCTCTCAGTTTCTGTACAAATATAACACTTTTGGTCATTGCTGTCATCATTTATATAGTTTTTTTAATGTACCAAGATTCCCACAAGCATACTCCCACATACAGCGTCTTTGGTGTTGCCACCCCCATGGAATCGTCCCTTATCGCTGAATAAAATGTAGCATTCCTTACTGAATTAATACGGGACACAGTTTTTTTCTGTACTTCCCTCTGTTTCCGTTGTCATCAGAGGTTGTTCTAGGAAATTTGCCATGTCATTGAATTTGCTTCACAAGTAAGCTGTGTGCATGCTAATGCATTTTTCCAATACATCAGTTGAAAGCTAGGTGGTGCTGCTGCCAGAGTTGTGTCATCAGAAATTATTTCTTGCAATCACACCATACGATTGGGTACTCAGATGTTGACACCTAGCCATGATGCTCTTTACCACTGAGCAACCCTGATCACATTTTTTTGCACATGTACAATGTAGTATGCCTGCATCCCGACACTTCTTGTAGACTCAGAATGAGCACACTATGCACATGAAGCATACTATGTACTCATTTTACATCACAGTTAGTATGCCAAGTACAGATAGTATGCAGTTTTGAACACAGCCAATGTCTGCTCCAACACTTCCACTATAAAGGTTACAGCATTACAGCGTCACACATCGTAGTCCGGCAGAGCAGAGTAGGTCATCCCCCCGGCTGAGGGGGGGCTGGCATGGAGAGGAAACAGCCAACACAGAACTGACCCTGGAACAGTGAGAAAAACGGACACACACAGTGCATTAGTACTTCACATACACAAACTGACCCTGGAACAGACACATAACCAGATACATATTGAACTGTATACTAGGGATGAATTGGTACATTTGCTTGTGTCTACACGATTCGATTAGCGCTTCAGTGCCTACTGAGGCAAAACAGGGTTACAATTTCATGGCCATTTAAGGTATTGTACCTACTTTAATTGTATATTATGACTAGTTTGACAACATTTGATTAATTTAGAACTTAGGTGACTAACAGTAGCTCAAGTAACAGTAGTCACTTTAAATTGGCTGTTGACACATGCGCACACACACACACACGCACTCACCTCTTCCAAAGACCTCTCTGAGGAGCGCTAGTTTGGGTTTGCGTGTGTGTGTGTGCATTGTGTGCGTGTGCTGGGAGCCGGAAGCTCTGTCCTTCATTAGTCTGTTTTTCATCTGTTCAATCGGTGTTTCATCCGTAATGATGGATACTAGCTGTAGGGGGGAGGGAGGGATTATTATAATGCACACATTATATGTCAGTACTATTGTTACCATTCCTTCCTGCCTTCTACATATCTGCAGTTACAACAGCATTTTTTTTTTTTACTTTGCTAAACAACTGGGTCTGAATCCCAAGCCCTCAGCACACAACCCACACACCCCACACAACCTGGTCACACTCCATACACCCCACACACCCCACACAACCCGGTCACACTCTATACACCCCACACACCCCACACAACCCAGTCACACTCCATACACCCCACATAACCCGGTCACACTCCATACACCCCACACACCCTGGTCACACCCCGCACAACCCGGTCACACTCCATACACCCCACACACCCCGGTCACACTCCATACACCCCACACACCCCACACAACCCAGTCACACTCCATACACCCCACATAACCCGGTCACACTCCATACACCCCACACACCCCACACAACCCAGTCACACTCCATACACCCCACACACCCCACACAACCCGGTCACACTCCATACACCCCACATAACCCGGTCACACTCCATACACCCCACACAACCCGGTCACACTCCATACACCCCACACACCCCACACAACCCAGTCACACTCCATACACCCCACATAACCCGGTCACACTCCATACACCCCACACACCCCGGTCACACTCCATACACCCCACACACCCCGGTCACACTCCATACACCCCACATAACCCGGTCACACTCCATACACCCCGCACAACCCGGTCACACTCCATACACCCCACACACCCCGGTCATACTCCATACACCCCACACACCCCACACAACCCAGTCACACTCCATACACCCCACATAACCCGGTCACACTCCATACACCCCACACACCCCGGTCACACTCCATACACCCCACATAACCCGGTCACACTCCATACACCCCACACAACCCGGTCACACTCCATACACCCCACACACCCCACACAACCCAGTCACACCCCACACACCCCACACACCCCGGTCACACTCCATACATCCCACACACCCCATACAACCCGGTCACACTCCATACACCCCACACACCCCACACACCCCGGTCACACTCCATACACCCCACACACCCCACACAACCCGGTCACACTCCATACACCCCACACACCCCGGTCACACTCCATACATCCCACACACCCCAGTCACACTCCATACATCCCACACACCCCAAACAACCTGGTCACACTTCATACACCCCACACACCCCACACAACCTGGTCACACTCCATACACCCCACACAACCCGGTCACACTCCATACACCCCACACACCCCGGTCACACTCCATACACCCCACACACCCCACACAACCCGGTCACACTCCATACACCCCACACACCCCACACACCCCGGTCACACTCCATACACCCCACACACCCCACACAACCCGGTCACACTCCATACACCCCACACACCCCGGTCACACTCCATACACCCCACACACCCCACACAACCTGGTCACACTCCATACACCCCACACACCCCGGTCACACTCCATACACCCCACACACCCCACACAACCTGGTCACACTCCATACACCCCACACACCCCACACAACCCGGTCACACTCCATACACCCCACACACCCCACACAACCCGGTCACACTCTATACACCCCACACACCCCACACAACCCGGTCACACTCCATACACCCCACACACCCCAGTCACACTCCATACACCCCACACAACCCGGTCACACTCCATACACCCCACACACCCCACACAACCCGGTCACACCCTGCACAACCCTGATCGTAAACATTAAGTCGCCATTACAAGAGATACCTGATCGTAGAAGATGACCAAGACAAAAACTCCAAAAAGCACCGACTCCACAAGAAGGATGATATAATGTGCTCTAAGAGACAGGGAGGAGATGTCAGCACTGAAAGTACAGCATTACTACAGCAGTCAAAGAAACAGCCAAACATAATCACAGCAAGCTGTCTGTGTCTGTGATAAACTCACACCGTCAGGTGTTTGCTGGTACCTGTGATAAACGCACACTGTCAGGTGTTTGCTGGTGTCTGTGATAAACCCACACTGTCAGGTGTTTGCTGGTGTCTGTGATAAACTCACACTGTCAGGTGTTTGCTGGGAGCTTCGCTGGGATCTCTGTCTCCGTCTTCATCGCCCTCTCTCTCGCTGCGAATCCTCCAGACCCAGGCAGACACCACCAGTGCTATAGAGTACAGACTGGCTAGTCCTACCATCACAAACAATAATTCCAATAAATATACTGACTTTCCTTCTGCAGTAATGACAGCAAATGTAATGATAATACACTGATCGCCTGTCCTTACCAGTATAAAAGAGGAACTGGATAAAGTATTTCTGGTTTAGCTCCCCCACACAATTATTTATCCTACAAAATAAAGCGCAAGAATATCATACATGCTGATTCTATAAATACGCACACACAAATATTCATAAAGACGAACACATGCATGTGTGTGTAATTCCCTGCGTGGTCATAGCAAGTTAGCTAATCTTAGATTAAATCTTAGATTAGCTAATTTTAGCCCGCTAGCTGTCAGTGCCGTGTCCTCCTTCCTCTCCTGGTCCAACTGCAGACTGTATTTCTCTCAATTATATCATCTATTAAAGCTTAACCTGAAGTCTCTGAAGTCTCTGTAGAACTGAGTTATTCCTCGACACACACATGATGTGAGCATATGGGTTAAGAATTAGGAGCGAGAGTTAGGGGTTAGGGTGCGAGAGTTAGGGGTTAGGGTGAAACTGACCAGGGGCAGTGGTGATCCATGCGTCGGATGCATCTCTGGCAGACTCTGCAGTGATGAGCACGGGGGGGTCGATACGTCTCACACCGGCTGCACACTGTCCAGCCCTCACAGCCCTGGGAGGAAACAAAGCTCTCAACTACAACTCCAATAATGCACCTAAATGAACTACACCAGCAATGTTCTTAAAATGCTCACCCGATCATTTCTGCGAGAGGACTGAGACCGGAGGTCGGAGAAGTCGATGGCTGTCTCTGGGAGTGGCACCATACCTGGCAAAGCAGTAAACAGTACAGCCTCACAAAGCACTGTGCTACACAACCCAGTTATAAAACTACACAACGGGGTTATATAATCAAGCACAATCACAGCTACACAACCCTGCTGTAAAACTACAAAACGGTTATATAATCATTCACACTCACAGCTACACAATCCTATTATACAAATACACAATAGGGTTATACAACTACACACAACACAGTCACAAAACACACACACGACTACACAACCCTGTTACTGTATAACACTACACGACAGGGTTACATAATCAAACACACTCACAGCAACACAACCCTGTTATGAAACTACATACAACGCAGTCTCACAAGAAAACACATATAACTACACAACCATTATACAAACACACAACAAGGTTATAAGACGACGCACAACAGTTACACAAGCACACAACCATGTTATGCAAATACACAATGAAGTTATACAACTACACAAATCTACAACTACACAAATACACGGTTACACAAGAGCACATACAGTTACTCAACCCCGTTATAAAAATACAGTTGTACAACTACATACAACAGACTTAAACAAGTGAGTGTGTGTGTGCATGTGCAAGTGAGTGTGTGTGTCGGCGAGTGAGTGAGTGAGTGTACGAGTGAGTGGCTGTGCGTGTTTATGGTGTGTGTGAGTGAGTGAGTGTTGGGTATGTGTGCGAGTGAGTGAGTGTGCAACAGAGTGAGTGAGCAAGTGAGTGACTGCGTGTGCAATTGAGTGACTGATTGACTGTGTGTGTGTGTGTGTGTGTGTAAGCGAGTGAGTGTTGGGTATGTGTGTGAGAGTGAGTGAATGGGTGTTAGTGAGTGAGCGAGTGAGTGACTGTGTGTGTGTGTGTAAGTGAGTGAGTGTCGGGTATGTGTGTGAGAGTGAGTGAATGGGTGTTAGTGAGTGAGTGACTGTGTGTGTGTGTGTGTGTGTGTGTAAGTGAGTGAGTGTCGGGTATGTGTGTGAGAGTGAGTGAATGGGTGTTAGTGAATGAGTGACTGTGTGTGTGTCTGTGTGTGTGTGTGTAAGTGAGTGAGTGTCGGGTATGTGTGTGAGAGTGAGTGAATGGGTGTTAGTGAGTGAGCGAGTGAGTGACTGTGTGTGTGTGTGTGTAAGTGAGTGAGTGTTGGGTATGTGTGTGAGAGTGAGTGAATGGGTGTTAGTGAGTGAGCGAGTGAGCGACTGTGTGTGTGTGTGTGTGAGTGTGTGTGTGTATGTAAGTGAGTGAGTATTGGGTATATGTGTGTGAGAGTGAGTGAATGAGTGTTAGTGAGTGAGTGACTGTGTGTGTGTCTGTGTGTGTGTGTGTAAGCGAGTGAGTGTTGGGTATGTGTGTGAGAGTGAGTGAATGTGTGTTAGTGAGTGAGCGAGTGAGTGACTGTGTGTGTGTGTGTGTGTGTGTAAGTGAGTGAGTGTTGGGTATATGTGTGAGAGAGAGTGAATATGTGTTAGTGAGTGAGCGACTGTGTGTGTGTGTGTGTAAGTGAGTGAGTGTCGGGTATGTGTGTGAGAGTGAGTGAATGAGTGTTAGTGAGTGAGCGACTGTGTGTGTGTGTGTAAGTGAGTGAGTGTCGGGTATGTGTGTGAGAGTGAGTGAATGAGTGTTAGTGAGTGAGCGACTGTGTGTGTGTGTGTATGTAAGTGAGTGAGTGAGTGTTGGGTATATGTGTGAGAGTGAGTGAATGGGTGTTAGTGAGTGAGTGAGCATGTATGTGTGTGACTCACCTGGGTCTGAGAAGACAGCCTTTGAGTGACAGGCCAGGAGCAGGATTAGGAGGATGTTGAAGAAGGCACCGTGCATCGAGCACCAAGCACTGGCAGAATGGGGGGGGCGGGGGGGGGTGAGTGAGTGAGAGTGAGAGAGAATGTTGTGTGTGCCAGTCAAAGAAAGAGAGACAGAGAAATTAAAAATAAAATAAAAACGTTTGTAGCAGCCAATAATGTAATAACTACCGTTAATGTAATAACGAGGGCGATATAGCTCAGGGGGTAAGACCGACTGTCTGGCAGTCGGAGGGTTGCCGGTTCAAACCCCGCCCTGGGCGTGTCGAAGTGTCCTTGAGCAAGACACCTAACCCCTAACTGCTCTGGCGAATGAGAAGCATCAATTGTAAAGCGCTTTGGATAAATGCAGTCCATTTACCATTACTGCCAATAACGTAATAATTTTTCTGTTCTTAATGTAATAAAAGTCGATAACGTAATAACTTACCAATAAAATTTCTGAACCAATAACGTAATAACTTTTTGCACATAATGTAATAAGTTATTAGATTATTTACTGGTTATTACATTATTAGCTGGGTTAAAAACAATCATTAAAAATGTAATAACAGGAGCTGATAATGTAATAATATACTTGTATCACTATGTATAAGTTTTATTTATTATCAAGTGTCAGACTTCCATAACACTTAGGCCTACCCTTACTGTTGCTTCTTTCAAATAGTTGCTCAAAAACCAGGCCAATCCTGACCCCTGAATCTTAGTCCTAACTCTAAGAAAACACACGCACACACACCTACTCTCTCTCTCTCTAGGAATTAATTGTTGGTGTAACTTGATGGTTAGACTTATCTCCAGCCCTGCCTTATACTCCTTTGCCATTTGAGTACCAAATTAAGTGGGGGCACACATGTTTGCAAACACAGACAATTACTCTTATGTTGTATAATATGAAATCTATACCACTTTGAAGATGCTGTGTTCGCAAATAAAAAAGACCACCACTTCTTTCCATGAAAAATATAATCTTTAATCAAGTGTATTTAAATAACTTTGTCAACCAAACTGGCACTATTATGCCTTGTGCTCAACTTTCAACCTCTTAATGCAAAATTCTAAACTGTAAAATATAGTATATAACATGACCTACAAAGATAACTTTGGTAACACATCTTTCAGTTTTATCATAATAATAAAGGATGGTTTACCGTCCCTTTTTTAAAGAACTAAACATTCTCTTGATACACATTACATTTTGCAGTATCTATACCAATTGGTCCCAGCATCATGTTTTGTCTCAGAAAACAATATGTTTCATTTTTTCAACAGAACTATTTTGTTAAATATTTTTTGCCCAAACTAAGATAAAAGTAGTACTGATAATTCTTTTAACAACATGTATTTTACACTCCAAATTAGGAAGTATCGAGAGTATTGATAAGCAGTATCAATAGTGGTATTGGTATTGACAAAATCCTAACCATGCCCATCCCTAGTTGTAGAAACTAACTAACTCACTAACAGGTGCAGTTTTCTCATGACATGGCTTGCCATTGTGCCCCTTTCTCTCTTGTTTTAAGCACTTCTTTCATGGTGACTTGACTTGTGACTTGCTTGACCTGAGCAATGACTTAACTTGTCTTGCTTGACGTTTACTAGTGACTCGACTTGACTTGCTTGAGTCTAACCACAGTGACATGGGACTTGCTTGAGACTTGAAGGTTAAGACTTGAGACTTGCTTGTGACTTGCACAAGTGTGACTTACTCCCACCTCTGCCTCACTGTCAGGTGAAAAGAAGCAGCTGGCGAATCTACATGTATTAGAGGCATGTGGTAGGCTACACCCTCCCCAGACCAACAGAGGATAGCGCATCGACCAGGACCGTGATACACACAGAGAATTGGTATAATGACTAAAATTGGAGAAAATGGCAAAAATAAAAAAGAATGAACTATAGATATAATTTGCTTAGGTTTTAGGCTTTTTGTTGAGCTTGTCATGACTGTATTCAAATAGCCAGGGATGTCAATAGGGCAAGGATTCTGATTTGGTAATACATTTTCATGTAACTTTTCAGGAGTCAGGTTTGGTATATATACATGAGAGAGAGAGAGTGCTGAATAGCTATAATAGTGTGGTTGAAACAGTTTGCTTGAAAAAGTTATTTAAATACATTTTATTAAAGATGACATTTTTCATGAAAAGAAGTGGTGGTCTTTGTATTCGTGGACAAAGCATCTTCAAAGAGGTATAGATTTCATATTATATGACATAACAGTAATTGTCTGTGTTTGCAAACATACGTGCTCGCAGTTCATTTGGTACTCAAATGGTTAAGGAGTAGAAGGCAGGGCTGGAGATAAGTCTAACCAAGCACCACAAACAAATAAATAGTCATAATTCCTAGAGAGAGAGTAGGTGTGTGTGTATGTGTATGTGTGCGTGTGTGTGCGCGCGTGTGGTCAGGTTTTTGAGCAGCTATTTGAAAGAGGAAACAAGGTGTCATGGAAGTGTGACACTTTATAGCCAATAAATAAAACTTAAAGCAATATAAGTATATTATTACATTATCGGCTCCTGTTATTACATTTTTAATGATTTTTTAAAAACACAGCTAATAATGTAATAACCAGCCAATAATGTAATAACTTATTACATTATATGCAAAGAGTTATTACGTTATTGGTTCAGAAAATGTATTACATTATTGGTCAGTTATTACATTATCGACTTTTATTACATTAAGAACGGAAAAGTTATTACGTTATTGGCACTTATTACATTAATGGTAGTTATTACATTATTAGCTGCTACAACGTTAGCAACCTAGCATACACCGCTATACTGCACATCTCACACACGCAGCGAAACCTTTTCAGCGACGTACACGCTACTCACCTCCCGGAATAGGCTGGGATTAGGACGTATTGAATTACCACGTAGTCTGCATAGAAAACGCTGAAATACGTTAAAATCAGACATACGAATCCACAAGGGTCTCTTCGACAGCGAACCGCTGCCATCTTTGAAACCGCTGCGTCTCTTCTGGATGACGTCACCGGTACGGTACTGACCATGGATATCAGATATGTGGAGCATCCATAGAGTATTGTAATTGGAACTGAGGAGGGTAGCAGGCACTGCACTGTATATGAACTCACTAGTTCAGTGGCTGAAGGCGTGCTTGTCTGTCTAGTTAAATGCGTGTCTTCGGGTATACTCATCCCTGTTAAATAGAGTGGCCAAAGCTAAATATAAGCAAACTACACAGCGTCGAAAGTACATGAGCGACCGTGAGCGACAGACGGCAGATTCTTCGGAAATCGTTCAAAATAAATCTGCCTTCGCGAAAGCGAGACATGTAACAAAATACTCCTTCGTTATAACCATAATGCCAATTACGTTTGTGGAGTAACGAACATGTAAAGGCTATGTATTTTTATAAAGCTTTTTTTCCTACCATGTTGATTCTTAGAAATGCAGTAAGAGTAAACATGAAATACCATGACCTCTCTTTTTTTCATAGAATATAAAACTGATTCCACCATATTTGTCATAATTAATAGGTCATGTTACCACTGAGGTGTTCTAACAACTCTAGATGATAGCTTACTGCCTAATTGTTAAAGGATAAATTATGTGGCATGGGTTTAACTATGGTGTGCAAAGTGGGCATGAGTAATGTGGATACTATGAAAATTAATTGTGTATATCATGCATGTATCATCTGAAAAGACTGGATATAGAAGAACTGCATTCTGATTACCTAAGACTTTATACTGCATTGAACTTCATTGCAAATCAAATATTATATTGTTAAATTAAATGGAAATCACAAATCATTGCCATTTTGCCTGGGTTTCAACAGAAGGCAAATTAGGTCAATTAAGTCCCTAATGCTTGATAAATGTATCTAATATATACTAGTCTCTTGCCTCCCCTGTTTGAAGCATTAAATTGGTATGGACCCATTAGTATTTTGTGCAAGCACAAGTGAATGCATAACTTATTCAAAACACCTCAGTACTATGCATAAGTACACAAAATGTCCAGTGCTAATTCAACTCTATACAGATAACATTTGGTCCCATATTCCTGAGTGAGACCAAAACTCATCTGTTAAGACTTGAATTAACACTGGATATTTACTGTGTACAACCCTTCACTACAATGATATATCAAAGATATCAAATAAACATAACAGAAAATGCTGTGGTTCAACTAAACAGTGTATTCCTCTCTACTGCTAATATAGGTCAATGGATCATATATATCATGCTCTGTTGCCTCCCCTGGACATGTTGTCTCAATGATATGGGGGTGTTTTGAAAACCTTGGACCCTCCACTCTTCAGATATGGTGCAACTTATATCAAATAAGCGTCACAGAAAATGTGGAGTTTAACCATGCAAAATCTTCTGCTAGTACTGCTGAATGCATACAGTTTTTAACAAGTGCACATACAAGTCAAACAGTCTTGGATAAATTAAAATCTCTTTATGAATTCAGAATGACACACATAGTCATTAGCCATGATATTTTTCATGGCACTAAACAGGCAGTATTGGACACCTGGGCTTGTAATAGTATGTAAAATACAACTGGCCTTCACATTAAGCAATAAAAATAATCAGCGAACAGAATTTTTGTAGTGATATTTTGTGAGTGACTTACAAAAGCAAAGCTTGTTGGCTTAATTCATAGTGCAGATATGTCCTCATATCTGTGTTGAAAAATTTGTTAATATTTTGACCTAAAACATTTGTGAAAAAGCACACATGCAATCCACAGCTACTTGCATCTAGTTGCTTGTGAAAATGTGGGCAATATTTAGCACAACTGTGCTAAATATTCTAAAACCATATACTTTTGAAGAGAGAAAAGTACAGTAATTATATCATTTTCATATGTTTTTTAATGAATCAAGAATTTTCAATCCAAGGGTATTATTATTTTTTTTGTCTTTTCTGTTTTTCATTTCAATGATTATCGCAGCCCAATGAGTAGAAAAGATATTTAAAGGAATTATGTTTTAAAAGCACCACAAGTTTCTATGACTTTTAGAAATGTTTGGGAGAACCTCTATATTTTCCCAAAATAAACAATTCAAATTCTGGCTGACAAAGGTTGAAGGGACCATGAATACATAATTCTCGTTTAAGTTTTTTTTCCAGGAGGTCCAAGTATGAATCAAGTATTTGGTCATTAACCCATTTTCCACTTTTAATCAAATCTAGATCCTTTGGTGGTGGCATATCCCTGCCTGGATTTTGTGGCAATTCACAAATCTTAAAAGGAATTTCATTGTGACATTAGTCAGTGCATGTGTGTGTGTGTGTTACAAAGGGCTTTTGGCTTGCAAAATACGTAATACCTCTAAGTTCATATAATTTTGGGTTATAAACTGAGGACATGGTCATCTTTCATCAATTTCATTTTCAGGCTATTTTCCAAGCATCAGCAAATAAAAAAGTAAATGTGTTATGCACTTTTTTCAATTCTAGGTTGCTTTCATGTCTACAAATTGTACAGGTAAGTTTTTTAGGAACTGAATCATGACAGTATTACTTTTACTTTTTTAGAACTTTCACTTGGGGTAAGTACAGTCATTTTTTTCATTTTGGCTATGCATTAAACTATTACTACTTTGCTGAATTCAAACAAATGCATTTACTGTACATGCAGTAAATCATTTGCAAGAAAAGGTGATGTAAAATTTTGGCTTAGAAAATCATTTATGATGGTAAGTACATTCCTGCATTGCATTAGGTTCTCAAAGGCACTTGATGAAGACTGACAAATTGATTTTATTCAGTTTGGATATGGTACAATTAAACTGTTGGCAATTTTTTCGCTGATGAGTCAAAATTAACCTTCCAAGACATTTCGTTACAGCACTGGTATCTGCAAGAAACTGTAGGATATGGATAGTTTCATTTTTCATATGGCTATCAGCCAAGGGGAAAGTATGATAATGTCCTTTTGCGATTGAAGTGATATTTTGACATCTGCCTTTATATTTGGCATTGCACTTCCTACTTTTTCCATAAAAAATATGACTGCCGTGGTGTCCTTGTTACTATTAGCAAAGTGTATGTATTTATCATTGACACATATGTTTGCTCAGTCTGTGGTAAGAACAAACCATTAATGGCCAATTACAGAGGATTTTCCTGCATGGCATATTATAGACCTTAGGCTGTATCTCTGCTTCCATTCTCTTACAACAGGAATGTCAATCACTTCAGATGGAAAAACGTGTGTTTGCAGCATTGATAGCCCATCTTCACAGGCACAAGAAACATGAAACACCATAATGTCAGGAAGAGTTACCCATATACTTTCTCTGAACAGTTGTTTTTGACATCCTGTGCATTGCTTGTTTGCTTCCGTTTTTAATGTTTTTATAAAAAGGTCACTCAAAGAACTTTGTGTCGTCAGTATGGGAACATTAAAAACAGAAATGCAGTGCATTTCCTGGAAAATATTTTCAGTAGTCTGGCATGATTCACACTCGTCAATATTAGAGCTCGGCCGATATATCGGCCAGGCTGTTATATTGGCTATTATTTGACTTTTTTGACGACCTCGGGATCGGCAGTTATGCCGCCGATGTGTCCCGATATTTTAATAAGTATAATAAACAACAAAACAATGATTATTTATCTGTACTTGTCTGTTCGAACGTTGTAGTTGCTATTTACTAGAATTATCCAGTAGACCCTACAAACACACTACGTAATGACAACGTTACACTTTGGTCGTAATTTAAGTTGCAACATTACCAACAGGTGACGTTGTGACAACATTGCTCTATGGTCACAAAATAAGATAGAACGTTATAGAATTACGTAAATACGATGTAATTTAATAACGTAACAATTACGTTATATCACAGTCCTCATCCTTACTTAATTTGAAATGTTACTGGTAGGTTGTCAGAATGTTTGTAAATGATGTATTGATGTATTACAGTAAAATATCTATGTCTATCTGTCTGCGCGTTTACGATTGGACCGTTAACACGTTATATCCAATGCAGGGTTTATTATTATTATTATTATTATTATTATTATTATTATTATTATTATTATTATTTTATTTGTTTATTTAATTTTTTTAATATAGGATATGATGGATAAGCAGGTATAGGGTTCTGGGGTGGCTGACATGGATAGGGACTTTATAGTAGGACTCGATGTAAAGCATGGAGTATAAAATATAGCTTAGGGTGAAGGGATTTTTGAGTTTAGTTAGCTAACAATTGAGCTAATTCGACATGTATAAACGGCTGTCCGTAAAGCACCTTTGTTCATGTCCTTTTAGCTAGCATTGTTGCCAGCGCGTGTGTGTGTGTGTGATTTCATTGTGTGTTGTAGGTTATTCAGCAAATGAACCTTGAGACTCTTAATTCACTTCGTGAAACTGAAAAAGTGTTTATCCCAAAATCGGGATTATAGTAGCTTTGTCACATGCGTGAAGCATGGCCCAGGTATACATTTACAGAATGTACACGACTGACAAGCCGTCAAACACGTCTGACAGATTGAATGTTTGCCGGTTAAGGTTAGCTAGCTAGTCAAATGGCTTGGTAGCCGAAGTTGCGAACTGTTTTAGCATAGGCTACTGGACTACCAAATATAGCAAGCTGATTACGCTTTCTGCCAACTAATTATTTGGTTAAGTAGGCTAAAGGAAATAGTAAAAATGACACGGCTACCAAAAAACTTAAGAGGAGGATTATTTTATGGTCGTCTAATGCAGCTGTAAATAGCACACGCCATAATGAAATCACCACGAAATGGGATGCCTGCATTTTCTGACTTCGCTAAGGTGGACCGTGGCCGGAGCCGCAATGTCAAGGCCAAGAGGCGCCACCGCCCACCCCAGTGACCATAGACTGTAGCCCCTACTGTAGCTTAGTCCTCCGCAGTAATCAGGAAGTGACGCAAACTGTACCTCATTAGTCCACAACAAATATTATAACAGTGCCCAAATGACACAACAAATCATGAAATCGACCCATGGACAGTCATAAGATGAATAAAACAAACATATTGTGACTATTTGTTCTCATGAGAAAAATTTATTGACTTTGTATTTTGACCGCATTTGTACCGTAGACTTACATGGAAACCGGGTATGAAAACACCTATACTGGAGCCAACCGTAGTGGCGCTAGTGAGCAACCTGGAACAAGAAGACCAGGAAATGAGCTTCAAAAACGAAGTCTGG